>CM028382.1:26350538-26491552 GCA_013146195.2 Codonopsis lanceolata | reverse complement strand
CAAATTTTTGTAGAAGGTTCATCATAAGGGCCGTGGGTCCACTAAAGTGGGATTTGTAGCGTTTGGGCCGAGGCACTTCGAGGGAAGGGTTTTCATTACTCATACTAAATTGGGTTCGATGGTTCCCACACACTTTCGAAACAAAGTCTTCTCCACTCTTTCTCCCTGTTTCAATCGACGACCACGATCTTCCGGTTAGCGATGCGTCCTCCTCTACGTGCCATATTATACGATTCAAAAACGAGGAGGTGTCAAATAATATCTAAAAATTCCATCATACTAAAGACGTGATGATTGCCGACATGCCGACATGAATTGGAAACAATCTACACACTTATTATGTAATATCGATTCCTTCCCAAGTTGTTCTCAAAATCTTATGCTCCCGAAACAAATATCAAATACAAAATATAGTTGAAAGGAAACATCAATGTATTCAAAAATAATCTCCCAAAATTTATTAAGTATCAAAAAAAAAAATTTCAACCCACATCTCAAAATTTGGACACACTTAGTGTATTCCATGTCTTATGACTAAAGAAAACAAGAAACCATCTGAACAAACCTAACGACTATGATGGCCATAAACGAAATTTAAAAAAAAAACTACTAGCAGAGGTGATATCCTATCTAGTTTCCCCTCGACTCGGGACACGTCTTCCTCTTGATTGGATCATAATCATCATTATTCGACCCACATTAGCATTCGCCTCCACACCCACGAGAGCCACAGAGTTGACATCAACTTCTATATCAACGCTTTCGTCATCTTCAACCTCTTCCTCGGACCTTGGATCCTCTTCTATGTTTGGACCATCATTAATGGCCACTTGGAGTGCGTCTCATACTTTCGAAAACTACGATGCGTCTCCCGAGTCTCGAGGTGCATCTCCCAATTGTGTGCCCGAGACTCGTGATATCATCATAGAGGCTTATGCAAAGTGTCTTTGGACATCCTTTAACACTTGTGTTTGTCTTCATGATTTAGCCTCTAGCTCTCTTTTCTCTTCTCTCAACCGTTTATTGATCCTCTCGCTCGATTAGCTTATGGTGTGCCTAGCTAACATTCTCTCTCAGTAACTTCGAGGCGAAGCAAGACTTCAACTGTTGTTTTACGCGCCATTCCTACAAGTGAACAAAATTACATCAGCTTTTAATGAAATAATCATTTCCTTAATCATTTGTTAGATCATAACTTAATTAGCTATTATCAAAACTTATTGCTACTGAGTAGCGAATGGTATACAAAATCATAATCATATTTTCTCGTCATCTCCAACTTCCACCATTCTAATGTTAAGACTAATTGGATCTAAAGCCTAAGCTTTGATACCAATCTGTAACGCCCCAAACTCAGGTCCGATCCTTTTGGACCCACATCTGGCCACGTCACTATAAATTCAAACTCAAATAATTACTAAATTAAAACGCTATCCAACTAGAATTACAAAAGTCTCCAATTTAAAAATACAGTCATTCAAAATAAATTACGAAACGAAAAGTCTACTAAAATAACTATGTCTCCACTAAATCCCAAAACATATAAATATGCCCTAAAATCTTGATTCCATCACTGGTATCCTCTACCTCAAGCTTAGTCTTTAATTTCGACCTGGAAGAAGAGTGATGTGAAGGGTGAGTGAACAAAACTTAGTAAGATCATACGTCGCCCCCTCCGGTTTCTAAGGAGGGGTGACTCAAAAAAATAATTGTGTTGTATGTAAAACACAGTTTAGAAGTTTGATAACTTGCAAAATCAAAGATAAGTATCGAACGACAAGAATATAATTTTTTTTTAATGGAGAGTTCAAACAAAACAATATGGATCAAATAAGTTTGTCATTACTGACTGTCTCATACCAGCTAGCTAGTAATAATCAAAGATCAAAAAAAATTATTAAGATCACGTAAGGGTCTATTGACCAAGAACCAAATCCCCGGAAGGGTACACAAATCCCCCGTAGGGTACACAAATCTCCCAAAGGGTACACAAATCCCCCGAAGGGTACACAAAATGTGGCAGCCCGACCCGGACTCCAATGCGAAATCCAAAGGTAGTGCCACCAAGACAAGCTAGAAGACGGACAAGTACCTGCTAAGCATAATGGTACGAGTCAAAAGTTGAGCCAACAAGCTTGAAACAGGAATGTAAAGCCGTAACGGCTTAACAGAACAACAAAACTAAAATCTGCGGAAGCAAATCATAAGTGGAACCCAAGCCTTTAATCCTAAACAAAGGAACGCAAGGCTGAGAGATAACTATCTCTCGACAAATCTACGACGCGTGTGACGCAACATTGCGCACGGGCAACAAACCATCGGCAACCAAAGGCCGGCGAACCAACAAGAACCCAACCTGATAAACAACCACTCAACGGCTATAACATGCCGGAGGGACTATTCGACTACAAGAATAATATTTCAAATGCTAAACAACTAAACCAGTGTCTCACGACTAAAATTGTTGAAGATAGAAATGACCATGACACAATACTAGAATATGCGAGCTAAAACCTTGCTCGGGAAGACAACGGAATAAACTTCTAAATAAATACAACAGCCCGACCATACTAGCCGGCTCTCAAAATAATACAACAATAAAATACCAACATAACTACCCAAGTAAAGTTTACATAACTTTACATCCGTGTCTCACAAGATGATAAATACAATAATAATAATAACTCTAAGCTATTGCCCGGAAGACCACCTGCTATCAACATACACCCGTAGCTGCAACGCGCACTAACGAGCTCACTGCACAAACTAAGGAAAACAAACACACAAAATGAGTAATAATGACCCAGTAAGCTACTAAATGCAACTGTATGACATAGCATGGCATGGCATGGCATAATGCATAAGCATATAGAAGAATCATGGTATCATATTAGTATACCAACAATGAACATATGCTAAGTCATCAAAGTACATAAACTTCGTAAACCACATAGCACATTATCTTTCATATAAGTGCTTATAGTAAGCCACATAAGGGATAGAGAAGATACCTAAATAGTGTCGTTGTGTTGCTCCTGCAATACACAATGTTAAACTGGTTCATGACACGATGCACGTGATTGATACATCGACATACTGAGTGGCTACGCCTCAAAAGGCAGCCCTTTAGCATAATCCATTCGCTCTATTGGTTACGAGATGGGCTAACTTCCCAGGGGCAACAACGGTGGAGGGTGTGTGAGGTCCCAGGTACGGCGATCCATAGCGAATACGAATCTTACGATTCGTATAGGCGATGTATCGTCCTACGCTGACATATAAAACCAATCCAAATAATGCCAGCTGGACTTATATGCAATGCATAAGTAGATATTTACTCGCATGCTCAAACAAGAACCAAGACCGACAAGAGCGGACTCATCAAATCAAGTAGGTCATAAAGCTCTACACACCAATTTAACAATGCACATATTTGCACATACTTAACAAATCCAACTAACTTATAAGTTTAGTCCAAGAACCACATATTGAGGTACTCATAAACCTCAAGTCATCACCCAATCAAGAGTAGCATATAAGCTTAATAAATCATAATGTGAGGTCTATTATAGTCCTCCACTCGAGATTAAACCAAGACTATTATTTAGTCTAAGAACAACCGTAAATCAAGACTTAGTGTTTAGTCTATTCATAAAAGCATACCAGACTCAACCATAGTCCTAACCGTCGTACATAATTGACATCCTCAAACCAGTCTCATAAATGACAAGACTACCCTGTAGTCCAAATCCCGCAAGTGTTTCCATGTACACGCGACCGAATTCCCTAAAAGAGATCTCATTCAAACAATCATTTCTTAAAGATATTCGAGAACATAGGTTGGTCTCTAATGCTCCGTGCTCTAATGAGCACGCTCTAAATAATCCCCAATAAGTATCCATAACATGGGTGTCACAATTTGACACAATTTGATATGCTCGGGTGCACATAAACATAACCAACCAAAACCCGAACATCGTAGGGTTTCAACCCGAAGTCCATTATTATATTATTGACCTTATAACGACTCCGTTGAGTCTTAATTCTACATTTCATTCTTTATGTGTTTCATAAACCCACAATTTACACTTTATTCAAATATACAACAAAATCTCAAAATTCATTCGGGCTTGATTCGCAAGCCTAAAAATCCAAGAACTCATCATAATTATAGCCAAACGAAACCCAAATGTCATAGGATTTCAACCCGAGTTCACTAAAACATTATTGAACTTATTACGACTCCGTTGAGTCTAAATACTAGGTTTCATAATTTACACATTTCATCAATCTCAACATTTACACCCACTTCAATTAACAACAATTTCTCCAATAATTCGAGCTCGATTCTCAAGCCCTAAAATTTATAACAATACCCAACATAAATCATAACTCATTTCTTACAACACGTAATATCATTCAAATCATTTCATTCATGCTATTAACAAGTTCATATTTCCAAAAATCCCCAAAATGGGCATACATAGCATATCAAGTGTTCATTGGCCACAAATAGCACATAGGTTGTTTTCCTTAGGGCCAATGAACCAAAATCAAAAGAAAGTAACTTACCTAGCTTGAATGAAAACTCCAAAGAATGAAAATCCGATCGGTGAACTTGTTCTACTCGTCGAGGGCTTCACGAATCCGAAGTTTGAAGGAAATCCGACGGTTGGATCGTTGTGGATCGAAGGAAGAATGAAGCTAGGGCTCAAAAACCCCCAAGAGCTCTTCCTCTCTCTAATACGTATGGAGGATGGGGAGAAATGAGGAGAATTTCTGAATTGTCAAATGGGTTTGGGTATTTATACCCCCAAAAATAAAGAGGGCACAATAGGGATTTCCTTAGTACAATTAGTAAAGATTAGGAGTAATCACTCACTAATATAACCTTAATTGACTTCCAACTAATGTTAGGACATGATTAGGGCTAAGTATGGGAGGTTAGGAAGGGTTTAGAGGGGGTTTGATGAGGGTAGGATAGGTATTTCTCGTCAAATATCAAAACAGGGCAAAGCAGGGTCGAGGCACCTTGCGGTCGCAAGGTGTCCTAGAGCATGCGATCGCAAGCTCTCCAGCCCCTCTTGGTGTTTTCTTCTGTTGGCCTTGCGGGGGCAAGGTCTTTCCTCCTTGCGGCCGCAAGCCTCCCAGACCAAAAATAACTTAGAATTCAATCCCAAATGACCTCAAACACATAACCAAATCAAACAAGGTTCAAACCTCATCCAAAGTAGGTCTATAACTCCCATATAACACCCACAAACAACTCTCGAAACAACTCGGAGCGAAACCGGGAAGAGGTGCAACAACGTGCAACCGGAACGACGAATGAACTAGCAATTGAACGAGCAATGAAAGGAGATTTTAAGGCAAGTCTAAGGGCTAATGTAGAAGCTTGAATACTTCTAGAAAATTGAATAACAACTAGGGGAATAAGAACTCCAAAGGAAAGACGATTACGCGACTCAAACCCCGAACTACGCGATAGAGACGAATGCTATCTCCAAAGCTTCCAAATCATCGATAGACTTAAGGAACACCTCCAACTTGAAGTCTAATACATCTAAACACATGTTAATCAATCATCATGTAGAGGTCTAGGATCAAACCGAGGTCTCGAACGCAAAACGCAAGCAAACTCTCAATTGCGTCGCATTCCGACTATCGTCGAGTCACGACTTGTGACTTTAGCAAGTCAACAACTATATGGCCTCTCTTAAAAGTGTTTTGGTCCTAATGTGGTCTCCCAAACACATCTAGACTCTCTCGCAAACCAAACATATCATCAACAAATGGAGAAATACGAGTATGGTACGCAAACCAAGCTAACGAAGGATCGGGGTGCCACACAAAATACCCCGAAGGGTACAATATTAAGGTATATCCGGATTACCGCACTCACGGGCCAAGTGGTGTAATTTAATTAATTTCATTGTTTATCACGTAATCCCCGTGACGGGTTGTTCATACTTAGTGATCATAATTATTTTCAAAACATAAGTAGTACTATAAATGCACTACTATCAAACAATATTTGTATTGCAAATCATTATTTTCAATATAAATGAATATGCCGATAGGTTGACAATAACGAAACAGATTTTTCGATAAGTAAAAAAAAATATTTCATGCGGACAAGTTCAAGCATGAAAATTTTGATAATGAAATCAAAACGAAGATATTCAACAAAGGCTAACGACGGAGTCAAAACAACTACCGACACGAGGTCGGGTATGACAAATGAAAGAACGAATTATTCAAGAATAGCGGAAGCCTAACATTAAAAGTATTTTTTTTATATACTTTTGCAATTAACCTAAAAGAAATGTAATCTCTTACCTTGTTTATGCGCGCACAAAGTAAAAGTTTCAACCCACGATTGAAGCCTTAATTCGTCTTGCTCAAATATAATTTTAAAAAATAATAATATTACTGAAATTAGAATTATGAATTAGGGTCTTGTTATTTCTGAACTTAATTAACCCAACAAAAGTAAAATAATACTAATGACAACTAACTGTTAAAGAGTTAAGGGGTCATTTTGTAAATAAATGGAAATGATTAACTTCGTCCAAAAGCTTAGGGGGGAAGACCGAAAATTGTCATCATCATCTTCATGAAACAGCTCCCTATTTCCGATTTCCTTTCTGCATCTCTCACACCTAATACATATATCTATCTACCATACTTACATAACTATAATCATACTCATTATAATCATACCCATTATTCTAAAGAGACCCACTGCATTCCATTTCGATGAAAAGGAAACCCACTACGTTGTTTTTGGTTTTAGAAAAACATATTACTTACTTGTTATCTTCGTTCACTTCGTCCTTTGGGGCAAGGAAGCTTGAAAGGTTGGTGACTTAACGGTGAAGTATTTGAGTCAAAGCTTCAAAACGTTATCTCAGCTTATGCCATGCAAGATGATCTGCTTTTCCCGATGCTAATGGTTGGAGAAACCTTCGTGTTTTTCAGGAGAGTTTAAGCAACAGTTCACCGGTAGGATAACTTATAGTTTAAAACCCACTTTGTGATTAATTCATATCTGGACTCTTGTTCAATCGAGTGGAAAGACTTCTTCCCGGAGACAATCATGGTAGAGATATTATCCTTAATATTGTTGTTATTTAATATTATAATATTATAACCCCTTCCCATATTTGTTATATATTTGTATATGGCTAAAAATCCCCAATTGCGGGTGGAGCCCATTTAACAAAAATAAATAAATAAAATTATTTTATATTTATTATTATTGTTATTATTATTATTATTATTCTTATTATTATTATTATATTTTTTTAACGGCCCAAATTCGAAATTAATCAAAAGCCGAAACTAGACCCAAAATAATTAGATTAGCCCAAAACAATGTAATTAAATTATATTATAATTTAACATTTCATACTAGCATTTTCGGGGTATTACAATTGCGGCATCGAAACGGGAGGTAAACAATTTTCCAGATGGGAAGAAGGCGGAAGAGATGTGAAATCAGTATGAATCACGATGCAACCGTTTAGATTTTCGATGTATCAATTAGAGTCTCGGTGCATCATTATGATATTGGAATTAACTAGTTTGAATCGCGATGCACCACTATGAAATGGAAATAACAGTTACACAATTTGGAATCGTGCATCGTGATTAAAAATCATGAACCGTAATGCAACGCACATAATCATGCATCGCGATGCACAAACTAGTGCTTATCACGTGCGTGTTCGATTCACTAAGGGTATCGTATTTTCTTTCGCCCCCAAAAGTAATTTTTTTCGGTTAAAAAAATTGTTGGACTGAAGCAGTTGAAAAGTTTTGAAAAAAGACTGGCTTGAATTTCACACAATTACCTCCCAGGCATTGCCCATGAGAATCGAGTCCCGGTGAGCTTGAAATCTTCTATATCCAACACATGTCTTTGTAAAAAGGAGGTCGGGTAAAATATCAAGATACATGTAGGACTAATATTTCAATGAAATAGGGAGTGTGGTGGGGGTTAGGATAGAAGATTTGATTGCGGTCTCATCGGAAGGAATTCAGTTGTTGGTCAAACTAACCATTGTAGTTTACACGAATTAAATCTGATAAATAGCCTAAGAAATGAGCCCATCTATTACTTGAACTATTAATGCATGTAATTAGCACTTCCTCCGTCCCAAAATTATTATTACGAGGTGCGTGTTTTATAATTTTGAGAAAAATAAAAAATCGTTAAAAATACATTCGAAAAACAATCAATTTAACAAAAAAAAAATCAAATAGGATAATAATTTTAGGATAAAAAAAGTATCTATTGTATTTGAAAGTGATCCCTATAGAACTTTGATTATTTATTTGAGTTTAATTGGTCAATGTTATTTTCAGCTATATAGACTTTGCAACTTTTTTATTGTTTTTGGAGGTAGTGTGAGTCGAACTCTTAACTTGCTTAATTTGAACAAATAAACAAATTTGACTAAAATAAGTTTAATTCGCCCAAAGAAATTATGGGTATTCTGTTTCTTCAAATATTTCATTCGTCCAAAAATTATTATCGCGTTTTACGATTTTGAATACGTCAAATTTGTACTTAAAAAACACCACATTTGACCAAAAAAGTCAAACATGACAATAATTTTTGGATTGAGGAGAGGAAGTACTTATTTTGTTAGTTCCATCTCAAGCTTGAGCTCGAGTCGAATTTGTGTCATTAACGAGTTCAATTTCGACGTATGCATTGTTAAGGGAGGAATTTATTTAGAAAAATTGTGGGTCAATCCACTTTTCAAAGTTTTCAACCGCTTACTCATATATTTCCGTAACCAAAAAAAGTCATTGAATGCATCACGTTGCATCATTTGAACATCGGCCATCGCGATACATGATTTTGTGCATCAGCATGTCTGATGGATATGCGTCTTTTTCCGGTAACGAAAAAAATATAAATGTGTAAAGCGATTGAAAATTATCTATAGGGGATCGGCCCAAATTTCTCCCAATTTAGTACTCCCTCCGTTTTAAAATAAGGGTAAATTACATTTAGCAGCCTCTCTTAATTATATATTGGATTTGAATTTTTCCCTTAACTACGTCAAAGCAATATGTCATCTTAAGTACTCCGTATAACATTTTTTTCAATCACCCATTTTTTGTTTAGACACTGTCATTCAAATGAAAAATGAAGACAACCAAATAATACATAAAATGACACATCATTTTATGCACAAAGTTAAGTACTCATTAAGTGGCTCAACATTAATCCTATTCAAATCTTATTTATTCATGTAGTTTCATGTAAAGAGTTCACTATACTATTTTGAGATGTTTAATTTAAAGAGTCTACAGTGAAAAATTATGCTTGATCTCCATAATTTTTTAACTTTAATTTGCCCACCACATATAATATAAACCTCTTGACTATGCTTATATATTTTTGTAATTATAACCAATTTCAATATCATGTATATACTCCATTTGTCCCAAAATAAGTATCGCTTTGAGCAATTTGCATACAAATTAAGGAGATTTATAAAACATTTAAGTTTATTTATTGTAGTTAAGTTGCACTAGTATTTTATCATTCCTTTTAACAACCCTCTCTTTAAAAACATTTAATTAAAGACAATTTTGTCAAAATATAAACAAATGTTTCTTGAAATCCTATAACAACGCTTATTTGAGAAAAAAAAACTTGCTACAACGATACTTATTTTGGAACAGACGGAGTATGTCTTAAGTACTCCATTAAACTTTTCAAACCTAAACTTTTTGAGTGAAATGAACAGTACACCGTAGCTAAAAGAAACCCATGATAAGGTGTTTACACATTTTTATTCCCGAACTTGTAATGGTTCTACACTTCTACTAAAGCCTCACTACATCAATTTTGGCGGTCCACTTTTCAAGTTTGTAACCGCTACAATATTTTATGTTTTTGTAATTAGAAAAAGACACTTTTGGGGCAAAAATATTACGATACCCTTAATGAACCGAAGGCAAGTTATGAATCACTTACTCAATGCATAGCGTTGCATCAATTTGTGCACCGCAATGTATCAATTTAAATTACATAATCTAATTTATGCATTGCGATGCACAAAGTCAAGTAACCAATTGATGCATCACGCTACAAAATATTGATGAATCGCGCTACAAATTATAATGAACTAGACCTTCATGTCCTCTTCCTTCTTCTTTCTTCTCCTCCTTCGTAAACCCATGTACATTCCAGTATTATACTTAATTAATCGGAAAAATTGTTTCATTGCCGAAACAATCGCTATTTTCGAATTACAAAGTGTTAGTCGAAGCTATGAAATGAGTCGATCTGGGCATTTTAGAAACAATATTTCAAAAATAGACTTTGGCAATTGAAAAAAAACAGATAAATTGCTAGTCGGTACCTATTCCCATGAATTTAATCGCTCCATTCCCCTGTTTTTTTTTCCCGACCGTTAACGTCCGTTTTTGAAAAATTGTTCCTAAAATGTCCAGATTAGTTCCTTCCACAGCTTCAACTAACATTTATTGCAGCAAACGAAACAGAGATCGACCTACCAAGTTAGGTCATCGGGGTTGAAGGGGCAACACCCCTTTGTAGGGGTTTAGGGGCAACGCCTCCGAAAGGTAAACAATTTTTCGATTCCTTAAGTACAATTCTCAAATGGACGTGGGCTAGGTTTGATGATTTTTCAGTAGGGATGAAGGGGTAAGAGGAGGAGAAAGAAGAATGCGGATGACATGAAGGTCTGGTTCATTATAGTTTTGTAGTGCAATGCATAAATTAGATTGGGTAATTTAAATTGATGCATCTCGATGCAACACAATACAAAACTGGATTAGGTAACTTAAATTGATGTATCGTGGTACAAAAATTGATGTTGCGTGATGCACTGAGTGATCTATAACACACATTTGGTTCATTAAGGGTATTTTCACTCCCAAAAGTGTCTTTCGTTAGTTTAAAAAAACATGGTGAACTGTAACATTTACAAATTAGATTTCGTGCCCGTGCATATGGCGCGATATCAATATGGAGATGATCAGTGTATGAAGTGAGATTAATATATGCTTGAGATTTTGTAGAGGTCGGATCAATGTACACTACACAAAGCAAAGACGACATCTCAAAAACTAAAGAAAAACACATTTTATTGGTTGTAAAATTTTGTAACTCACCCAAAAAGAGTATAATTAAACATTCAAAAGTATTCTCTCTCACACACACACCAACCCAACACATGTTAATTGAAATAAACTTAAAAATAAAAATTTCCGACAAAAACCAAAAAATAAATTGAATGAGACGGAGTGAACTAACAAAAGACTATTCGAAATCGAAATCACAAATATTTCAAACCAATAAGGAAAAGTTAACACAATTTTTTTTAAAAGAAAGAAATTAAAAATACAAATATTTAAAATTTAAAAAATTTAATTACAAAACTTACGAAGATTTTTTTTTTTTTAAAAACTAAATCTAGGTCAGACAAAAATTAAATTGAGATTTCAGTTGATTACGATAACAATCAATTAAGAAATTACAAACTAAATATTTGTAAAACAGTAAATCTAGGCTACACAAAAAAATATATATATATTGGAGATAATCTTGGAGAAGAAACTAGATAATTATGACACAAGTTTTAATTACAGCCGTAAAATCTCAATAAAATAATAATGCTTATTTACATTCTTTAATAATCATGGTCAGTAGTTATGTTTGGTAAAAATGTGATAAATTATAATATAAAACCGTAAAATAGTAAATCTTAGTTATGACACATGTTTTAATTACAACCGTACATTCTTGGATATGTAAAATCTCAGAAATTAACTGTAAAATGAATTTTGATCCGTAGTTAACTTTTCAGAATACTGAGCTAAATTATAATATAGATTAGAAAAATTGCAGCCGGTACACTTCTTGGGATTTCCAACCTCCTTAGTCCACTATATTTTAAACCACTATAGCCACTTTAATAAAATTATTCCTAAAATGCCCCCACAAGCAAAAATCGATTAAAGATACATGAGACTGGTCAATAAGAGTTGTCCTCCAATCGTGACTTTTTGTCTCCTTAGCTTGATTTGAGAGCGAATGTGCCATTAATTAATAGAAGAGGAAGACCACGAGCACCAAGAGAGGGAAAGACTCATCCATTCTTTTGGTTTCCACCCATATTCTCTTTTCCTAGTCAAAATCTAAATATATATATATATATATATATATTGTGTGATTTTTGAAAAGTTCCCGCCAAAATGATCTTTCAAAAAATGACAGCACTTCTTAGTATGTTATTATGGATAGATGTTAGCATCGCTTTGGAAAACTCAAATTTGTCATTATAATTCATGAATAGCTAGGCAATTGATTGAGAACACAATTTTGACTATACAACACTCATTATGTCTTTGATTCATTGAAATTGGAAATTGCAAATTGTCTGGGAATATGAACAATTTTATTGAAAATGTGCACACTCCCTTGGAATATGAAAATGTGCACACTCCCTTGAAATTATAATTTAGTTAAAAGCAAAGTTGTTTGCATTATATATAGATTCATGTTCAGGTACATGTGCATTTTATTTAACTAGATATCAATACTCAATGTTGGATGGAGATCCATATTTTTAACTATATAACTAATTGTTTTTTCCAGATTAATTGCCCATTTTACTTATTACAATTGTTATTTAGACATCTTTTTTATACTAATTTGAACTTGCATATGCATAAGATCTTTATCTTTTATTATTTCACTTCATCTCCGCTCATGAAAAGTAGATATTGATATTGAGACGACATTTAATCGATAGATCAATATTTGAAAAATGTTCAGAATTTAACCAACAACCCATATTTTTTACAAGGAACTAAAATCATATTATTTGTTTTTCCTATCCTTAAATCCAAACATATATTTCCAAAAAAAATCTTTATATATCAGAGAAATTTGATCCATAAATAGTTTGTAGGATGCTTGCTTGGAAAACATGTATTCTTTGTAACCAGGTTGATGGGGAATTTTAAGAATTTATAAACATAAATAAAACTCAAAAGCAAATTTTTATTTGATTACCAGAGTCAAATGTTGCAATGTCATTTGAGCATAAACTTCATTGAAATTCGAAAACACTCTATTCACTTAACCAATCATATTGCAATAATGAAACTCTAAATATTAAACGAACAAACAAATGGGATGACGTGTGATGATTTATCCACCTTCTTTTTATGTTATTAAGTTTGGAGATCAACTAGGGAGCCAAGCTTGGGTAATTAGGTATGTGAGCATCAACCTCTTTTTAAGTTGTAGCATCAGCCTTGGTTCCCACTTCCCATTCCAATTGTGCCCTTTTAAGTTATATTCTTCTTATTGATAAATATACTCCCTTCGTTCCTAAATTATCGTGTTTGTGGGTTTGGTATACAGTTTAAGAAAATACATTTGATTAGATTATTAATATTAGTTTAATGTGTAGTTTACTTTAAAATACAAGTGTATGTAGCCCATAATTAAAGTAGGATAAAAAGGTAAATATAAAGTTGTAAAAGTGTTGTTTTAAAAATGAAAGTTTCAAACAAGACAATTATTTTGGGACGGACGAAAGAGGAAAATAGGACAATAATTTGGGGACGGAAAGAGTATTATTTTGTAAGATCATTTTGAAAATTATAACTAATCTAATCTAAAAACAAACAAATTAATTAATTTACCTAATATCCAGCAATCTTGCACAGGGTTTTCACTCATAAATTTGCAATCTTGATATGTCATGTACAAAATATGTTTTCCATCTGTCATGTGTATATATATTATTGTAAACAGAAATAAATTAAAAAAATTATTTACATTTTTACAAAAGTGACATTCAAAATGGGTGATACTATTTAAATAGTGTCACCACTATATTTATATAGTGCTATTTAAAATATATTCTCATTATTAATTTTGATTTTTTAAACCAATTAGAAAAAAAAACGTTTATGATATCAAATTAATAGAATTATTAATTATTCCGTTTGATTATAGAATTCATTTCAAATTCCAACGAATACAGTTTATGTTGATGGTGTTTACACAATATCTATAAATTTTGTCAGGATTAATTAGTGTCTAACTAAAAGCTTCTTTTGAAAAACATGTATATGCAAGACCAGTTATACGTCGCTTTGTTTAGAATTACTGTTATAAAAATGAGAAAATTCTTGGATTAAGAATTCAAAGTTTATATATTTAATGCGGAAGCGAATCGGTCGAAAATAATATCACTAAGTATTTGAATGAATAATGGCAAGATAATAGAAAATGGAACGGAATAAAGCAAAAGGGAACAAAGGATTTTACGTGGTTTAATCTACTCCAAGGCAAGCAACAACTTCACTATTAACGATGAAGAATTACAATAGAGAGTTTTCAATGTACTCACCCTACCTAGGCTAAGGGTGAGTACTCACAGCTCAAAATAACCACGCACTATTTTGTCTAACACTGTCAAGACCTCGAGACTCTCGACCACGTGTCGTGTTGTGTCGTCCGTCTCCAATTTGTGTCTCACAAACTCGGCTGAAATATATCCACATAATGCCGCACCCCCCCCATATTTATATGAGTCATGTTCACTATGTTTATCTTATACTAATTAGGATTAGATTCTCCTAATCCATATGAAATTAGGAGTTTACATTGGCCAAGGACACAACAATATACACGCCGCCACTTTTCGGGTTTGACCAAAATAAATCAATACTATTAGTATAACGATTTGAGACATATTTTTAACAAATATACACCTTGGCTCAAATTCCTTCAGTCGTCTATCCCCATTGTTGCTTGCCCATCATGCACCCCACCATATGGTGCCTAGAATTGATCTCGAACACACGAATCCAAGCGGCCCTTTAATTCGCTCCATGAAATACTACCAAACCGTATACTTCCAAATTCTCTATATTTGACATCTTCACTTTGAAACATAGCTTGAGCTCCACCTTGAATGATACTCTCTTGTACTAAATACAAGTTGCCCCTTTTGTTTCCACACATGAGAAAACGGCTACCACGAAAGATTTTCATCTTTCCATCACGAACATTGTAATTGCACCCTTTCGAATCCAAGTAACCCAAAGAAATTAAATTCCTCCTCAAGTTAGGAACATGACGAACTTCAGTTAACGTTTTCACTCCACCTTGAGTCTTGAATTTTATTGTTCCAACACCTTCAATCTTGCAAGAAGAATCATCCGCTAAAAATACATCGCCACTTGCACTTTTGTAAGTAGAAAACATATCTTTATTGGAACACATGTGAAAAGAACAACCGAAATCAAGAACTCATTCATTTCCTAGATTATCACTCACGATCACATTGAGTACATCACCACTATTCTCATCGTTGCTAATATCACCCTCATCAAAGGTGACAATATTAGCATTAGAATTCAATTATTTCTTTACTTCATCCTTGAGCTTTTGAAAATTACGAATAACGTATTACAATTCCAACACTTTTCCTTGAAAGTCTTCTTCTTCTTCTTACCATCACTTGAACCTTGATCGGATGAATCACCAACATGTTTAATTTTTCTTCCCACATACAAAACATCATTGTTATTATTATTCCTAGAACCATTGTTCATAAAATCATCCGTTAATAATGAAGTTTGTACCTCACTCAAAGTAAGTGTGTCTTTCCCATGCATAATAGTAGACTAAATACTTGTAATATGGTGGCAAAGACTTCAACAAAATTAAACCTTGATCTTCATCCTCAATTTTAACACCAATATTTTCCAACTCGCAAAGTATCTTGTTAAAAATATTCAAGTGATCATGAATATTCATAACTTCAAACATCGTGAAATTGAACAACTCCTTCTTTAGATACAATCGGTTTGACATTGATTTCCCCATTCTTCAACTTCTCCCATAAAGCCTTCGTAGATTTTTCGGAGATAATGTTGCAGAGAACATTATCCGCGCAACATCGCCGGATAGTGCTAGCCAACTTTTGATCAATTCTCTTCCATACCTCATCTTTCATATCATCGGGTGTTTGCTTCATTTCATTCCAAAGCAATCTCTTGACCTGCTTGGATCAACACATCCCTAACTTTAACTTGCCACAAGCTAAAGTTATTACTTCCATTAAATTTCTCCAATTAGAATTGCGTAGAATTTCAAAATTCCATCATCTTCAAAAAACTTCAATCTTTTGATCTCAAAATTTCGACTAGCACAAAGCTCTGATACCAGTTTGTTATAAAAAAAGAGAAATTCTTGGATTAAGAATTCAAAGTTTTTATCTTCAATGCGGAAGCTAATTAGTTGAAAATAATAGCACCAAGTATTTAGGAAGAATAATGACAAGATAATAGAAAATAGAACGGAATAAAGCAAAAGAAATAAATGATTTTACGTGGTTTAATCCACTCCAAAGCAAGCAACAACTTCATTATAAACAATGAGAAATTACAATAGAGAGTTTTCAATATACCCACCCTACCTAGGCTAAGGGTTGCAAGGATTGACACGATCTCACATAGTACCACACCTCTCACAGCCCAAAATAGCCACGCAATATTTTGTCTAACACCACCAAACCTCGAGACCCTCGACCATGTGTCGTGTTGTCATCGTCTTCAATTCGTGTCTCACAAACTTTCCCCCTCCATATTTATATGAGTCATATTCACTATATTTATCCTTATACTAATTAGGATTAGACTCTCCTAATCCATATGAAGTTAGGAGTGTACATTGGCCAAGGACATGGTAATATACAAGCCGCCACTTTTTGAATTTGACCAAAATAAATCAATCCTTATTAGTATAACGAATTTGAGACATATTTTTAACAGTTACTAATCTTAAGAGTCTTCAAATTTTGTTATGTGATAGTAATGGTTGCAATAGTCGTACATGTGTAAGGAAGTATTTCAAAATTTATAATCCCTCGGTTTCTAAATAATTGTCATCCTTTCCATTTTCGTCCATTCCTAAATAATTATTTTCTTTCCAAACTTTTCTTCTTAGGAAAACACTATTACCACTTTATCCTTACTTTTTCACATACTTTAATTATGGTCACATGTTTAAGAGCATTAAATAAGACTACACATTATACCAATATTTAGAATATAATCAATTATTTTTTTCTTAAATAGTGTGTTGTCAAGTCAAAGATGACGATTATTTATGAACAGAGGGAGTAGTAGTTTTTTTTTTTTCATATATATGTAATTTCTATCTTTTATTTTAGTGTGTTATTATATTTTTGTTTATTTTGCTCATATTAATTTTTTAAATTATATATTATTCATCTTTATTTAAATAAAAGATTTTCAAACCATATTTAAGCCGTGCAACGCACTAGTGAGTTACTAGTATTATATGATACGAGACATCAAAAGAGTGCAACTTTTTCTCTCCCTCCATTGAAAGTCAAATTACTTTTCTTAAATAGATTGAGAATCTACATAATAATTGTAATACCCCATCCCATATCAGGTAGGTATGAGAATTGTGTTCGATTTATAAGGTGGCCACACACTACTTCTGGGCACCAATATCATCCATGGACTTTGGCCTCCAAGATGACCATGCTCTGGGCCAATGTGTGGACTACACATTCGTATGGTCCCTGAGAACAAAGTCAAAGTGGAAGCCACCTCGAGAGCCACCTAGGTATGATTCTGACTTGACGAGGACGTCAAGGATTTGAGTGGGGGAGATTGTAATACCCCATCCCACATCAGGTAGGTGTGAGAATTGTGTTCAATTTATAAGGTGACCACACACTATCTCTGGGCACCAATATCATCCATGGACTTTGGCCTGTGCCTCTTAAATACTACACGTAGCGGCCGAGCTTAAAATGGTATCAAAGCTATGCAAAACCAACATCATCCATGGACTTTTGGATGGCCCAATGACAAGTTACCAAATCCACAATAATAGTCCCTTTATATCAATGTTAGTATGTGGGCTCTTTCAGATGGTTGTCATGGAAGAAGGTAGGTGGACTCACATAAGCTTTCTTTCCCACTCCAGTACTTGTGCCTCTTTCTACTAATGGGCTTAAAAAGGCAAAATTCAAGGAAGATAAGTTACCAAATCTATTCATATACTTCTACGGTCAGTCCTCCCTCTCTCCCTCCATCTCTTTAACTTCGATTTTTCCATTTTCCATTGTGATGCATTGATTTTGAAATCCCGATGCACTGATTTGGAATAAAGATGCATCAATTTGAAATAGATTCCAAATCGGTGATTCAGGATCTCAATTAGATGTATTGCCATTACAAATCAATGTATTGTGATTAAAGTGGTTAGATACAAATGGGCGATGTCTAGATTTGGCTCTCGGTTTGTTGCCTTGGAGGTTTTTTATGAAGAGGAACCTAGCGATGCTCCTGTCTAAATTTTTGAAGCTCTTCGTGTTGATTTTTATTGTTGTATGTGTTGGAATGCCAGAAACGTATATCGTTAGTTTATCGGGTGTATGACTGCAGTTTTTATATGCTTAAATATCATTGGACCTCTAGCTCATTTAGCATGCCAAAAGTTATGAAATCTCCTTTTGTTGAATTAGTGAGTCCTGGGTAATTTGCTTCTGCATTTTCTCAGATTAATTTGCAAGTCAATAATGAATATGTCCTTAATAAAAAAAGGGATTCTAGTATACGATTGTGGGGCCTCGTCTCATGTCGGCTCATTTGTTAGTTCATTTGATTATTCTTGTTCTATTCCTTCTTATTTATATGCAGAGAGTGGTAATGATCCCACAGTATCAACTAATTATGTGTTCATTACTTAATTTGTGCAATGCGATGCACAATTTTGTGCATCATAATATTTGAATAGGAGCTTTGTGCATGCGCCTTTGGTTCATAAAGAATATTCTTGTCCTTTCTCCCAAAAAGAGTCGTTTATCGGTTGAAAAAATTATCAATTACTGTATAAGTTTGAAAAGTTAGAAAAAAGACCGACCCAGTTATCACCCTTATAAATTGAAATAATTGCAGGCAGGTCGGTCCCCTTTTCTGAAATTATAACCGCTCCAGTGTTTTTTTTTTCAACCGCATAAGTCTATTTTGTAATATTATTTCTAAAATGCCATATCATCTACCTCATTTCCTATCTACTCATCCCAACCAAATCACTTTTTTTCCTTTTTCTTCTGTAATTCTATCCTTTCACTCTTAAAACCAAATAGATTTCTTCCCATTCACTTTTTCTTCGACCTATCCCAATCTACCTTCTTTGAGATATGAAACCATGGTTTGGTTCTCGATCCGACTTTCCTTGTTACCCGAGCTTGAGGGCAAATCTCGGTCTAATTCCTTCCTGCCCTTTGACTTATCTTCCTGAAAAAAAAACTGTGTGAATAGTTGAAGTATCTTGCCCTTCGCCGAGCCCGATATACTGGATTTACCTTTTGAGAGGTGCACCAAAGAGTTCACATCTTCCTTGCATGGTCTTCTTTGTCTACCTTATTAGGAGAATCATTATAAGTAGGTTATTACTAGAAATCTTTAGGGACATATGTAGTACTACCAGGCTTCTCCCCTTTATATTGGGACCATATTTCTCCATGGCACTTAGCTAGCTACCAATGATGCTTTTTTTCGTGAATGGAATTCTTTTGAGAAAAGCGGTGCAAAACAGGACAACATCTTATCTTTTTGAGAGACAACTAGTTTTGTTGCTAGTTTCAAGTCTAAGTTAAGTCCCGATGCATCAATTTGGTTCGCGATGTCTGCATCGGAGTTTGCAATGCAAACACCATATAGCTGGAAAGGGATCGACCCGAAATTTTCCGTAATAAATTTGGGAATGAGAAAAGGTAGCTGTCAGAATTTCACATTTATTATTATGGGCCAAGATTTGAGGCCTAAGCACTAAACACAAGTCCTTCCCGGGCCGGATCAAAGCCCAATTGAAGAGGAGCATGTCATCATCTTCTCTATCTCTCGTTCTCGTCTTCCTAATCATACTTCCCCTTATTAGGTACATCATCCGACATCCGTACACGTCGAATCCCTAATTTTAACCCCGCATAAATTCAACCTCACTCCACTCCAATTAATTCAAACCCCACTGTTTTTTTAATTAATTGATTTTTAAAATTCACTCGAGATTAATTGTATTATCTTATATATATAGAGAGAGCCGAAAACAATCAATCAATTTCCGGCCATGGCATCTTCCAAAAGGAACAGCAACAACAATAGCAGCAACAAAGAGAAAACAGTTCGTCGCAGCAACAAGTATGTGTTCTCCGATTCTTTATTTTTTATTATATTTACATTTTTTGCTTTTAATTTTGACCCGGATTGGATGACTGGTCGAGCTTCGTTGTTGTGTACTCTTTGATTTCGTTTTCTCTTGATTCATTTGTGCACGTACTTGATGTTTAGGAAGGATTTAATTCACTTCAAGCCCTAATAATCGATGTTTGCTTTGTTCTAAATTTGAACTTGGTTCATGCGGCAGTGAATTTTGTTGTATTATTTCTTTAATCGACGAAAAACTAACTATCGTTTACTGAGTAATGCTAGAAATTGTAGGGAAGCGCTATTCCATTTCCACTTTTCAACACCGTTCATTTTTTCTTTTTATGTTCTTGAGATTTAACGGGGGGTTTCTTCCAAAATAGCCATGTCAAAGCACGTATGTTAAAAAATGACCACACTTACTCAAAATTATCTTTTATGACCATGTTTCATTAAACCCCAAGATACCCTTACTAACTTGAGTAATTGTATTTTGAGTCGGTTAACCGACTAACTAATCCACTTGGTGAGTCAGTTAATCGCCCACTAATAGATTAGTTAATCGACCCATTGGTGAGTCAGTTAATCGATCCATTAATGACAAAGTGAGTTGATTAACCGACTCATACTCTCACATGCACACCTGCTATTTCATTAACATCAGCAGGAGCATAACTCTCACATGCACTTGCTGTTTTCAGTCGATTAACTGACTCATCATTAGCGAGGCGATTAATCGACTCATACCTGCTGTTTTCAGTCGGTTAACTGACTCATCATTAGTGAGTTGATTAACCAACTTATATTTGTTGTTTCCAAATTAACCGACTCATCATTAGTGAGTCGATTAACCGACTTATACTAGACCATTCGATTATGAGTCAGTTAATCGACTCATACTCAATGCCGACGAACAGATTCATTGCGAGAAGATAGAGAGATGAGAGTGACTAACAAAGATGAACCTTGCAGACATCGATAGGCGATGGCGGAGGGAGACGATGGTGGAGGGAGACGATGGCGATGCAGAGGGAGACGATGCGATGGCGGAGGGAGACGATAGAACTGAAAGGGTATCTAGGTTGAGAAGGGTCATTTGGGAAGTATATATCATTTTTTGGTCAATGGCCATAAAAATAAATGGATGGGTTTTCTGGCTATACTTGAGCATTTCCTTTTAACTAACAGGTGCAATACTAAGGTGGTGCTATGTTATTAACGTCCACGACACTTTTTGCTTGCAATGGAGGGCCTTGGTTGAGAGGTGGACTGTTTGACTGCAAGATACGTGATTCTATTGCACAAGAAACATCTTTTTATGCATATAATAAAGGGTTTAATTCTTAATTTGGGCACTCTACTATTGCGAAAAGTCCGCTAAGCTCACTCTACTACCATTTTTCACAGTTTAGTAACTCTACTTTACTAAAAGTATCACGTTAGTCACTCAGTCTGTTTTTTAAGTCGTCTAAAATATTTTTGAAAACCCAAAAATACCCCCAATTAAATTATTTTTATTTTATTATTTTCCATATCTTCATATTCTTCCCCAATTTGATTTCTTGGACCCCCATTTTGATTTCTTCTGTGCCCACTACCCTAAGGCCTAAGGAGATCCGCCTTCCATTGCTCGTTACTGCCTCATTTTGAATTATTTTCCTTTGCTTTATCCATTTGTCGCGATATTTATACTTGTACCAATAACCACCGAAAATCCCGACCAAATTCACGATAATCCCAACCAATATTACAGGAATGATAATAGGTATCAGTTTATTTTTCGATTTAGGTCCTTGTGAAATCGAGAGAAAACAAGCACTTAGCGGTACCTTCATCAGCAGGGCAGATTGGTTAGCGAAAACGGCGGCGTAAATTAAAGGATATGCCGTGCAATTGGAGAGGTTGCTGACGAAGGGGCCAGTCAAATAGGAGGCTTGGAGGCTCGAGAGGCTGGTAGTGCACGAGGCTCAAGGGGAGCTGTTCTCAGATTACACCTCGAGACGACGTCGGTTAACGTTGAAGGCGACAAGCGTAGACCTTGACGGGCATACTGACACCTTGTGTTGTTGTTTTCGAGGGACGACCATCGCGAGTCAAGGAGTAGCCTGAGGAGGAAGTTGAAGTCCAGAGGATCCCAGCGAGTGCTTGGGCTAGGTCCGGTGGGGTAAGTTGGTAGCAAAGGAGAGAGAAAGGAAACGTAATTGAGGAGAGAGAAAGAGGAGGAAGAAGAAATGGTCCATATTGATATTGAAGGTTTGTTCGACTGCACTATTTTACTGAGTATTTTTCATTTCCATGGAGAGGAATTTTGGTTTGATTGAGGAAGTGAATGAAACAGAGAGCTGAGAGCTGGGGTGGGTGGGTGTAAGGACTAGCATGTGGAAATTGACTCTTTTTTAAGATTATCATTTTAGGATTTTAGCAGCCAGGAAGAACGGCAAGGCAAGTTCCATTAATGGGATCGCCCACTTGTTGCCTGCTCCAATCCAAAACCAAGGTTGATGGTGATGGATATTTTAGTATTTTTATGTCTTTAAGAGAGGGTATTGCAGTCTCTTCAATGAGATCTGTTAACGACATCCATTTTATAAACCATATTGATACTTTTTGTAAAGTAGAGTTATCAAACTGTGATAAATGGCAGTAGAGTGAGCTTAATAAACTTTTCGCAATAGTAAAGTGACCAAATTGAGAATTAAGCCTAAAATATAGCAAGCAATATGTAATCTGGTATTCTGGTTGAGAAGTGGATCAGGAATAGGGTTGCCCTTTCAGAATTGTTGCTAATATTTTTTGATAAAAAAAAGCTTTCATTAATAGATAAAAAAAGAGTGGATATGATTAGATATCCACAACTATGGAAGTTCACAAATCAAACCAAAGACTAGATTAACAAACCAAGAGCTGCCTGACAATCCCTAGTCAAAGGGCAAAGGGCATACCTTTGAACATCCCTAGCGCTTAGCCCAAAGAGAGGCTAGAAAAGTAACATTCCCATAGCAAATTTTTTTTTTTGATATAGGTAAAGTATATATAAATGAAAGAGCGTCAAAACAGCTGACGCGCCCTTGAACACTAGAAGTATACACTACACAAAAATATACCCACTAACCAATATGAAAATTATTCACAACATCTACACTAGTGTTATCACAGTGAGTCATGGTATGATCTGCCCCTACACTCCATTCAAACATGTTCGAGAGAAGCGTTTTTCTCAAAACAGTCATAGATCCCTCTTCATTATCAAACACCTCTGATTTCTTTCTCTCCAAATCGTCCAGCATACGCTTAACGGGGCAACTTCCCATAGTCTATTCCTACTCTTACTCCTCCCAAAATAAGACCAACTCCAGAAAAGATCCTTGGTAGAATTTGGAAGCACCCACGATATGTTAAACAGTTCCAAAAGCACATACCATAGTTCCCTCGCCACCAGACAATGGGGCATCTGATGATTAACACCCTCTTCATCCCCCTTCATCCCCCTTACACTGATAACACCAATTGGTATATAATAGGCCTCTTTTCCTCAAATTATCACCTGTTAGAATGACTCCGTTTGCTACCTCCCATGCCAAAAAAGCCACCCTTCTTGGAACCCAAGATTTCCATATCGACCACCACTGGAACAAGTTTCTTTCGCTGTTATCCGTTTAGAGTAATACCCTTTCATCGTGAACGCTTTACTTTTAAATCGTCCCATAACCCTTTATCCTCTGGAAGGCCAACTCTCTAAACATACAATAACTCTAACAATCTCGCATCTGACTCAATCTCCCAGTCCTGAATTTTTTTGCGAAAAGGATTCCACGATATCCTTCCCTCCTCCAAGTTAACCACAGATTTTATGAAACACTCCTTATCTCTAGCCAAAACAAACAGATTTGGAAAGGATCTGCTCAACTCCCCTCCATCGCACCATTTATCATTCCAAAACATAAACTGAAGATCCATCACCAATTTCGAAAGAGATGTGTCTGGTAAAACTTTCCCATCCTCTTCTGATTCCTTTCCAAAGGCCCACCCCAAAAGAGTCGATTGATAGTAGTAGGAAACCATGAGTGATTTCCTTTGCCATATTTACTCTCCACTACCTTCCGCCAAAGAGCCTCCCTCTTCGTAAGATGCCTCCACAACCATTTTTCTAGTAAGGTTTCATTGAACAATTTTAGATTTTTAATCCCAAGCCCTCCTGTCGTTGACCTCCTACAAACCAATGACCATTTAATCAAATGAAAAATTTTCCCCTCCGAACCCCCTTCCCACAAGAAATCTCTTTAGAACCAGGAATCACAAGAAGCAATAAGAGTATTTTTCACTAGAACAAGCTTCCCCCCTTTGGACAAATATTGTCTCTTCCAACCCGCTAGCCGATGTTCAAACCTTTCAATCACCTCATTCCACACTGCTTTACTTTTGAAAGGAGCCACAATGGGTAAACCGAGATAAGAAACAGGGAGTCTCACTACCTTACACCCAAAAAAAGAAGCCAAAGCCCCCACATTCTCCACGTCTCCAACATGAATGATTTCACTCTTAGAAATATTGATCTTAAGACTCAAAAAAGCACCATACGAAGAAATCCGAGTTGAGACTTTCCACCCCGCAGAAAACCAAAGTGTCATCCACAAACAGGAGATGAGACACCTTGGTAACCGACCCGCCTGACCTATCCACCCTGAATCCATCAATACAGCCTCCTAGTGTTGCTTTCTCCACCAAATTACTCAAAGCCTCCATAACCATGATTAAGAGGAATGGAGAATGAGGATCACCATGATGCAAACCCCTCATACTCCCGAAAAATCCAGAAGGTTCCCCGTTAACTAATACGGAAAAGCGAGCAGAGGAAATACAAAACAGAAGCCATTTTCTCCACTTTACCCCATACCCCATTCTCTTCATCATAAACATTAGGAAATCCCAATTCACATTATCATATGCCTTTTCTATATCCAATTTACATAGCAAGCCCGCGGTTCCTCCTTTTATTCTAGCATCCACTGCTTCGTTTGCAATCAGCGGCGCATCTACGATTTTCCTGTTTCGAACAAACACATGCTGGGAATCAGAGATAATTTTATCCATAATTTTCCTCAATCTATGGGATAGCACCTTCGCAATGATCTTTTACACCCCTCCAACCAAGCAAATGGGTCTAAACTCCATCACATCACTAGCACCTTTCTTCTTAGGGATTAAAGCAATAAAAGTAGCATTTAAACTTTTTTCAAAACACAATTTCTCATGAAAATGATGGAAAATTCTCATCATATCCTACCTTATTACCTCCCAGCATTGCTGAAAAAAAGCAAAAGAAAATCCGTTGGACCCGGGGCTTTGTCACCACTCATTTTCCGCAAGACCAGCATTACTCCCTTTACCGTCAAAGGCTGCTCTAAATCAGTTGAAGCTTCCAAGTCTAGGACCTTGCACGTGACCCCCTTTAACACCGGTCTCCAATCACTGCTGTCCCTATAAAGTCTCTCATTGAAATTCACAATCCCTCCCTTGATCTCCTCCTTATATTCCAGAACCATCCCATCTACTGTCAATTTTTGAATCTGATTTACTGAGAAGTGTGCACTCGCCATCCTATGGAAGAATTTGGTATTATTATCCCCCTCCTTGAGCCATTGACCCCGGGATTTTTGTCTCCAACTAGTCTCCTCACATCTCAGTAACTGCTCTAACTCCTCCTTCAGGTCCAATCTATTCCTCTAATTGACCCCAATTCCATCCCCAGCAGAAGCTACTATCTCATCCGATTTCCTGACCTCTTCCTCCAAAATTATAATTCTGCTCTCTATCCTCCCAAAAATTTCCCGGTTCCAGACTTTGAGGTCTGTCTTCAGCCGCTTTAACTTTTTCGCCATCACAAAACAGGGATCACCATTGATCACATTCAAAGACCATTTTTCCTTAACCCACTCCACAAAGCCCTTTTCCTTGAGCCACATATTCTCGAACCTAAACGGAGCTTTCCTTTTCGCCAATACTCCACACTTCAGCAGCAGAGGTACATGATCTGAAGTCACTCTAGGAAGGCACGATTGAATCAATGCCCCAAAATAATCCCCTCAATCTGCTGAAACCATAAATCTGTTGATTCTCGAAAACTGCATTCTGTCACGCTTCTATACCATGTAAAGTCTCCTCCAATCAAAGGCAAATCTACCTACTTATCAAAAAAAAAAAATCAAAGGCAAATCTACCAGCTCCTCATCATTAATAAAATCATTGAATTCTGTCATGGATTGAGAAAAACTACTAGAACCAGCTCTTTCATGGGGATAACGAACTACATTGAAATCCCCCCCTATACACCACGGATACTCCCTACCTAACCGTACCGCCTTCAACTCTGACCACAACAGTTTTCGGTCCACTGCTGTAAAGGGGCCATATACCAGAAAACAGCATCGTCTTATCATCTTCCACGAAATTTAGGACGCAAGAAGCTGAATAAGAACCCAACATCTACTCAACCTTCGTCAATTTCCTCTTATCCCACATAATCAGAATTCCTCCTGACCTCCCCACAGTCCCTAGACAAATCCACTCCACCCATCTTGCGTTCCAAATACTATTAATCAATCACGAATCTACCATCTCCATTTTGGTTTCCGAAAGACAAACCACTTGAGGCTTCCATCTTCTCAATACTGCCTTAATAAGATCTCTTTTCTCTAAATTATGTAAACCCCACACATTCCAAGCTAAGAAACATATATCCATATCAGTTACTGTCTTTTCTCCTCCTGTCAAACGCTCCTCTACTCCTCAAATGCTCCATGTTCAGGTTACAGAACAATTGCTTTAATTCCCTCTTCCTTCTCTCCCTGTCTTTGCTAATCCTCTTACTGCTGCTAGCCCTTGGATGCCTACAATTCCTCTCAATATCGATTAACAGATCCATAATTTTGTCTTCATATCCCGCACATGAGACCCATAAAATTTCCAAAGCCCTTAATTATTCTCTTTACCCACACCGACATATCCCTTTCTTCCACTCTATCTGCAAGGGCCTCAAATTTTCCATAGCAGAATTAATTATAGTTCCTGCTATCAAACTGCTGGATTTTTTTTTACTCCTGATGCAACAAGCAAATATACCACAGCTCCCAACAACGACAACCTCTTCTCTTGGCCTTTTTAAACCCCTCTGTTTCTGAACCAACAAATTTTCCATCGTACATGGACTGACCCAAGACTCACAGACCTCTGCAAAAAGAAGGCCCTTTATGAACTAAGCCAATTTGCAAGAACGAGGTGCAAATATGTCTCGCTTGCTTCCATGCAAAAGACACACATGTCCTACTCAACATTGTTTTAGGGCGTCTCTTTTGCGTGCATTCGTTAGAATTGAGCTTGCATGAATCATAGACCTACTTAATTCTCTGACTTTAAGGAATCCTCACTTTCCAAATAAAATAAGTTTCAGTGAAGTCTTATTACCTCCTATTGACCAATGAGAGAACGCTTCTTTTCCTTGGAGGACGATATGGAAATCGAAGGCCCGGGTAGAGTGACTTTTTTCATTTGGGAAACAATGTATGAAACCTTCATGACTTGAAATGGTGAAATATATTTATGTCAACTGGTGTTTGTTGTGCAAAAATGATGATGAGAGTGTTAATCATTTGCTTATACACTACCCTGTGGTGAGTTGTGGAATTTACTTTTTTGTCAGTATAGAATTTCGTTGGTCATGTCGAGATCAATGAAGGAGCTTTTTTTGTGCTTGTCTTTCTATGATCGAAAGAGGAGGAATTCGATATGGAAGATGGCCCTTTGGGTGTTTGTTGAACGATTTGGAAGGAGCGCAATTGTAGAGTCTTTGAAAATTCCCAAGTTCAAATTTTAAATTCCCAAATCAAAATGACGTAGCAACAAGGGGAAAGGCTCCGACTGACAAGGACAAGGTGATGGAAGCTGGTAGGTCTGGGCTCCGATGACAAGGACAGGGCATAGTGGATTTCTACTCTGGACTCTTTGAGGATCAAGGAGAGTGGCGTCCTAAACTTGGAGTCTCTTTTAAAGCTTTAGAGCAGGAGGATAGTCTGCTTTTGGAGGCTGGTTTTTCCGAAGAGGAAGTGGTGGCAGCTTTCGGCAGTTTGAGTGGGGACAAAGCCCCGGTCCAGATGGCTTCACAATAGCGTTCATCTCTAGTTGCTGGGAGGTAATCAAATCAGAGGTAGTGGAGGTATTTCAGTATTTTTATGTCGATAAGGAATTCGAGAAAAGCTTCATCTCTTCATTCATTGCCCTGATTCTGAAGAAAAAAGGTGCGACTAATCTGAGAGACTTCAGGCCAATCAGCTTAGTTGTGAGCATTTACAAACTACTGCCCAAAGTTCTTGCTCTCCGGTTGAGAAAGGTGATATTTAAAATTATATCAGAGTCCCAACATGCTTTTATTGGAGGGAGGCAGATTGTTGATGCTTCTTTCATTGGCAATGAAGCTCTTGATGCCAGGCTCAAAAGGGGCTGCCCGGGGCTTTTGTGTAAGCTGGACATCGAGAAGGCTTACGATCACGTTAATTGGGATTTCCTTTTGTACTTGATGGGTAGAATGGGTTTTGGGGAGAAGTGGAGAAAATGGATCTACTCTGTTGATTAATTGATAACCCGCTGGATTCTTTGCTAGTGCGAGGGGATTACGCCAAGGAGATCCTCTATCTCCATTCTTGTTCATTATTGTTATGGAGGCTTTAAGTAGAGTTATGGATAAGGCAGTTTTAGGGGGTTACATTCGAGAGTTTGAGGTGGGGAGGTGGAGAGATGAGGTGGTCTCGGTATCTCATATCGTCTTTGTAGACCATACTTTGGTTTTATGTGATGCTAAGGCTATGCAGTTGGGATACCTTCGCCTCATATTGGCGTTCTTCCAAATGGTGTATGGTCTTCGGGTTAATATAGCAAAGAGTGAGATTATTCCATTTGGGGCGGTGGAGAATGCATGACTTTTAGCCTCATGTTTTGGGTGCAAGATTGCTTGCTTCCTTCTTATTTGGGCTTGCCTCTTGGAGCTCCTTTTAAGAATAAAACCACATGGAGTCCAGTCCACGAGAGATTTGAAAGACGTTTGGCAGGTTGGAAAAACCAGTTGTTATCGAAAGCGGGGCGATTTACCCTTGTTAAAAGTACTTTGTCTAGCCTCCCTACATATTTCCTCTCTTTCTTAGTGATGCCTTCTTCGATTTGTGGCAGTCTTAAAAGGTTGGAAAGGGACTTTTTGTGGGAAGGTTCGGGTGAGGCCCAAAAGTATCATCTTGTTAAATGGGACAAGGTTTGTGCTAATTGGAGAGGAGGTGGATTAGAGATCAAGAATCCGAAAGTTTTCAATATTTCCTTGCTTGGCAAGTGGTTATGGAGGTATATGACAGATCGTGATGGGCTGTGGAGGAAAGTGGTAGGATGTAAATATGGGGAAGGTGTTAATATATGGACTCCGAACAGTGTTTCAACAGCATATGGGGTGGGGGTCTGGAAAGGTATTCATAAAGGTTGGGAAGCTTTTGTGAGATATACCTCTTTTTGAAATAGGGAATGGGTCTTCTATCTCTTTTTGGAAAGATAGATGATGTGGGGAGGTGGAGTTATGGAGACTGTTTCCCGATCTATTCAATTTGGCTTCTGATAAAGACTGTTTGGTAAGCTCGATTCTTCAAATTCAGGGGAATACTGTGGTCTGGACGTTCTGTAGATGTTTACAGGACTGGGAAATGAACCCTTGTGTGGAATTTTTTGAAATGTTATATAAGCAGCAGGTGGGCAGAAATGGAGAGGACTCAGTTAGGTGGAAGGGAAACGGAGGCGGAATATTCTCCGTTAATTCCTACTATTTCCGTCTGATGAATGAAAGAAATAGTAGCTTTCCTTGGAAGTTGCTGTGGAAGTCCAAACCTCCCAGTCGTGTAGGTTTCTTTGCTTGGGAGGCTTGTCATGGAGCCATCTTAACCGGAGACAACTTGCGGTCTCATTGCAAGATCTACGTTAATTGGTGTTATATGTGCAAAAGGAGCGATGAAAGTGTGGACCATTTGCTTATTCACTGTCCCATGGCGACGAAATTATGGAATTGGATTTTGGGTCTGTTTGGAGTCGCTTGGCCTATGCCCGGATCAGTTTTGGATCTATTCTTGAGCTGGTCCCTATATAAAAGGAGCAGGAGAAATTCTTTATGGGAGGTTACCCCGTTGGTGGTTTGTTGGATCATTTGGAAGGAAAGGAACATGAGGGCTTTTGATAACGAGGAAGGGACTGTAGAGAAGCTAAAAGATATTTGCTTGCGCACTATTTCTTCTTGGTGTCCAGTGGATCTATCCTGGACTCCTACTCCCTCTATAGAAGAAATAGTGAATTCCTTCCATCTCGAGTAGCTCGAGATCTCTTGTATTTGCACTATATTGTACATAGGTGCTGTTTTGACGCTATTCGTATATAATACTTTTACTTATATAAAAAAAAGAGTATTTGAAAATGACGAGGGGTCTATTTCTAGCCCGAAGAACACATTACTTAGCACTCTATCTTACTGGTGCTCATAGTTGGTGAATTCTGGTTCAGGCTTGGGAAGCTTTGAAGCTTTGAAGCTTCAACTGTAAGTTTTGTTAATCATTTTGATAAGTCGTAGTCTTTGTGTTGGGGTATACCTCTAGTGTACACAGGACGCGTCACCTAATTTGACGTTAATCTTTTGGATATATATACATTTTATTTTACTTATAAAAAAAAGGAAAGTAGCTGGCACATGGATCCATAAAATGATTGACTACTATAGAGACCCGAAGCATTTAAACTCCAAATACGTGAATTAGCTATGTTGACACGCACGTCCTCACCAAAGAGAGGATTAAAAGAAAGGAGCTCATCAGCTTCTATTTCATTGGGGGTTTTTAAAAATGAAAATCCCACGAAGGAACAACGCCGACGTTAGTAGTGAAACATGCTATAGGATCCCCATGAAGTGAGGACAACTAAAAAAATGAGAAATATATCTTGGGCCCCACTCAAGCATCCTTCCAAAACCGACTGTTTCTAACTCTTTACCTATGATGGATGAAAGACATAGCTGAATTCAGGGACTCTCATGGGAAGTGTAAATCGATGGCTTAGCTTCCCAACCATTCCAATGGTTCCAAAATATGCTTTTATTCACATGATAGCAAATTCTTAAACACTAAGGTACCCAGACCAACGCATCCCTCGTCAACCGGCTTGAAGACTGTCTCCTAATGCACCGAATGGTCCCTTTTACCCTTTCTCACTTCAGACCAAAGAAAATCCCTAATCAAATTTTTGTAAGTGGTGGCAACTTTAACAAGAAGAAAAGGGAAAGGGAATAAGTGGGAATGCTTGACAAACAGACGTGATAAGAGATCTCCCACCCACCCCCCCAAAAATAGAAATTAATAAAGAAAGAGAAAAAAGCCCCTTTCCAACTGTTGAATATCATACGAACCCTCTCGATGGCATGATCCCAGAAAAGTAGGATAAGGTGCCCTTCTTGGATGAGGTGTTGCAGGGAAAGGGTTTTGGTAGTAGATGGCAAAAGTGGATTCTGGGCTGTCTTTCCACCTTTCTCGGTTATTGTGAATGAGGAGCCCATGTCCTGGTTCTTGGTTTGTTGAGGTTTGTGCCAAGACCCTCTTTCTCATTTCCTTTTCACTTTGTAGTAGAAGTAGTGTAGGATGAATACTAGAGATATCTATGTGGGTTGGGAAGGAGGGTTGTCTCATTGGTTGCAAGGAGGTGCGAGTTTCTCATCTTCAGTAAACTATTCTCTTTTTTTTTTTTTTTGATAAGTAAAGAGTATATATATATATATATATATATATATATATAAAGAGGGCGCCAAAAAGGTGACACGTCCTATTTACAGAAGTAGGAAAAAACCATGAACTCCTACAACCCTACATAACTGTTATCCACAAGCTCTACAAAGGGGCTTAGCCCCTATGAGACTACATCGTGGCACCAAAAGTACAAAAGCTGGATTGTTTGCTCGGTAAGATTCTCGCAGCTCTTCTCTGTATTCTCAAACGCCCTGGAATTACGTTCTCTCCAAATAGTGCGGCGCAGCCATCCAAAAGCTACAAGGTTTCTTCTTTCGTTTGTTGAAAGCCCAGCTCACAAACATCTCTTTGACAGAGAGGAATAAGCAGAGGACGAAGTTCCGAATTTCCTTAGCCATTGCTACAAGGTGATTACCACTTTCATCCTCCCTTTTGCACATGAAACACCTTTCATTTGCGGCTTCCCACAAAAAAAAAAAGCCCACCCTAGAAGAAGCTTTAGTCTTCCAAACGCTACCCCAAGGAAAGTAGCCCTGCCCCGTCAACAAACTGTGGTAGAAGGATTTGACAGAGAATTTCCTACACTTCTCTCCTGGCCAGACCACAGAATCTGTTCACCTTTTGTTTATACAACAGATCAAAAAATTACCCCAGAGTGTCAACTTCCCAATCTTGCGCATTTCTTCTAAAAGAGGGAGTCCATACCACAGTATCCCCAGCCAAGTGTAAAACAGAGCTGACAGTCTCTTCTTTATCAACTGCTATGATGTACAGAGCAGGGAAGACCCTCTGCAGTTCTCTCTCGCCACACCACTTATCATTCCAAAAGCTAACCGAGTCCCCCTTACCGATGTCAAAGGAAATAAATCTCTTCAGCACTTCCCACCGTTTCCTAATACTTTTCCAAACTCTCTTTCTGCCTGATAGCGTGAGTAGTCATCACAATGCATTGACCATTCTCCAAAATTTTGAGCATACTTCAGACTGGAAATCAATTTTTCAAGTTGAGTGTCTTTGGTATTAGTATTAACGTGATCATTTTCTGAGTTTGCAAGTCATTTCATATTTTATGTAGCTTTGGTTGTAGAGTGCATGACTTTCGCTTGCTAAGGGCACTTAGGCAAAAGACCTTGAGGTCCTTGGTTCCAATTCCCATACCAACAAGGGGTCACACTTACCTATCAAAAAAAAAGTTTATCGTTATCTTTATATAGTTTTACGTAGCTTCCAGTGGCTCCCATTTTCCTTTTATTATTATTATTGTTATTTTTGTTTCCCTATAATCTCAGTGTTAGTACTTTCAACAATAAATAAATAAATAAATAAATCATGAAGGTCATTCCCTTCTACACAATACAAAAATCCCCCAAGTTACAATTGTAATAAACTCTAGATATACCACTCAGCAACACTGTCCTTTGCTTTAGAAAGAACTAAGTCCTACATTGAAGAACTGGAATCCCTTCTTGTAAACCTTCTGCAAGAGTAGCTCATTGTAACTAATATTATGTAGGGAACAATGATATCTATTGTGATTAAGTTATACATGTGCAGGGAGGAAAAGGTGGAAGAACCAGATCTACCAAAATATCGAGATAGAGCCAAGGAACGTAGAGAGGATGTGAATCCTGATTATGAACCCTCTGAATTGGGCTCTCTACATGCAGTTGCTCCTCCTGGAAATGTCGATCTTCTGTGAGTCCCCTCTTTAGCTGTCTTCCATCAATCTTTGATATTCTTCTGCAATTTTAAGTGTATAAAGGACGCATCACCTGATTTGATGCTAAATTTATTTTACTCTTACTTATCAAAAAATAAAGTGCTAATATTTGTGATAACTTTACATAGGTCAGCTGATGCCCACAGGATATCTATCGAGAAGAGCAAATATCTTGGAGGTATTCTTCATGACAATCAGTTTATTCCTCTTGCTGAAAGAGAATTTACTACTCAATGATTATAAGCCATGGTTTTAATCTATTAGTCTCGTGTATCATTTCATGTTTTCTTGTGAGGTCTTCACTGCTGTTTGAATGAGCTGCCTACTAAAGAATTTTCCAGCTTATATGAGAATGCTGAAACTTTCACAGTGTGTTCAGTTAAATTGTACACCTTTTCTCAATCAGCCAAGCTATATTAAATGCTTGCCTCTATGGAGGCTTAAGCTAAAACACCTTTACCGAGGGTGTTGATGATCTTTTGAAATTAAAAATTCGTCTGCCCTCAAAGTTTTTGTTCTCTGTAACTTGGTTTGTATAGTTCAAATAGATGGTATTTGTGTGTAGATGATTGTAAGATTCTACGTGACCATTATTCATGATCTTTGTAGAATCATAATTTGATTGGTAGACCAATCAAAAATAAATGTTTGTTTTGAAGGGTAAGGGAGTTACTTATATATATATATGTATGTATGTATTTATTTATATATGGAAAACTAACTTGCCCACCTATTGTTACAGTCAATGTCTAAGGGCAAAGCTTACCCACTTAAATTAATATAAAGACAAATGTGATGACAGAGAAAGTGGGGGATGACTATGACTCCTGCTGCAAATATTGATGCAAAATTGACATCAATTGAACCCAATCCCAAGCATCCAATAAGTGGTTGATTCGAATCATGGAGTTTTGAAATGGGTCCCAGTGATTTGGTAAGGACCCTACAAAACCCAACCCTATGTGTAACTCAACAAGAACCAAACCATTACCAGTTGAAAATACAAAAATGACCCCTACACTGATTGAAGACATTTAGAAACAAATCTGGAAAATTTCGGCTGATATTGTCAGAAGAAGAAAGCTCCAAAGTTGACGTGAACCATCAATTGAGACCAAACTATTAAAGCCTTTGGCCATGGGAAGCAAGTGTAATGCGAAGAAGAAAGACTGCTTTGACCTGTGGTAGAAAATATTTTTACGGTTTTCTCTTACTTGTGTTTCTGCTTATAGGTAGAGACCACATTCGCCCAATTGCAACCACACAAATTTGAGCAAAAAGAGATATATTGTTTGTAATGTTCTTGATGAATTCATATATAAATTACAGATTGCTGCATAACTCACTCATCCATAAAGAACAAAACCAGGAAAAAAATGAGAATTTGAAAAGAAAAAAAATGTTAAGGAGGGCTAGGTGGGATTGCTGGAAAATTATTTGAGGGGAAGAAGAAGTCAAGAGGGAGATGAGCACAAGGGAATGAGTGGGAACTTGGTTTTGGTATTGATGACAAAAGACAGGAAGAGAGGGGAGAGAGAAAGTAGGAATTCAGTGTTTCTATTAATTCTTTGTCCTTGACTTAAATATTGAAAAGGACTCTATTGCCCTTGAATGTCTAAAAAAAGTCTCAAAAACACGTTTTTTTTCTCTCCATAAAAGAATTGGGTAAGTTAATAGGTGGGAAATTTAGCTTTTTCCACATGTGTGTGTGTGGTTTGAGGGTGGGGATAGGGTAATATGGGCCATGCATATGATAAAGTAAAAATAACAAGGGTGCAGGGAACACATTTTTCTCATTGTTATCCAGTTCCCACTTGTATACTTTATCCTTTTTCATAGGAGGGTAATTCACTGCTAAATGGCTTCAAGCATGACATCGTTTGATTATAATGGCTGCAAGCATGACATCATAATCAAAAGATGTCATGCTTGCAGCCATTTTTTTTTATACTTTATTTATCAAAAAATAAAAAATGGCTGCAAGCATGACATCTTTTGATTATGACCAAGGGTCTGCCTTTCATAACTTCTTGAACCTGTATTTTCTTAATTGTTTGTTAAGGAGCATCAGTTAGAAGGAGGAAGACAAAATGGACCAAAAAGCATTTGTAGCATAACAGCATTCACACAAACCCTCTATCTTACATCCTGTGATCCAATATGCTAAGGGATTTTATCATTGCTTTGAGTACAATTTAGCTTACTCAGCAGCTGGCATCACTTTCCTTGATCACCAGAGCTCTTACTCTCTCTCTCTCCCTCTCTGACCCACTCACTTCAGGGTCTAGAGGACTCTATTACCTACTAAGATCCCTGGGGATGGCAGGAATTAGTGGATGGATGCAATCTTTATTTTCTGTGATATGTTATATAGTTTGTAATAGACATAAGTTTTGCTTTTGCTGGAATCGAGACACTTCCTATATTCTTTTAGTTTTGTAACCAAGTAATGGATGGTGAAGACCTGCTGTTATTTTAATGGAACTCAGCTACCATATTGATGCAGGAAAGATAGGAGAAACCCGAATTCAATCTGCAGAGAATAGGATAAAACCTATGTTCCTTCCGGATGCCTTTGATTGGGGCCATTTTCACTAAACAAAGAGCGTTGGTCGGTCCAGGAGGATATATTTTATTTTGATAAGTAAAGATAAATATATAAATCAAGGCGCCTAAACAGAAGCGCAACCATGTACACTGGACCCAGGAGGATTAACTCACCCGTCCAAGCCTCAATACTTGTTTTAATGGGGATTCAATCCCCCAAAAACATACACAAAGTGTTTATCAATTAATAATACCCCCTCCGTTTTCAAATAATAGTCGTCTTTATTCGGTACACTGTTAAGAAAAAGTAATTGACTGAATTATAAATATTGGTGTACTGTGTGGTTTCCTTTAATGCCATTGAACATGTGACCATAATTAAAGTATGTAGAAAAAGCAAGGGTAAAGTGGTAAAAGTGTTTTTTAAAAAGGGAAGTTTTGAAAGTGGATAATTATTTTGGATCGGACAAAAAAGGAAAGGACAATTGTTTAGAAACGGGAGTAGTATAAAAGCTCCTATTACATTGAGGACCTTTAAGTAGGCTACTAAAACTTGATTGCATCCTATCCTAAATTACCAGAATACTCGTGCTGTTAAAATAGTGAAAAAGAGGAGCATTCCATTAATACTATCCTAGCATTTAATTCCTAATTACACTTCCATAATGTATTTAATAGTAACCAAATATAGTTAATTATATTGGATCTAGATGTCAATATAATGTTTTGGTTACTTATAGATCTACTCAATAATTCTTGGGCTGGCTTTGGCCTTGCTCCTGCATCACATATCTTAGGAGTTAAGATACCCAGTCATCTGTGGTCTGAAATCTTCATAGCCTTTCTTCTGATGTTAGCAATGTCCTCTATGTCATTGATTATGGCCCAAATGATTTACATTATCATTCTTTCTAATTGTACTTAAACTCTACTAAAACTTTCAAGCGTGATCTACATGATGCAGGTGATGTTGAACACACACATTTGGTTAAAGGTTTGGACTATGCTTTGCTTCACAAAGTCAGAAGCGAAATAGACAAGAAGCCAGAAGTTGGAGATCATATTGATGGAAAGTCTAGGTTAGTGAGTTGGATTCAGTGTCTATCCTTCTGGCTACTTTGTCTGGATCAGTTACTTGTGAAACCTCATTTTTGTCTCTTTCTATCTTCTTAAGTTGTACAGTTCTTTTCAAAATGATGTTGTTTGCATATTGGTTGATTTATTTATTTATTCATTTTCCATATTTCTTTTGAAAATTGCTCAATAGTTTTTGTAACCAGGTTAGTTTTCAGCAAGTAGCAATCTCTCATTAATAAACACTATTCTAGAATAATTTCAGACTTGTTTATAGCAATGAAATTGCAGTGAAGGTAAACTGAATGTCAGCTGCAGGAAAATCAATAGATTCAGATCATTCACTTGATAAAATTTGATGGGCAATAATGGGTTGATCCGTAAAAAAAATATTCTTTGAAAGGATAATGTTCTCTTTCATTTTGGTCTTCATGTGATGCACATATATTATGAATGTAGAGACTCCCTTCCACAATTCTTGAATCACCTACTTGATTGTATTAAAACCTGTGTCACATGGACTCTTCATAGTGCATACAGTTTCCATCTCACACAATGGCTGCCAATGATTACATGATATCTACTCTACATTTCATTTCCAGTTGAATGCCTAACAAACAAATCAAACAAATTTTTTTTTTGATAAGTAAAAGTATTTTGTTTTAAAAAGGATGTGACACCTGTTGTCGCTTTCTGTTTATATTACTTCTTACTTCAAAAAAAGTATTTATTAAACAGCGCCAAAACAGATGACGCATCCTTTGTACACTAGATGTATACCATCAATAAGAGACAGTCGAGCTATACAAAAACTCTACAAAAGAATTAGACATTCTCGAGCTATCTTCAATAGGACTTTTCTCCAACGAGCTCCAACAAAATAGAGTGCGAAGCAGGGAGTCTTTTACTGCCAACATCGACCCTAATTAGAATTCTGTACATAGAACTCTCATCATATGTTTCTTTTGGTGCATATTGCTTGGAAATCAGTGAAATTCTAATTTGATAACTCTTCATTCAACATGATTTTATTTTGAGAGTACTACCCCATCAACTCTACTTTAGTGTCTCATATGTATCTCATATGAAATTGTGATCAGATGTATCACTGTAGCATTCATTAATTTTATGCCGTGCATATTCTCACCAACAGAGGATCCAAGGAAGATCAACCAGTATCATTTCGCACTGGAACTGCGAAGGTAATATTCTATACCATTTTTTTTTTTGGTAGGTAAGTGTGACTCCTTGTTGGTATGGGGATTGGAACAAAGGACCTCAAGCTCTTTGTCGGAGTGTCCTTGCCATCTTGCGAAGTTTGTAGCCACTAACCCCTAGGGATCTACTTCCTGTTACAAATAACAAATTTATTTCATGTTGCAGTCTGTGTATCAGTGGATAGTTAAACCTCAAACTTCCATCAAGGCAAATGAAATGTTCCTCCCTGGACGGATGGCTTTCATTTATGACATGGTAATGCCTTTTACTTCTCTGGTTATACCTTCTGTATCTGAACTTTGCCTTACTGACTTCTTTACTGGGTAGCATAAGTTCTTAAGAACTAGGGAGAAATGTTCAGGAAGTTTTGAAAAGTCAGATGGTTGCTGCTTAATACTGGCCTAGTAGATAATAGATAAATAGGTTAACACTAAGGAAATCTTTAGGAAGTTTTGAAATGTTATATCATCGCAGCTGAATACTAGACCTATGTAAGTATATGTTTATTTGCATGCACCTATCGTTCAAAGTTTGGCTGAGTGACCAAAATTTCGGTGACTTGGTAGACAGATAGACCGACTCAAGTGTTACCAACTTAGTAAGAAGCATCCATACTGACAGAACACACTCCCACAAATTGAAACATAGTATCTCCAAGGTATCGATTCAAAATTTCTACTAGGTTAAGAACTAAGGAATATTAAAAAGTTTTGATAGACTCACTTATTACTATGAAGCACCCATACTGACACGACAAAACTCCTGCACATCGACACAAATTTCTTCAAGGTTTAAAAACTAAGGGAACATTTAGGAGGTTTTGATAGACTCAAGTATTACCAAGTTAGTTAAGAATCACTCACAGTGACACAACTTAACTCCCACACATTGACACAAAATGTATTCAAGGTTAAGGAATAATTAAGGGAATATTTACTAAGTTTCCAAATTTTCCATTGTTGCAGCTGAATACTAGAGCAACTGGTTGCATGGACTTATCATTTAAAGTTTTTTGAGTCACCAAAATTTTGGTGACTTGTTTTGGATCTTTTTTTTTTTGATAAGTAAGGTAAAGTATTATAAACAAGTGCCAAATGTGGTGACACGTCCTTGTACACCGGGGGTATACGATCAAAAATATTCTAAACAAAAGAACTGTCCATTCTATCTACAAAAGGATCATAATTAGACTCGGCTATGTAGCACCAGGAGCGCGACGACTGAAGGAAGTTCTTCTTAATACCATAAACATCTGATTCGACATTCTCAAAAGAGAGGTGAGTTGATTGAATGACCCTTGGGTTGGCAAAACTCGGCGCTAGTTTGGTTGCACTTCGGCAAAACTCGGTCTACTTGGTGAATTTCATAACTTGGATGAATCGAGTAAAGGTAATCGGAGTATCTATTCGAGTGCAAACGGTTGTTCATCAACGATTCCTTCTCCAATCTGACCATGAATCATCCAATCACCTTGTCTCATGTTTCAATTTATCTTCCTCAATTAACCCTCCTATTCATGTATGGAATATACTTATGGGAGAGGCTATTTCCACTTCATTTTTTACTTATCCACTACATTCTTAATTATTGCATTAAATAAATACATGTTTGGACAAAACTACCCCTTAAGTACCTGCCCATTTTGGTTGACTAATCAAGTTACTTTCCTAATTACCTTCTAACATTATTTTTTTAGTTCAAACATCAATGAACAACATAGTTATTCTATTTTTTATTTTTAACATTTTAATTCTCAACAATCAAGGTACTTATTCATTTTTTTCGGAATAAATATGTTTAGTCAATTTTTAATCACTCATGTCTCATATTCATTATCATAAAAATAATATGATTAATATATTTTCTACCAAAATTTTAGAATATATTAGATATTTTCTAATAAAAAATTAAAATATTCTAATTTAGTTTAAAAAATATTATTTTAAAATATCAATTCAATAATATTATTATGGTAGGTATTCAACTGAATATTTGTTTTCAATCAACTCAAAAGATTAAAATTTTGAATCAATTATAAAGGTGGGCAAAAAATTTCAAATTTTACGATACTATTTCATACTATGATTTTACTATTCAATCAATTTTTACGATTACATTCTTTAAATTTGACTTTTTATTTTTTCCATAACCAAATAATACATAATTACTCAAAGTTTGGTAGACAAAAAATGTCTTTACTATATATTTTTATTATACGATATAACTTTAGTTAGTAATAAGATTAATTAATAAAGTCATTACAAAATGTAAAAATAATAGAATAACTATGTTGTTCATTATTGTTTGAACTAAAAAATAATGTTAAAAAGGTAAATTAAGAAAGTAACTTACTTAGTCAACTTAAAATGGGCAAGTACTTAAAGAGGGGTAATTTTGTCCAAACATGTATTTATTTGATACACTAATTAAGGATGTCGTGGATAAGCAAATGGAAATAGTATCTCCCTATACTTATTCTTGTCATAGTTGTCAAAGGTGGTTGCCGGGATCCTCTGACTTTTTAGGGGCCCGGGGTAACAAGAAAAATGAGGCCCCCAATATCTACAAAGAAATACTATATTTAAGCTTTTTTGTGTGTGCATATATATATATATATATGACTATAAAGCTCTTTATCAAAAAATAAAATAAATTATATGACTATAAAGTTAGAAAATAATTATTTCATCGTATAAGTTAACGCAAAATTTATATCCAATCTATACAATAAGTCAATAATAAAGTACTTCGTCAAAATTAAGTTCTATTAAATTTTCGAGGTCCAAACATATATAAAATAGTTTTTTTATCAACTTTTCTCTCATGGAATTAAAATACTTATTTACATAAAAATTAATTGTTCATAGTTAAGCTCTAATGTAAGCTTCATTTATCATCAACCTAAATTTTAATTTTCAATAAGTACAACACTTGCAAATCCAAAAATCCAAAATAATATCAAATAATCACTAAAAAAATCTAGACCTTCTAGCATTTTGAGAAGCAAAATCATCAATAAAATCTTTAAATCAAATTGTGAAATTGGCAATATCTTTTTTGTTTTTGATTGCTATTGTGATTAGAGAGATCAAAGAAGCTGGCTAATTTGCAAAATAAAAACTGAAAGATTAGCCGTTAGAATTTTGATGTTAAGAATGAAAGAGAGTTATGAAGAAAAGGAACCGAGGATTTCCAATGTTACGGAACTCTTCATATTTCTTTTCGTTTTTCCTTTTTGCTAAAGCCTTTTTCTCTTTATAATAGACCTAAATAAGTTGTCTAATCTTAATATTACAAAGGGTGAAATTATGGCCGGTACCTTCTCCCTTTTTTTTCAACCGCTAAAGTTTATTTTTGAAATATTGTTCCTAAAATACCCAAACCGCCTCCTTCAGCTCCCGTCAACACTTTGGAGTTCGAAAATTACGATAATTGCGGTAACGAAACGGGGATCTGACCTGCCGGTTAGGTGGCAGGGTCAAGGGGGTTTGGGGGAAATGCCTCTGAAAAGTAAACAATTTTTTTGTTTACTAGAATGGACATGGGATGAGTTGGAGGATTTTTCAGAAGGGATGAAGGCGGATGAGGAAGAAGGCTTGCAATGGAGGAGTAATAGAAGGCGGAGGACATGAATGCCTGATGCATCAATGTAGGTGCTTGACTTGGTGCAAAGTGATGCATAAATTGGATTTATGTAATGTAGTCTTTTTCCCTCAAAGTGCCTTTTTCTGGTTAAAAAGAACATAGGGTTTTGTAGCGGTTAAAAACTTCAAAAAGTGGACCTTCCCACAATTTCTCCTATTACAAATGTGAAAGCCTATTTTGTTTTTTAAAAGTGGCCCAATTTTTCTCCTCCAAAAATTTAAAAGAAGTCCAAAGAATCATATTTGCAAATACAAATATTTCAATATATATATATATATATATATATAATTCTATGGCCCTCCAAATTTGGGAGCCCTCAGTCGTCGTGCCTCTCGCATTTGCTCACGACCAGCCATACTGGCTCGTCTATGGCAAGAGGCGAGGCCAGGCAAGGGGTCTTTACCCGAATGGGTCTAGGCGAGGCGATGAGCTAGACGTAGAGCTGTCAAAACATGCTTTGCCCACCAGATATGATGGGCTGGGCTGGGATTTAGGTTCCATAGGACCGACCTGATGTCAATGTTTGGACTGGCGGGCTTTGCCATGGGCCTGAAAAATAGGTGACAATAGGCAAAATTGGCCCATTCAATTGGTAGGCCCATGGTCTAGCCTTTTGGGTGGGTTTGGGCTTCAGTTTTAGTGGTTCAAAAAAATTCCGACCCAACGTTTGGCCAGGTGGGCTTGGTGTGGTCCCATCGTGGCTCGACCCATTGACAGTTCTAGCTAGAGGTGAGAGGAGGCGTGCGCCTTTCTTGCCTTTTTAAGAGGCGAGAGACGAAGAATATCCAAGGGAGCCGACCAGATTTGAATTTTTTAAGGGTTTCTTAGATCTATTTTCTTAGACCTAGACAAATCAACCAAATATTTTCCCAATCCAAGGCCTAGACTTGCCTTGATAAAACGAGCAGATCCATATCATTTTCATCGGCAGATCTCGCTAGAAAAGTTGTCTGGCGCCGGAATTCTTACCCGAAAGTATTTGGCTAGAAAAGTTCACAGGATGGGTCGCCGGCACTTGAACAGGTTGGATCCAAAGTATTTGGCTGATTTGAAGGGGATCTAGATGGTTGTTTATATTTTTGAGATTTTCAAGAATTATCTTCAAATCCCCATACCAACAAGGGATCACATTTACCTATAAAAAATAAATACAAAATTTTAAAGTTGAAAATATTGTTCTTATTATCATTTGTGGAAACATAAATTACTTTTTTATGACTTGTTTCTGAAAGATTTACAACATATAATATCTTAAAATTATTTTTTCTTAATCATCGATTTATTCGCCTTTTGCTCCTCCGCCTCTTGCCTCGCTTTCGCCCGCATCTCGCTTTTCGCCTTTGACAACTATGATTCTTGTGCAGCAATGACCCTATTCTGTTTGCTCCCTTCGCGTAAGGCTCTATGTTGTGCGTCAATTAAGTTGTCTGCATAGTTATTAGTATCTTACTATACGCAATATGTATCTTATAATACAATAAAGTAGTGGGGGTAAGCGATACGTATCTTATGTGTGTATCCCATACGACAACATATTTTATGATACAGTGACGTATCTTATTATACAATAGTGTATCTTGCGATACATTGTTGTTCTATAATATAGACTTGCACAAATAAAACTATATATATATATATATTAAATCACTTTTTTTACAAAAACAGTATATGAAGAGTATTATATTGAATAATACTTTTGTGTAAATCGGTGAAAGCACAATTTTTGAGTCTTAATTTACAAATATTATGGTTTTAATAGTTCTTTTGTTTTTTGGTGTGCCGAGGATTCTAATACTTCCCACAATCATAATTATTCTTTTGTCGATTTTGTTAATAGTTTTTCTATAGATTAGTCCTTTTGGGTATACTTCTAGTGTACAAGGACGCATCACCCGGTTTGACGCTTTGGTTTATAATATTTTACTTATCAAAAAAAAAAAACTGTCCAAAGTGTAATAAATACACTTATATCTATTATAGCTCCTACTTCCTAACTATATATATTTCAGAATTTTAGATGAAATGTCCTGAAGGTTTTGTGTATTTTTATATGCATAGCATATCCTACAATACATAGAATGCATCCCGAATCGTATCATGAAAATAAAATTTTGATACACGATAAGTATCCTAATTTAATAACTATGGTTGTCAGGGCCTTAAAAACGTTTCTCTACTTTTTAATGGCTTTAATGCGTCTTTTGAGTTTTGACCCTACTCTTTTATAAAAAAAGGTTTCACCTTGTCTTTAATTCGACTTGTAATGTATTGTAACCTGTTGTCTTATGTTGTACCAAAATTGTGCGACAGCTACTGTTTTATCATGTAAATAATGATGCACCATATAGAAGGCAACTTTGTGCAAATAAGTTTTATCCTTTTTAGTATGGTTTAAAAAAAATTAGTAGCATTTTGCATGATTACGATGATCTGAAAATTTTCTTCTTTTGTTTAGGCCATCACATCTTCTATACATGTATAATTGTCACTTATTACCCACATACGATGAGTATAGACACTGCACGATAACTCGACATGACATGACATGACACGACTCTGACATGTCAACACATATGTATGTATGTGTGTTTTATGCATGTATTTGTGTGTGTTAACTGTGAATGCAATCATAAGTACCACTTCAGCAATTTTTTCTGACTGGATTAAACTTTATGCTTGACAGGAGAATGGGTTTTCCCATGATATACCAACCACTGTGCACAGGAGTAAAGCTGACTGCCCAGTCCCTGAGGTTTCAATTTTATGCTTATTTACTCTTTTTTTTTTTTTTATTTAGAGCTATCCTGATACTCGGATGTTTGATATTATTATTTTTTTCTTTGGAAGGAAATGGTTACTGTCAGTGTTGATGGCTCGGTGCTTGAGCGTATTGGTAAAATAATGTCATATCTTCGCCTGGGATCATCTGGGAAGGTTCTTAAGAAGAAGAAGAAAGATAAAGATGGGAAAGGTGATTCCGTTTGGTACTGCCCCTAGGTTTTTATTTTATTTAGTTTTTTTTTGGGTCGATTCGAAGGTCGTAACCCCAGGGATACTCGTCCTCAGTGAGCCATGAGAGATGTCCCTTAGTACCACTCAGCCACAAGCCAATTGCTGCCTTTGCCCCTCAAGCGTCTCTGTGTTTCGGTGCTATTTCTTTCTTCATTTATTATACTTCCGTGGTAGGTGAGGTAGTTAAGAGCACAATATTATTCTGGTGTTACTCCAATCAACCTAGCATGCTCCAACTACTTGCGGCCAAGTACAAAGTCTCTTTCAGTCATTCAGCTTGTTTAAAAGCCAGGCTGTTAATATAATAGCTGCAATATCTATCCTTAGCAGTCCTTTCATATTAGTTTTAGCTTTCCCCTACCTCTATCACTTCGGTTAAAATTAACAGTATTATTCTTCCTATGTGCCACAAGTTTTGGTCAGCGGTGTGTTCAAAGGGCCCTAAACAATTTTTTTCTCATTCTATCTCTTTTTTTTTGATAAGTAAAGAGTATATTAATAAGAACGTCAAAAAGGTGACGCATCCATAGTACACTAGAAGTATACAAAGCTCAAGAGCTTCTACCCACTAGAAATGTTATTTACAAACTCTACAAAAGTCATTTTCGAAGCCGGTGGATAGTTCGCAGCCTTTACACACCAAGAGAATAGAGTGCGAAGCAAAGAATTCTTCAAGACCGGAATAGACTTTTCCTCGTTGTCGAAAACCCGTTGGTTTCTCTCCCTCCAGATCACCCAACAAACTGCCAAAGGGGCAGCCTCCCAAATCCCGATGCACCTGTTTCTGCGCTGAACAGACCAACACCTCAACAGTTGAGAAACTGAACTCGGCATCACCCAAGGCACTTTAAAAAGATTCAACAACAAACTCCACAGATCTGAAGCGACCGGGCAATGTAGAAGCAGATGGTTCACGCTCTCCTCGCTCGCCTTACACATGAAACACCTGTTCCCTAAATAAATATTTCGCTTCTGAAGATTATCTACCGTTAGGATAGCTTCGTGCATAGCTTCCCATACAAAGAAGGCCACTCTCTTGGGCGCTACAGATTTCCACACTGCTTTCCAAGGAAAAAAATTCCGTTCACAATTCAACAGCCTCAAGTAATTAGATTTAACCGTGAATACCTGACCCTTAGCTGCCTTCCAGATCACACTATCTTCTACCCTATCAATCTTCTGAGCCTGTAACAACTCAAGAAATCGCAGCAGCGGCTCCACCTCCCAATCATGAAAATTTCTCCTGAAAACTGGACTCCAAGTAGGTCTACCATCCTCCCTTGACATCACCGAGCTAACCGAACAACTCTTATCCCTAGTGACTTCAAACAACTCTGGAAAATCCACCTTCAGCTTCCTCTCTCCGCACCATCTATCTTCCCAAAACCTAACTGTCTCTCCACTTCCCACCTCAAAGGCAAGAAACCTCTCAAAGGATCTCCACCCTTTTCTAATGCCCTTCCACACCCCCACCCCAAAAGGCAAAACAACCTCCGCCGGAAACCACGCATGATCCCCCAAACCATGCTTACTCACCACCAATCTCCTCCACAATGCCTCCCTTTCCGTGAGATACCTCCACAGCCACTTTCCCAGCAATGCCTCATTAAACACTTTAAGATTCCTAACCCCCAACATTCTATCTCTTATTTCTTATTCTTTCACTTTCTCATGGTGACTTCTTTTAGAATATGTTATTGGTTTAAAAATACTCCTTATTAGTATTTTCATCTCATCTGCGTTGATTTTCTTATTCATTTTAGTACTTTGTTACCGAGTTTTTCATACCATAAGCATTCGATAGGTGTCGTATAGAATTTTCCATTCAACTTTACATTATACTTCACTCACAAATTTTTTTGCCTGAATCTCTTTCTTTCTATTTTGAATTGACCCTAAATGACAAATTTGATCAGTGTTATATTTAAAGGGAAAATAGTAGATGACTCTTGTTTTAGAATTGACCCTAAATGACGAATTTGATCACTGTGTTAATTTAAGGGCAAACAGCAGATGACTCCTGTTTTTGAATTGACCCTTTGTGTTATATATAAGGGTAAATATCTCATTTTGTCTAAGTTTTCGGTTATATGGATTCTTGGTGTGTGGAAGAGACCAGCGGTTAAGTTTGATGGAAAATTTATTAAAACAATCCCACTAGGTACCACATGGGTGTTATGTGGTGCTTTGTTGACCATGGGGTGTATCTGCACCCTCCACCCTGGCCAAACCATAAGGGGGTTATCTAAATATACTTTATATGTAAATCTTCTGCACTTGATATTGGCACCCCTAAACAACTACGAAGTAACGAAGGCATAGTACTTGATTCTTTTTTTCTTTTTGTTGTTAAAAATGAACAGGTTTGGGATGTATTTCAAATGTGCAAGCTTATTCAACTCATATCAATTGAAATCATCCTTATTATCAATCCAGAGTTGTAAAAGTAGTTTCTAATTATCTACTACCTACTAAACTGTCGATGATTCCATTGCCTGTCACAAGTGGAATTACATTTGTAGTAGGGTTTGTATCATGTTTCTTTAGGTAATCACCATGGAATTGCCTAGTCTTCTCCAAACTAAGACCAGACGTACTAGGCTCCGAGAAACGGGAGCTGAGATTGAGTGTTTTAACCCAAGGGTAATGACACCAGACCCTATGAGATCAAAACGCTTCGTCACGAGGACTTCTTTCCTGACCCTATGAGATCAAGCTCTTTGGAAGAGCTCCTTGATCTCTGAACATTAGTGCTTCAAGGAATTAATAAGGTAAGGGGCAAGTGGCAACAACTTACCATTAGCACTTACATTTAGGGCACTCCTAGGGTACCGGGTGATCTTAACCTAGAGTCCCTGAAGTTGAGATAAAGTCTCACCTGGTTACATGTGCGATACCACACATGTGTGACCTCATTACCAAGAGAGATTACCAAGAAAGAAAGAACTGATTGTGGTCCCCACTTACGAGACATTTGTCCTATGATCATTGGATGATCAATAGGATGATGCCACCGAGTAAGGAATCTCTGAATATTCCCTGTGTCATCCTGCACTCACTTTAAGTAGAAATAAGGTCACAAACCTTATTTCAAGAGGATCGTTAAATGATAATCCGAACAAAAATTTCTACCTTGAGACTCGGGAGCCAGTGAGTACTAGAAAGCACTCTCTTTTCTCTTGATCAGTCTCGACTTCGACCCCGATCTACACTCTTTGAGGTCCTTTGATAGAGACGTGTCACACTTAACATTTCACTCACCATATATCACACCCTCCCTGGGGACACTCACATTTTACAATATTCATTTCTTATCACCTGCTCTGAGCATCCTACATATCTCAGTTTCTTACCATATTTTCTCATGTATCTTTTGTATTCCACTTGCATCTAATAAGTGTTCGTGGGTCCGACTCAAATTTCGTGTCCATACTTTTTTTTTTCCGTGAGTGATTGTGAGGAATACTTTACGCTGAAAAGTAAATGCTCCCTACTTCCCAGAAAAAAGATCACGTTAGAAAGCCTAACATCTATATTTCGTACTTTAACTTCTCTATATTTCTTCTAAATTGCACAAAAGTTAAGTATTTTTTGTATGACACACTATTTTAGTGAAAAAAGAAAAATATTGAAATAATAATGGAGATTTTTAATCTTAAATTTTAGAAATCGCACTCTTTTTGGGAGAAACCAAAATGAGAGGTATGAATCTTTTTTAGGACGGAGGAAGTAAAAGATTTGTTAATGAGGAGATGTTAAATGTAATCCTATTTTCCACTGTGGCACGCCATTATAAACATAATGTCCGCAATTAAACTATTACAGTTGAGTATAGCTGCGGAGAATTGGACTGCATATTTCGTGGCTATTGTTTTGAGTCTTTTGACTTGTGTGATGATTTTGACTGGCTTCGCAGATAGGATATTAGTGATTAATAGCTTATAACAAACAATGCTAATTGCTAACGCCTCAACTTGAACCAAATTGTTCCTGAATTATGTGTCATAGGGGTCACAATTGAAATTGAAGTCATTTATTTTATAAAACTGAGACATTATACCTGCTTTGGGCACTCTTAGGTATCTATTGGAACTTACCCTAGTGCATTTGAACTCCTAATGTTTGAGGAACAAGTCATATTATTCTACACGAGGGTCCTCGAGTGTCGTAGCATTTTCCATGCCATGCATATGGAAATCCAATCCGTGTGAGCTTTATGTTGGCACACAGTTTATGACTGTGACCATACATCTTTAGAGTCTCTTGATGACAGATAAGAGGAAGTTTAGTGTTGGCTGAAGTGGCTGCAGCACCATCGAACTTTAGGAGAATGCTGGTGGTAGATGAGTGGAAATCATTATCTGATTAAACCTCCCTCCTGACACAATAAGCATAATTTCCTTTTGCTAACCAAGGGAAATGCCACCACAGCAAGGCCACTTTATTTTTCCTTGCATATTTTTGGAATGTTTTAATTGAAGCTGAAGTATCAGATGCTTGATCATACAGGAAAGCTCTCAGCTATTCCTGGTGATTATGATGAATATGAGAAGGTTTTAAAGCCGGATGTATCTAAACATCAAATTAAAACTAATGGAGAAAGTCTCCATCTACCTCCACCGCCTCCCAAAAGAACTCTTCCTGAGTCAAGAGAGAAGCAGGGGCCAGCTGTTGCTCGACATGAAGAGGAGGATATATTTGTTGGCGAAGGAACTGACTATGATATTCCCAGCAAGGATATGAGTCAAAGCCCTGTTTCAGAAGACATGGAAGAATCTCCACGGAACAAGGAGAAGGTCTCCTATTTCAACGAGCCTGCTTATGGTCCTGTTCCTCCTTCTGACCCATCTCTTGATTGGCAGCCGACTGTGAGTTATTTGACCACATTTGGAATTATTCCTACTTGTACTTGAGCTTCTGTTAACCTGTTCTGTGTTTGACTTTCTTCTTCAGAATGGATATGATGCTATGCAAGCACATGCATTGGCGGGTGGGTATCAGGGAGAGTGGCAGGAGTATCAATATGCGGAGCAAATGACTTATCCAGAACAATATCTCCAGCAAGACATTCAGGCTTACGAGATGCAAGAGGGCTTGAACATGGACCAGGACCCCCGTCTCATGACCCAGGAAGAGAAAGATCGGGGTCTAGGATCAGTGTTCAAGCGGGATGATTCAAGACTTCAACAACTGAGGGAGAAAGATGCTCGAGAGAAAGATCCAAATTTTATATCTGAGAGTTATTCTGAATGCTATCCTGGGTACCAAGAGTATAATCGAGAGGTTGTGGACAGTGATGATGAAGCTGATCTGTCAAAAATGGATATGGGTGGACGAGTAAGTTTTTCTTTCTCATAGTTTGATTGTATTGAACTTAAATACTATTTTCCTGTTGTACATTTCTGAAGGATACCTTTACCTTTACGAGAAAGTCTCCATCTACCTCCACCCACCAATGGAAAGGCCGGCTTCTTCTTCTTTATTTTTTCCCCTTTCCTTTACCATGAATAATTATATTCCTTCCATTCCAAAAATTAGTCCCACTTGCTATTTTTGTTTGTACAAAAACAATAGTTACAATCCTAAATTTTAACCTATAAACTTCCATTTTTTTAAAGCATTATTTTCCAGTACCACACAAGAATTGGCCATGTTAGTGCAAATTCTATAAAATACATTGAAGCAAAAATATAATATGCAAAAGTTTAAATTGTCAACTGGGACTTTTATTGGGAAAAAGGGAGTATATCTTGTATGTGCCAAGTTATGTCCATGGCAACTTTATTGGTTTTTATTAATAGGTCCTTTGTATATTGATTGTTCCAATATGAATGAAATGCTCTACAGGCGAAGGGCCGACTTCATAGGTGGGACTTTGAGACGGAAGAAGAATGGGCAACTTACAATGAGCAGAAGGAAGCAATGCCAAAAGCTGCATTTCAGTTTGGTGTTAAGATGCAAGATGGCCGGAAGACGAGAAAGCAAAATAAAGACCAGAAGCTCACTAACGAGCTGCACAAGATTAACAAGTTACTTGCCCGAAAAAAGATGGATAAAGGCGAGACAGATGATGGTGGTGGTGATATGTATGACGACGAACCCCATGGTGGAAAGAAGCAACGTTTATGATGAAGCGATTGGAATATGATATCGCTGCCATTAGGTATAGTTCCGTGCATACAATTTCTAGTGCAAGTTTGAGATGGTAGTCCAAAATTCGGGTGCCGCCATCTCACATTTGTGTGAAATGTCAGGTGTTTAGGCCACCTGGTGAAGTTGTTGAAAATATTATCTGTCTAATAGTTAAAATAGCACCTGCTAGGAAATTTGATTGTTGTAATCTTGTTAGTCAGCTAGGAGCTATTGACTATTGAGATGGCTGTTCGGACTAATTAATTATGCAGTGAAGTGTTTATTTCTAGCCAACCCATAAGTTTGGACCAATTCTTGTGAGACCATAGTAAATCGTTCTTAGAACTAGCCAAACCATTAAGATTGGAGAGTATATGTACTAATGGTTATGGGTATTTTGGATAACCCAATTGATTGAATTAAATTTTGCCACCCCTAAGTACGATTATATGCAAAGAGTCGTGCTATACTGACCCTCCGTTCTTTTGAGTCGATCCCCAAAAATTATTAACTTCGTATTTTGCCCTTTGAATTTACCCACCCAACTAAGCATACCTCCTCCCTTCTCCCTCATCCCCAGTAAATGCCCTCTCCATCTCCCACATCGCCCTCCCTCCTCCCCCACTACCTCCCTCCCACTGCCTCCATTCTCTCTCCCACCCTCCCTCCCCATCTCTCACTACTCCTCATCCCTCCTGCAACAAACTTCTCAAACCCCCTACTTCCTTCGTCGCCCGTCCCTCTTCCTTCTCCTCTTCAACTTCCCCAGATTTGCGCGGGTAACACCAAAACCCCCTTCCTCAAAAAATGTTTCCTTTTACCCCCACCAAACTCTCTCTCACTCTCCTCCTCCTCCTCATCTCCATTGCCGCCACAGTGTCGGAAAAGCTCACCTAAATTGACTCTGCAGATATGTTTGGCCACTAATTGTCGAAAATTTCAAGAATTTTCGGTCATTACCAACCAAAAAATCTTAACATATTTGACTTGCTCAGACCGAAAATTTTAAAAAATTTCGTCCTTGGATGATCGAAATTTTGGTCACGCCATCTCTCTCTTCCCCATTCTTCTTCACTCAACAACGTTGGTGGAGGTGAGGGGGAAGTCGGTAATGGAGATGGCGTTGTTGGGAGATAAAGCTCGGAGGTGGGTGACTCACCTAAGAAGAGAGAGAGAGAGAGAGAGAGAGGCGACACTGTGGGTTAGGTTGTTGTGGCAGAGAAGGCGGTGGGAGGGAGGTAGTGGGGGAGGAGTGAGGGTGCTGCTAATGCGCTAAGGTACGAGGGAGATGGAGAGGGCGCTGCTAATGTGCTAAGTTTGCTAGGGGAGGGGGAGGGAGAAGGGGGGGTCGGTATAGTGCGTCTCATGCGCAAATTCAAAAATTCAAATTTGAGGATTCACTCAGGCAAAGACCTTAAGGTCCTTGGTTCCAATTCTTATATCAATAAAGGTTTATGCTTACCTATAAAAAAAGGATTCACCCTCAATTTACCAATTTGAGCTCAGATCACTAGTTTGTCTCCGCTCCATTAAACATGTACAAACGGTTCCCGGTTTCGGTTTGGAAACTGCCGGTTCTTGAAGAAGGGTATGGGGAACTAGATTTGAACCATGAATCGTTTTTATGGTTCACCAAATTGTGTTTTTTATTTTTTTTATGGAAGGTTTTGGATTTTTTTGTTTTTTTTAAAACAATCTTTAAACCTGTGTGTAAAATATTTTTCGAATTTTTAAAAGTGACAAAAAGTCATTATTTTAACTTTTTTAAAATAGCAACAAGATTTTGTAAAAAAAAAACTAGGGACGGTACCCTGACCAATTTTATTAATATAATAAAAACTTACAATGAGAGGGACAACCAATGAATTAAAGCCAAAGGAGCCTTACTTGAGGTTACCTCTAAGTTATGATTTTTTTTCAATAAATTAAAAAAATTAATCTAAAAATTATAACTTACAATCTATAAATAAAAAATCTAATCTAAAAATTACAATTAACTTACCGAAACGAACGACGTTGTTGAATCGCTCCCGGTCGTTGCATCCTCATCAAAGCCCTCATCCCTTTCAGAAGTAACTACCTTGTTTTGTGTTCGAGCTGCTGCTTTAACCCAATCGTCCACCAAAAGTTGAAATTCTAAATTTCTTGAGCTCAACTGAGATCTTCTTTCATCAAAAAACGCAGTTGGACATTAAATGTATGTTCAACGACGACGGTTGAGGCATGAGCAACTAGAATCTCCTTTGCAATTAATGATAAAATTGGATAATTTTGGGTCATTCTCGTCTGCCACTTTAAAATATCAAGTTCTAATGTATTTTCATTACATCGTGCTCGTTTTTGAGTTCTTGTATTAATAAAATTATCTACCCAAGAAAAATGGTCATCACTAAGTTGACTACTACTATTAGTACCTACATTTTCATTACTAATATTAGTACCATAAATTGTGTTATATTCTTTAAAAAATGCATATAAAATATTTTTAATTTCATTCGAAACATTTGTTTGATTTGCAATAAGGTCAGTTGAAAATAAGTTAACGCTATCGGGGAATAAATTATCATAATAATATTTTAACATTGCTTCTAAACCATCTTGTCCTATTATAGAATATAATATTTTAGCTATTAAAAACAATGGTGGAATGTTTAAATAATATTTTAGCCATTTTATTCTCATATTAGCAATACATTCACATAAAATTGGACAATCTTTAAAATATTTGAATATATAACTAATTTTAGCACAATGCTCTAAAACTAATACATAAGTAGGATAATAAGAATTGGATAATTCTTTGGAAGCGTTGTTAAAAACTTTGAAAATCATTTATAAATTTTCACAAACATTCCATTGATGAGGAAATATTGGAAAAAAGTAATCTATGGATTGAAAAAATGCACATAATTGTTCTCAATATTGATAAGATTCATATAAAATTTTATAGATGAAATTTCATCGGTTTGGAACATCTAAATGTAATGATTTAGGTTTCATATTTTGTTGTCTACAAAATTTAGCCCATTTTTAAATATAATATTATGTTGTCTCATAAAAACTGATATTATGTTTCTAATTGGTTTGACTTCAACACGTAAAGTCGTCATACTATCTTGCGCACACAAATTTAAAATATGACATATGAATTTAACATGAAAAAAGTTACCACCAATTGATGGTTGACAAAATGAAATAAGTTTGGGTAAACTAACAGTATTATTTGAAATATTATCAAATCCAATTGATTTGTTTTTTTAGGTTTAAATATCAATTTGGTCACCCTACTTTCGGCAATAATTCATTAAGCTAACTCTACTAAATTTTTCGTCAAAAAAGTCATTTTACTTAACAATTGTAATCACTAAGGGCACCATATATATTTTTCGTCTATTTAGTGGACGGAAATCATGGAAAAGTCATAAATGTCCTTATACATAGAGACATGCTGTGCACGTGATCAAAAGCAGAAACAATCGACTTCAACTAAATCAATCAGATTACCCAAATCCTTCGACACTTCAAACAATCGACTTGAACTCAAATTTCTCAACCGGCTGAAATCACGAAGGGAATCACGAAGATTGAAGGCAACTTAGACTAATCGTTCATCAACTGGCTGAAATCGCGAAGGATTGAAGGTGAGCTTACAAAAACCCTAATTTTTTTGACTATTTTAAATATGTTATGAGGCCGTAACACAAATTAGGGTTTCTTGAAAAAAAAAAAAAAAAATCCTAATTTGTGTTACATAATAGGGTTTTAATTGAAACATTGGTTAGTTTTATTCAATTTTGATGTCATTAAAAAAGATTAAGATTCTGCTTGCATATAGTGAGAGTAAACATGATTTTTTGTGATATTTTTGTGAATTTTTTTGTGTGAATTTGTCGTGTATATGAGGGCTTTTGTTAGTCATTTTGCTTGGTCCCCCACTATGTTTTACAATCTTGCTTGGTCCCCCACTATTGTGTGCATGATTTTTTTTTTATATTATGCTTGATCCTCCACTACTTTGTTTTTTAAAATTTTTGTATTATATTAAATGTTTGGTTTTGTCTGATTATTATGGTCCCCTCATCTTATTGTATTAAACTTTCAGGGCACAATGAAAATTTATGTAAAGTGTCATTATGGGGGTGAATTTCTCAAAGAAATGTCTGGTCAATATCAGGGGAAGGAGCACTATTGGGATGAGTTAGATATGAAAGACATCTCATTTTCTGGGTTAAAGGGTAGAGTAGAAAGTGAGCTAGGGCATTCTCATGTGAGTTCCATTTTTTATCGTACAATTGTTTCAAATCCTAATGACACAGGGCTTAGGACATTGTATACCCCTAGGGATTGGGAGATGTTCATGAAAGTTGCTGAAGAATTAGGACAAGTTGAAATTTACATTTTACATGATGATAGGGAACCAGAATATGAGATGTATAGTGATGTTGATTATCTTGGGTCTGAAGATAGTGAGGATGATGATTCTGAATTTAGTTTGGAAGATGAGGACCTAGAAAACCTCAATGATGATGAGTTACTAAGCTGCTAGGAGGAATGTGATTTCCTTCAAGACCAATGATAATGTCAAATGGGGTATGAATGAAAAGTCTTTTGGAATTAAGAGGAGATGGTTTACATATAATTTTCTTTGAGCAGGGATACATCTAAAATTGGTGGTGAGGATGACAGACAATTAGTAGTCCATAATCTTGAAAATTACGAGATGGTGTTTGATGAGAGGGATGTTGATTTCCCTCGATTACGATAGTACCAGTGAAGATGAAAATGATGATAGTGTACAGAAAGATGTGAGAAAAAAGTTCCCTAGGTATAACCCTAAATGTGATATGAAGAATAGAAATTTCAGCTTGCATGAAACTTTCACTAATGTCCAGGAATGTAGGGATGCAATTAGGGATTATGGCTGCAAGAATGGGTATGACATAAGATTTATGGTAAATGATAAAAAAAAGGGTACATGAAAAGTGTGTTAATTCAGATGTTTGTACATGAGAGGTTTGGGCTAGCACTATTCGTGATTAAACTACATTTCAGATTAAAACTTTCTGTCCAGTCCATCAATGTGGAAAGAGGTTTAAGAGCAGATGTTGTAGTGTTGCATGGCTAGCTAAAATGTATCATGAAAAGATTTTAAGTAACCTAAATGGAAAGTAAAACAGTTTAAAAAGAGGTGTTGGATACACATGGATTAGATGTGAGTATGAGTATGTGCTTAAGAACTAGGGCTAGGGTTCTTGGTGAAGAGATGGGATCCTTTGGATGGGCACTATGCCAAACTTTGGGATTACGAAAAGAGTTAAAAAGAAGAAATGAAGCGAGCACTAGTGAGATAGATAAACGGGTTCATCCAACTACTTGGGGAAGACTATTTTGATAAGATATACATATGTTTTGGTGCATTGAAGAAGGGTTTTTGAATGGGTGTAGGCTTTGTTTTAGGCCTTGATGGATGCTTTTGAAAGGGGTTTGTAAAAGGGAATTACTTGTTGCAATAGGGAGGGATGGAAATAATAAGATGTTTCCCGTGGCATGGGCTGTGGTTCAGGTTGAGAACAAAAAAAATTGGAAGTAGTTTATTGAACTATTAAAGGAAGACTTGGGTTTAGGGAGTGGTGATGGATGGGCTGTGATCTCTGATCAACATAAGGGTCTGATGGAGGCAGTACATGACATTCTACCTTTTGTTGAGCATAGAAATTGTGCTAGACATATTTACAGCAACTGGAAGAAGCAGTTCAAGGGAGGTGAGCTGAGAAAATGTTTTTGGGCAGTGGCTTATGCAAGTAATGAGACTAAAATGCAGAAGGAATTGGATAAACTGAAAGAGGTTGATGAGGCAGCATATTATGGGTTGATGCAAAGAGACCTAGGGCAATTCTCGAGGGGCCTTCTTTAGGACTGATATTAAGGTTGATAATGTTGAGAATAACATGGTAGAAGCTTTTAATGGAACCATTGTTGAGTTTAGATTCAAGCCAATCATATATATGTTAGAAGAAATCAGGTTGTATATAATGGCTAGGTTGGAGAAAAGAAGAACATGGATGATGAGACATTATGATGAGTATTGTCCTGCTATCATAAAAGTATTGGAGAAAAACAAAGAAGATGTGAGGTTTTGGAACTCAATCTATAATGGGGCTGGAGAGTTTGAGGTGGGGTATAAAAAAGAGGGTTATGTGGTAAACATTGATAGGAAGAGTTGCAGTTGTAGAAGATGGCAGCTTAGTGGAATCCCTTGTACCCATGCAATTGCTGCCATACTCCAAAAAGGTGAAAGGCTTGAAAAATACTTGGATGAGTGTTACCTGAAATCAACATTTTTAAAAGCTTATGCATATTCTTTGAGTCCAATCGATGGTGAAGATCAGTGGGTGGGCAAAGTCAAGCAAGAAACCTATCTTGATACAACTAAATAGGAAATTGCCGTAGACCTAGAAAATTAAGGATTAAAGGCTGCACATGAAGAGGAAAGGGATCGGCCAAGGTCGAGGTCCTCCACGAAACCTGGGGTTATCAAGGAAAGGTAGGGTAATGAGATGCGAATTTGTAATGGAATTGGGCACAATAAGAGGTTGCCTCAAAAAGAAATTGGAAGCGATGGGACTTCTCAGGTAAATAACTTATTTTTTTAGTTTACCTGTTATATATTATGGTTTTTTCCTTCTTTGAGCATTGTTATTCTGTGTTATCAATAGGAACCAGCTGTTGGTGAAGGAGCAACACAACAACCAGGAAGTGGAAATACAACAGTCAGGACTCAAACAAGTCAGGTCAAATTGTTATTCTGTGAACCTGTTATCAATTCCTTAGGTTTTTTCTTTCAGTTCATTGGCTTAAATTTGCTTGTGTTATAAATAGGAACCGTTAGTGGTGAAGGACCAAGGCATGTCCACAAAGTAGCAAGGCAGAACCAAGCTTGGTGAAGGAGCAACCACAACCAAGGAGTGGAAATACAACGGTCGAGGACTCAAACAAGTCAGTCAAATTGTTATTATGAACTCGTTATCAATTCCTTAGGTTTTTGCTTTCAGTTTACATTGGCTTAAATTTCCTTGTGTTATAAATAGGAACCAGTTAGTGGTGAAGGACCAAGGCATGTCCACAAAGTAGCAAGGCAGGAACCAACTGTTGGTGAGGGAGCAAGGCAGGTAGGGGAAGTACCTAGGCAGCAACCACACTACTAGAAAACAGATAATTAGCAACGGAATTATTAGCGACGGAAATTTCCGTTGCTAATTAGCGAACGAAAGCTTTAAATTAGCAACGAATTCCGTTTCTAAATTATTATTAGCGACGGAATTACTCGTCGCCAAATTCCCGCCAAAAGCATCTTTTAAGAATATTCTACATATCTCGTCGCTAATTTTTTGGAAATGTGTGCCAACATTAGCGACGGAATTTCCGTCGCTAATATCAATATTTCCGTTTCCGATTGGCTCTGACGGATGACTCGTCGCTAAATATAATAAAATAGCGGCGGAAATTCCAAGTCGCTAAATTTATTAAATTTAGTGACGGAATTTCCGTCGCTCATAATTTAATAAATTAGCTACGGAAATTCCGCCGCTAAATTAATAAATTAGTAAGAATTTCCGTCGCTAAATTTAATAAATTGATACGGAATTTCCGTCGCTAAATTTCATTAAGCTAAATTTAATACTTTAGCTACGGAATTTCCGTCGCTAAATTTCCGTCGCTAAATTAGCTACTGACATTTCCGAAGTCGCTAAAGTATTAAAATTATATACGAATTTCCGGTCACTAAATTTCCGTCTATAAGCTAAATATAATAAAGCTACGAATTTCCGTCAGCAAAATAGTAATATCTTGAATTTAGTTTAAGTAAAGTCATTTTACATTTGTATGTTGTCACATTGTATTGTCACCTAGCCAATTGCTATATATATATATATATATATATATATTAATGCATTAATCATTAGAATTTTTTATTTTACTCAATTTTTTTATACATAGTATTTGTCAAACTTTAAAATCATCCGATGGAATTAATCAATTAAATCAAACAATATTGAAACACAATTAAACTACAAAGCAAAATTTATTTGGATTTGACTGTTGAACATTAATTAGTGGATTTCTATATTTCATTTGACAATATAATATCAATAATTAAATGATTAGCATCAATATAAAAATTAAAATATTCACATTACAACTTAACTTAACTTAACATAATATAACTTAACTTAGTGTAATGTAACTTAACTTAACGTAATTTAACTTAACGTAACGTAACTTAACTTCTTAACGTAACTTAACTTAACTTAACGTAAATTAACATAACGTAAATTAACGTAACTTAACTTAACTTAACTTAAATTTAACGTAATGTAACTTAACTTAACGTAATTTAACTTAACGTAATTAACTTAACATAACGCAACTTAACTTAACGTAACTCTTAACGTAACGTAACTTAACTTAACTTAACGTAACTTAACTTAACTTAACTTAATGTAATGTAAATTAACTTAACTTAACGTAATGTAACTTAACGTAATGTAACTTAACTTAACACACTACTTAATTCCTATTGGCGAAATGGTATAATTGAGTACGATGTACCATTATAATATGAAAACACGCTACACTATTGGCGAAATGTTATAATTGACTATGAATCTACGATGAACCATTATAACATGAAACCACGATACACCTATTGGCGAAATGTTATAATGGAGTACGATGAACCATTATAACTTGAAAGCACGCTACGCCTATATTGACGAAATTGTATAATGGAGTATGACTGATCGTTATAACATGAAAACACACTACGCCCATTGGCGAAATGGTATAATGGAGTACAATGAACCATTATAACATGAAAACACGCTACGCCTATGGCGAAATGTTATAACTTAACGTAACGTAAGTTAACTTAACTTAACATTAACTTAACTTAACATAATTTAACTTATTAACTTAACGTAACTTAACTTAACTTAACTTAACGAACTTAACTTTAACGTAACGCACTTAACTTAACTTAACTTAACTTAACTTAACCTAACGTAACGTAACTTAACTTAATGTAATATAACTTAACTTAACGTTATGTTACTTAAATTAACGTAATTTAACTTAACGTAACGTAACTTAACTTAACGTAACTTAACTTAACGTAATGTAAAACGTAATGTAACTTAACTTAACACACTACGCCTATTGGCGAAATGTTATAATGGACTACGATGAACCATTATCGATGAAAACATGCTACGCCTATTGGCGAAATGGTATAATGGAGTACGATGGACCATTATAACATGAAAACACGCTACGCCTATTGACGAAATGGTATAATGGAGTACCGATTGACCGTTATAACATGAAAACACGCTACGCCTATTAGCGAAATGGTATAATGAGTACAATTGACCATTATAACATGAAAACACGCTAAGTCTATTGGCTTGAAATGTTATAACTTAACGAAATTGTTAACTTAACGTAACGCAAGTTAACTTAACTTAACTTAACTTAACTTAACGTAATGTAACTTAACTGAACTTAACGTAATGTAACTTAACTTAACACTTAACACGCTACGCACGCCTATCGCTTAAATGGTATAATGGAGCACGATGGACCATTATAATATATAAACACGTTACGCCTATTGGCGAAATGTTATAATTGACTATGATGGACCATTATAACATGAAACTTCACGATACGCCTATTGGCTTAAATGTTATAATGGAGTACTTATGAACCATTATAACATGAAAGCAAGCCACTTTCGCCTATTGGACGAAATTGTATAATGGAGTACGATTGACCGTTATAACATGAAACACACTACCATTGGCTTAAATGGTATAACGCAGTGCAATGAACCATTATAACATTTGAAACAGCCACGCCTATTGGCGAAATGTTAAGAACGTAATTTTAACTTAATTAATCTTGGAACTTAACTTAACTTAACATAATTTAACTTATTAACTTAACGTAACTTAACTTAATTTAACTTAATTTTCAAATCAACAACGTAACGCAACGCAAACTTAACTTAATCTTAACTTAACTTAACGTAAAATTAACTTAATGTAATATGCAACTTAACGTAACGCTATGTTACATTAACTTAACGCAAACTCCTAACGTAATTACCTAACTTAACGTAACGTAGCACTTAACTTAACGCAACTTAACTTAACGAATGTAAATTAACGTGAATGCACCTAACTTAATACTAACGCCTATCATGAAATGTTACTTATATAATGACTACTTTGATTAACCATTATCGATGAAAACATGCTACTACTATCGCTTTTAAATGGTATAATGGGATGATGGGACCATTATAACATGAAAACACACCTATTGGATAAAATGTATAATGGAGCACGATTGACCTATAACATGAAAACACGCCACGCCTATTGGCGAAATGGTATAATGGAGTACAATTGACCATTATAACATGAAACACGCTACGCCTATTGGCTTAAATGTTATAACTAACGTAAATTGTTAACTAACGTAACTTAAGTTAACTTTAACTTAATCTTAATCTCACCCTAATGTAATGTAACTTAACTTAATCTCTAACGTAATGTAACTTAACTTAACATATAACACAGACGCCTATTGGCGAAATGGTATAATGGAGTACGCATGGACCATTATAATATGAAACACTTGGCTATTGGCCAAATGTTATAATTGACGATGAACCATTATAACATGAAACCACGTAATACGCCTATTGGCGAAATGTTATAATGGAGTACGATGAACCATTATAACATGAAAGCACGCCACGCCTATTGGCGATTTAATTGTATAATGGAGTACGATTGACCGTTATAACATGAAAACACACTCGCCCATTGGCGAAATGGTATAATAATTACAATGAACCATTACGCTTATGAAAACTCACGCTAAGCCTATTGGCGAAATGTTATAGCGAGCACGTAACGTAAGTTACCTTAACTTAACATAATTTAACTTATTAAACCGCGTAACTTAACAACAGCAAACCGTAGCGTGGCGACAACAACTTAAACTTAGCGTAATGTAAATTAGCAATGTAATATAACTTAACCGTTATGTTACTTAACAACGTAACTTAACGTAATTTAACTTAACGATAACGTAACTTAACACGTAACTTAACCTTAGCGTGTGCAGTGCGTAATGTAACTTAACTTAACACGCTTCACGCTATTGGCGAAATGTTATAATGGACTACGATGAACCATTATCGGATGAAAACATGCTACGCCTATTGGCGAAATGGTATAATAGAGTATGATGGACCATTATAACATGAAAACACACTTCGCCTATTGAAATGGTATAATGGAGTACGATTGACCGTTATAACATGAAAACAGCTACGCCTATTGGCGAAATGGTATAATGGAGTACAATTGACCATTATAACATGAAACCACGCTACGCTATTGGCGAAAATGTTATAACTTAACGTAAATTAAGTTAATTTAACGTGGCGTAAGTTAACTTAACTTAACATAACTTAACTTAATGTAATGTAACTTAACTTAATTTAACGTAATGTAACTTAACTTAACACGCTACGTACGCCTATTGGCGAAATGGTATAGATGGAGTACGATGGACCATTATAATATGAAAACACGCTACGCCTATTAGGCGAAATGTTATAATTGACTATGATGGACCATTATAACATGAAAACACGATCGCCTATTGGCGAAATGTTATAATAGGAGTACGATGAACCATTATAACATGAAAGCCTACGCCTATTGACGAAATTGTATAATGGAGTCGATTGACCGTTATAACATGAAAACACATTCGCCCGGTGGCGAAATGGTATAATGGAGTCTGATGAACCATTATAACATGAAAACACGCTATGCCTATTGGCGAAATGTTATAACTTAACGTAACGTAAGTTACCTTAACAACTTAACATAATTTAACTTATTAACAACGTAAACTTAGCAACTTAGCGTAGCGTGGCGTGGCGTAACAACAACTTAACGTAATGTAACTTAGCAATGTAATATAACTTAACTTAACGTTATGTTTAACTTAACGTAATTTAACTTAACGTAGCGTAACTTAACGCAACGTAATGTAAATTAATGTAATGTAACTAAACTTAACACACTACGCCTATTGGCGAAATGTTATAATGGACTACGTTGAACCATTATCGATGAAAACATGCTACGCCTATTGGCGAAATGGTATAATGGGTATGATGGACCATTATAACATGAAAACACGCTACGCCTATTGACGAAATGGTATAATGGATACGATTGACCGTTATAACATGAAAACACGCTACGCCTATTGGCGAAATGGTATAATGGGTACAATTGACCATTATAACATGAAAACACGCTACTATTGGCGAAATGTTATAACTTAACGTAAATTAAGTTAACTTAACGTAAATTAAGTTAACTTAACGTAACGTAAGTTAACTTAACTTAACAACAACTTAATGTAATGTAACTTAACTTAACTTAACGTAATGTAACTTAACTTAACACGCTACGTGCGCCTATTGGCGAAATGGTATAATAGGAGCTGATTGACCATTATAATATGAAAACAACGCTACGCCTATTGGCGAAATGTTATAATGGAGTACGATGAACCATTATAACATGAAAGCCGCTACGCCTATTGACGAAATTGTATAATGGAGTACGATTGACCGTTATAACATGAAAACACACTACGCCCATTGGCAAAATGGTATAATGGAGTACAATGAACCATTATAACATGAAAACACGCTACGCTATTGGCGAAATGTTATAACTTAACGTAACGTAAGTTAACTTAACTTAACTTAACATAATTTAACTTATTAACTTAACGTAACTTAACTTAACAGCGACTTAACGTAACTTAACGTAGCGTAACGTAACTTAACTTAACTTAACGCGTAATGTAACTTAACAATGTAATATAGCAACTTAACGTTATGTTACTTAACTAACGTAACTTAACGTAATTTAACTTAACGTAACGTAACTTAACACGTAACTTAACTTAACGTAATGTAAATTAACGTAATGTAACTTAACTTAACACACTCGCCTATTGGCGAAATATTATAATGGACTACGATGAACCATTATCGGATGAAAACATGCTATGCCTATTGGCGAAATGGTATAATGGAGTATGATGAACCATTATAACATGAAAACAACGCTACGCGCCTATTGGCGAAATGGTATAATGGATACGATTGACCGTTATAACATGAAAACACGCTACGCCTATTAGCGAAATGGTATAATGGGTACAATTGACCATTATAACATGAAAACACGCATTGGCGAAATGTTATAACTTAACGTAAATTAAGTTAACTTAACGTAACGTAAGTTAACTTAACTTAACATAACAACTTAATGTAATGTAACTTAACTTAATTTAACGTAATGTAACTTAACTTAACACGCTAAATGCGCCTATTGGCGAAATGGTATAATGGAGTACGATGGACCATTATAATATGAAAACACGCCTATTGGCGAAATGTTATAATTGACTATGATGGACCATTATAACATGAAACCACGATCGCCTATTGGCGAAATGTTATAATGGATCGATGAACCATTATAACATGAAAGCACGCTATGCCTATTGGCGAAATTGTATAATGGAGTACGATTGACCAGTTATAACATGAAAACACACTACGCACATTGGCGAAATGGTATAATGGAGTACAATGAACCAATATAACATGAAAACACGCTTCGCCTATTGGCGAAATGTTATAACTTAACGTAGCGTAAGTTAAGTTAACTTAACTTAACAACAACTTAACATAATTTAACTTATTAACTTAACGTAACTTAAGCAACGTTAACGTAACGTAGCGTAACTTAGCAACTTAGCGTAATGTAAATTAGCAATGTAATATAACTTAACTTAACGTTATGTTACTTAACATAACGTAACTTAACGCGTAATTTAACTTAACGTAGCGTAACAACTTAACGTAATGTAAATTAGCGTAATGTAACTTAACTTAACACACTACGCCTATTGGCGAAATGTTATAATGGACTACGATGAACCATTATCAAATGAAAACATGCTACGCCTATTGGCGAAATGGTATAATGGAGTATGATGGACCATTATAACATGAAAACAATACGCCTATTGGCGAAATGGTATAATGGAGTACGATTGACCGTTATAACATGAAAACACGCTACGCCTATTGGCGAAATGGTATAATGGAGTACAATTGACCATTATAACATGAAAACACGCTACGTCTATTGGCGAAATGTTATAACAACGTAAATTAAGTTAACTTAACGTAGCGTAAGTTAACTTAACTTAACAACAACAATGTAATGTAACAACTTAGCAACGTAATGTAACTTAACTTAACACAGCTACGTCGCCTATTGGCGAAATGGTATAATGGATGCGATGGACCATTATAATATGAAAACAGCTGCGCTATTGGCGAAATGTTATAATTGACTATGATGGACCATTATAACATGAAACCACGATACGCCTATTGGCGAAATGTTATAATGGATACGATGAACCATTATAACATGAAAGCACGCTACGCCTATTGACGAAATTGTATAATGGAGCGATTGACCGTTATAACATGAAAACACACTACGCCCATTGGCGAAATGGTATAATGGAGTACAATGAACCATTATAACATGTAAACACGCTACGCCTATTGGCGAAATGTTATAACTTAACGTAACATTAGTTAACTTAACAACTTAACATAATTTAACTTATTAACTTAACGTAACTTAGCAACTTAGCGTAACTTAGCACGTAGCGTAACGCGTAACAACTTAACTTAACGTAATGTAAATTAGCAATGTAATATAACAACTTAACGTTATGTTACTTAACTAACGCGTAATTTAACGTAATTTAACTTAGCGTGCGTAACGCGTAACGTAACTTAGCGTAATGTAAATTAGCGTAATGTAACTTAACTTAACACCTTACGCCTATTGGCGAAATGTTATAATGGACTACGATGAACCATTATCGGATGAAAACATGCTACGCCTATTGGCGAAATGGTATAATGGAGTATGATGGACCATTATAACATGAAAACACGCTACGCCTATTGACGAAATGGTATAATGGAATACGATTGACCGTTATAACATGAAAACACGCTTCGCCTATTGGCGAAATGGTATAATGGGTACAATTGACCATTATAACATGAAAACACGCTTACGCTCGAAATGTTATAACTTAACGTAAATTAAGTTAACTTAACGTAACGTAAGTTAACTTAACTTAACTTAGCAATGTAATGTAACTTAGCAACTTAACGTAATGTAACTTAACACGCTACGTGCGCCTATTGGCGAAATGGTATAATGGATACGATGGACCATTATAATATGAAAACAGCTACGCCTATTGGCGAAATGTTATAATGACTATGATGGACCATTATAACATGAAACCACGATCGCCTATTGGCGAAATGTTATAATGGATACGATGAACCATTATAACATGAAAGCACGCTACGCCTATTGACGAAATTGTATAATGGATGCGATTGACCGTTATAACATGAAAACACACTACGCCCATTGGCGAAATGGTATAATGGAGTACAATGAACCACCATTATAACATGAAAACACGCTATGCCTATTGGCGAAATGTTATAACTAATGTAACGTAAGTTACCTTAACTTAACAACATAATTTAACTTATTAACTTAGCAACTTAGCAACTTAACGTAACTTAGCGTAGCGTAGCGTAACTTAACAACTTAACGCGTAATGTAGCAACTTAATGTAATATAGCAACGCGTTATGTTGCCAACTTAACGTAACAACGTAATTTAACTTAACGTAACGTGGCAACAACGTAACTTAACGTAATGTAATGTAAATTAACGTAATGTAACTTAACTTAACACTACGCCTATTGGCGAAATGTTATAATGGACTACGATGAACCATTATCGGATGAAAACATGCTACGCCTATTGGCGAAATGGTATAATGGAGTATGATGGACCATTATAACATGAAAACACGCTACGCTATTGGCGAAATGGTATAATGGAATACGATTGACCGTTATAACATGAAAACACGCTACGCCTATTGGCGAAATGGTATAATGGAGTACAATTGACCATTATAACATGAAAACACGCTATTGGCGAAATGTTATAACTTAACGTAAATTAAGTTAACTTAACGTAACGTAAGTTAACTTAACAACAACAGCAATATAATGTAACTTAACTTAACTTAACGTAATATAACTTAACTTAACACGCTACGTACGCCTAATGGCGAAATGGTATAATGGAGTACGATGGACCATTATAATATGAAAACACGCTACGCCTATTGGCGAAATGTTATAATGGAGTACGATGAACCATTATAACATGAAAGCACGCTACGCCTATTGGCGAAATTGTATAATGGAGTACGATTGACCGTTATAACATGAAAACACAATACGCCCATTGGCGAAATGGTATAATGGAGTACAATGAACCATTATAACATGAAAACACGCTACGCCTATTGGCGAAATGTTATAACTTAACGTAACGTAAGTTAACAACTTAACTTAACATAATTTAACTTATTAACTTAACGTAACTTAACAACGAACTTAGCGTAGCGTAACGTAACTTAACTTAACGTAATGTAACTTAACTTAATGTAATATAACTTAACTTAACGTTATGTTACTTAACGTAACTTAACGTAATTTAACTTAACGTAACGTAACTTAACTTAACGTAACAACTTAACGTAATGTAAATTAACGTAATGTAACTTAACAACACACTTAACACACTACGCCTATTGGCGAAATGTTATAATGGACTACGATGAACCATTATCAGATGAAAACATGCTACGCCTATTGGCGAAATGGTATAATGGAGTATGATGGACCATTATAACATGAAAACACGCTACGCCTATTGGCGAAATGGTATAATGGAGTACGATTGACCGTTATAACATGAAAACACGCTACGCCTATTGGCGAAATGGTATAATGGAGTACAATTGACCATTATAACATGAAAACACGCTACGTCTATTGGCGAAATGTTATAACTTAACGTAAATTAAGTTAACTTAACGTAACGTAAGTTAACTTAACTTAACTTAACTTAACTTAATGTAATGTAACTTAACTTAACTTAACGTAATGTAACTTAACGTAATGTAACTTAACTTAACACGCTACGCCTATTGGCGAAATGGTATAATAGATGCGATGGACCATTATAATATGAAAACACGCTACGCCTATTGGCGAAATGTTATAATGGATACGATGAACCATTATAACATGAAAGCACTACGCTATTGACGAAATTGTATAATGGAGTACGATTGACCGTTATAACATGAAAACACACTACGCCCATTGGCGAAATGGTATAATGGAGTACAATGGACCATTATAACATGAAAACACGCTACGCCTATTGGCGAAATGTTATAACTTAACGTAACGTAACTTAACGTAACGTAAGTTAACAACAACAACGTAGCGTAACGTAACATAACTTAGCGTAGCGTAGCGTAACGTAACGCGTAGCGTAGCGTTATATTTATTAACGTAACTTAACGTAGCGTAAGTTAATTTAACTTAACGTAACGTAACTTAACGTAGCGTAACGTAATGTAACTTAACGTTACGTAACGTAATGTAACTTAACAAAAGGTTGGCTCAGATTTGGCTGCAGTCCAACCAGTGGTCTGCTCACTTCGGTCCACCAAAAGGTTGGCTGTCATTAACAAACTTTCTTCCTCCAAGAAGTACTTGACCCAGGCTGATCAATATCTTTCGCAGACTTAGTTCCTCCCCAACCAGTGGATCTAGAAAGTTCTTTCTTTGACCACCCACTTGATACTGGTTTTTCTGTACCAGCACCCACATTCTGCATTTTGTCTATCACCTGCTCACAGCCACCACTTGACTCAACATTTTTCTTAGATCCCACTGCAACCCAACCACTCGTCTGATCAGTTCGGTCCACGTACCCTTATATATATCATTAGTATTGTTGAAAGTACCATATAATTTGAGAATTAGATTAAGAAATACTATAGTTTGAGAATATTTAATTAAAACTACAATATTTTGGTAAAATGCTCATCGGGTCTAGCTTAACATCGAACCAGGCCGGGCTCGACTTTTTCGGGGCAACCCAGCACAAGCAAATTAAAAAAATATACTAAATATTATTAATGAGTTATAATTCTGTATTAAATATACTAAAAAAATGTTTTTTTAAATAAATTTGATGGGTTGGGCCAGACCGAAAAAGCCTAGACTTTTTTGATCCGAGCTCGGCAAATCCATGGGCCTGTGGGCCAGGGCAAAAAATGCCCGACTTATTTAATTTTTTATCGTTAATATTCATACATTGAATAATGTAATTTTAATTTAGCGGGTTACCCTAATTGGAAACTATAAATTTATTAAATTTAATTTAGCAGGTTACCCTAATTGTATTTATAAAATGATAACTAAAACACATAAAAGAGAAAAAAGCCCTAGGTATAAATAATAATAATAATAATAATAATAATAATAATAATAATAATAATAGTAATAATAATAATAATAATAATAGTAATAGTAATAATAATAGTAATAATAATAATAATAATAATAATAATAATAGTAATAGTAATAATAATAATAGTAATAGTAATAATAATAATAAAAAAAAAAATAATAATAATAGTAATAATAGTAATAATAATAATAATAATAATAGTAATAGTAATAATAATAATAATAATAATAATAATAATAATAATAATAATAATAATAGTTATAATAATAATAATAATAGTAATAATAATAATAATAATAATAGTAGTAGTAGTAATAATAATAATAATAATAGTAGTAATAATAATAATAATAATAATAATAATAATAATAATAATAATAATAATAATAATAATAATAATAATAATAATAATAATAATAATAAGCTTTAGACCAATCATAATGCATGATTTGCACCACCCGGATTTAGACTTGTAACCGCAATGCGATATCACATGTGCTCAATCGAGCGGCTAGAAGTCAAAAACCTACTAGTACTATATATACCCCCACCTCCGTTCCTTTAATCCGAAAAGTCATCTCACCTCATAAAGAGAGTTCGGATATTTCATATTTTGGGAGGTAGAAGCTGTCAGGAAGAGGAAAGGGCGGCAAGGGTGTTACGCGATAACATTCAGGGAAGCATGAAGCCGGCGATTAGGCGTCTGGCGAGACGTGGCGGCGTTAAGCGAATCAGCGGCCTCAAGAACGTCATCCGTGAGAAGCGAATCAGTTGAATCGGCGTTAAGCGAATCAGCGGCGTTAAGCGAATCAGTTGAATCGGCGTTGTAAAGATCTTCCTCGAGAACGTCATCCATGGCCCGAAATCGGCGTCTACGAACACGCTTCGCCGGAAGAAGCATCCGCGGCGATGGATGTGGTTTATGCTCTTAAACGCCAGGGCCGTACTCTTTACGGATTTGTATGGAGTGTAATTAGATAATTTGAATGGAAATTTGTGCTAATGTATTTGAATTTCTGTTTTGAATCGACGATGGTTTTTGAATCCCAATAATCTGTCTATGGAAATTTGGCTATCAATTTGTCTCATTTGCGGCTTTTTGATTTTCCGAATTTCATCCAGTTGAATTACTCGGAATTGAATTGATGAAGTTAAGCATTGATTTGATTGAAAGAAATTTGGGGAAGGGTTTGCGGTTTGGGTGAGGAAAAGGAGGGTGAGGATGAGAAGGATTAATCTGCTGCTGTGCTTAACAACGAAAGCACCGCTTTCCGTTTGCAGATGCCGGTGGCATTTGGTTCATTTTTATTTTTTTAGTTTTTTTATTTAATTTAATTTAGTTTTTTTTTATTTTTCGTACATATTAGCTACGGAATATCCGTTTCTAAAATTAATCAATTGTATCATAAAAATATTTTTTTAATATAAATTAGCGACGGAAACTTCCGTTTCAAAAATTAAACATTAATATCATAAAATTATTTTTTAATAAAAATTAGCGACGGAAACCACCGTTTCTAAAATTAATCATTATTATTACAAAAATATTTTTTTAGTAATTTTAGCGACGGGAATTTCCGTCGCTAAAATTATTATTTTTTATTTTGTCTAAATTATTAGCGACGGACACTCCGTTTCAAATTAGCGACGGAAACTATTAGAAACGGAAATTAGAAACGGAATATTCCGTAGCTAATTAGCGACGGAATTCTTATATTCCGTAGCTAATTAGCGACGGTATTCGGGCCGTTTCAAATTAGCTACCAATGATTAGCGACGGACCAGCGACGGAGATATTCCGTCGCTAAATGTTAATTAGTGACGGAAAAATGAATTAGCGACGGAAATTTTCCGTCACTAATTTGCAGTTTTCTAGTAGTGCCAGTTGTTGGAGAGGGGGCAAGGCTGGTAGGGGAAGTACCTAGGCAGCAACCAGTTGTTGGAGAGGGGGCAAGGCTGGTAGGGGAAGTAGCAAGGCAGCAACCACGGAGTGGAAATACACAAGTCATGACTCAAGCAAGCCAACCAATTGTTGCTGAGGGAGCTAGGCAGACAAGAGGGAATATAAGATTTCCTAGTCAACCAAGTCAGGTAAATCATTTTTGTTCTATGAATATTTGTGATTAACTTGTGATTGATTTGTAAATGTTGTTAACATTTTATTGTCTGTCTTTCAATTAGGGACCCCAAAGTATTAAAAGAGTTAAATTGGAGAAAGGGGCACAGATTAGAAGATCACAAAGGAATATGAACAACATCTTTGCAAAGAATTGTCAGAAGACCAATGGACAGTTTATAGATATTGATTGACTTGTTGATAGTGTGTTTTGGGAGTTTTTGACTTTGTTTTGGTACTTTAAGCGTAAAGCAGGGGTATAGTATCTTTTTTGGGGTGTATGCAAATGAATGCATGATGTTTTTGCTACTGTAACTGTAAAACAGAGGGTATAGTATCTTTTTTGGGGTGTATGCAAATGAAGGCATGACGTTTTTGCTACTTTAACTGTAAAACAGGGGGTAGAGTATCCTTTTTGTGGTGTATGCAAATCAAGCCATGATGTTGTTGGCTTTGAGTATTGTCCATTATGTCACTTGTAAAAATGACAGAATGTTGATGTAATGATCATGTTTTTGGTAATGACAGTGTTGTTGGCTTTGAGTATTGTCCATTATGTTGTTTGTTGTCCAATTCATTAGCAATTTGGTTTAAATATCCAATTCATTTGGTCTATTACAAGATGTTCAATTCATTAGCAATTTGGAAATACAAACAAGGACAGAGACATTGTTCCATTTGGTCTATTACCAACTTTCAATCAACACAAAATTTGGAAATACAAACAAGGACAGAGACAAGGTTTAAATACAAACAAGGACATACAATTCATTTGGTTTAAATAAGGACATAGACAAGGCTTAAACAAGGACAGAAACAAGGCTTTGAGTATTGTCCATTATGTTGTTTGTTGTCCAATTCATTAGCAATTTGGTGGTATGGTTTAAATATCCAATTCATTTGGTCTATTACAAGATGTCCAATTCATTAGCAATTTGGAAATACATACAAGGACAGAGACATTGTTCCATTTGGTCTATTACAGGATGTCCAATTCATTAGCAATTTGGTTTAAATATCAATTTGGAATGGAAATATTAGCTTGAGCATATGTTTGGAATGGAAATACAAAAATGGACAGAGACATTGTTCCATTTGGTCTATTAAAACTCAACACAAAGGTTCAAATACAAGGCTTATGTTCATCATCATTACCAACACAAGAAATTTTCAGACCATGTCCACAAAATCATATTACATCAAAACATGAATATTACATCAAAATAATCTAAGGCAACATGAATTGGTGATACATTTTGCCATTCTGGCACAATAAGAGACCACTTATACTGACTATAACTAAACTAAGAACCCACAAACATTTTGACATTTTGGCATTCTTCTCCTTCAATTTTGACTTCAAAATAGCATTTTCTTCCATCAATCTTCCAACCTCTGCCTTCAAATTTGTTACTTTGATTTTTGTGCTTGCAAGCTTAGACAATACTATCTTCATCTCACCCTCCTTGTTCTTAAAATCATTAAGTAGCTCTCTTGCTCTTTGATTCAATGGAGGGTCGAACCAAGCAAAGTAACGACACCTTTTTTCAGCATCCTGCTACAATCAATTGAGCAAACAAGCATAACCAATTATGGGAATTGAAATATGGGCAACCAAACCAATAGCCAATTCTGATAGCCAATAACCAAACCAATAGCCAATTCTGACCAATTCTGGAAATTCATTCCAAAAAATAAGAAACCAAACCAATAGCCAATAACCAAAACAAGTTCTTGGCAATAAATTGAAGATCAATTCCAGAAATTAAAACCAAAAACAAGACACCAAACAGATATTACCAATAATCAAAACAATTCTGATAGTAGGAATAGAAAACCAATTGGGGAAATTAAAATCAAAAACCAAAAATAAATAACCAATAACTAATTACCAATTACCAATTACCAATAACAAAAACCAATTTTCGGCAATCAATTGAAAACCAATTCTCGAAATTAAAACCAATTTTTTTTTGAAGAGAATCACATACCTTCCAATCTGGGCAACCAAAAAACCTCATCCCAGGATGTTCCGCAGTCCACGATGTCCACATACGAGCCCTTTTACCACAATCACATAATCTTTCTTCAATCGTATGATTTGAGTAATTAGGGTTTCGAATACCTCGACTTGAACTACTCGACATGGTAGAAATGAGATTTATTAAGAATCAAACCTTTCAGCCTTCAATTGTTCGTGCTCAATGGTGGCTCGTGTTCTTTGTCTTCGATGGCTATGAGAATTCCGTCTTCGTTTTCTTAGCTTCAGCTCAATCTTTCTTTGAGCTCGATCATCAGACATGGTGAGAGTAATGAGCTCAGACTGTGTTTAACGTGCCTTGCACATGCGAAAATAAGGGCACTTTCGGGTTATCATCAAAAAATTACACTGTTGTTACCTGTAGACTAACGGAATGATGAACGTGATTACAATTGTTAAGTAAAATGACTTTTTTGATGAAAAATTTAGTAGAGTTAGCTTAATGAATTATTGCCGAAAGTAGGGTGACCAAATTGATATTTAAACCATTTTTTTATCTAAACCATATTCATTTATAATATTCATAAGTCTTGCGAAAATATTACGAGCATTCTGGTATCAAAGTCTTTAAATCCAAATATTCATTTTTACATTGTCCATGAGTTATCAATCCAATGACATGTAAGTGCTATATAATCATGTCATTGTCATTTATCACTCCAAATATACACATATTGAAACTTTTTGCAATAAATTTATAAACATAGTAATTAATGTCTTTTTTCCTTCTAGGTAAGTAATTTTTGTGTCACGAGTAGTCGTATTCCTATGAAGTTCTTTAGCGGCGGGATTCAATGTCAATTGTGCAAAATTTTCCCATAAAACATCAGTTGCAAAATTAAACGGTAGACCTTTAGTACAAATCAAATTTAACATTTGTTTTCTATACATAGCTTCAGTAAATTTAAATAGAGAAGACGTACCTTGTTGAGATGAACCCGCAACTCCCGTGATTTGTGTTTGACCTTGTTCCATTCTCATCTTGTCGGGATGCTTGTTCCTTATGTGCTTATATGTGCCGTATCCATTTCCAGTTTTGAAGCTAAATTGGGTGTTGCAATAGTTGCATGTGACTAGGAAATTCTTACCTTCAAGATGTGTTTTTATATAATGCAACGTGAATATATTGGATTGTCCCGTTATTCGACCTCTTTTTGTTGTTCCACCTTGAACTCGAACTCTTGTTGTTCCACCTTGGCATTCGGTCTAAGTGATATTCTCTTAAGTACGAGGATGAGTTTCAGAGGTGTGAGATTAACCGACTCATCACCCATTGGATTGTTAACATCATATTCATCATCACTAAAATCTAAACTAATTGGCGTTTCTAAATTTTACCAAAAAGTATCTTCGGGACCAATTCTTCTCGGCTTGGGGATTTGGGGTCCTTGGGAAGCTTTGCATTTTCCCTTGTTCATGCCGGATTGAGAAGAATACATTTTTTTGTAATAAAGTAATAAAATAACATAATAAAATGTAGTTAATAGTATAAATTAATAACTAATTTAAAAAGTAATATTTAACAATAAGTCAATAACTAGCAACTATAATATTAAAAAAATAATAAATATTAAAGTACTTTAATATTGAAGTTAATAACTAATAACGAAAATAATAGTACTTAATAATAATATAGATAATAAAAACGTAATTAATATAATTTATAATACTTAATAATATTGGATAGAAGTAAAAGCGTAATTAATATAATTTACTAACAAAAAAATAATTAATAAAAATTAATTAGTAAACTTACTAAATAATTGGAGAGTAATAACTTGATATTTGAAGACTTGGAGAATTGAGAGATGAAGAATTTCGAGAAAATTGGAGAGATTAAAAGTGATAAAACATTTAAAATAGTATAGGAAGTGGGAGTATATTTAAGTTAGGAAAAAAGGAAAAAAAACAAATTTTTTTCTTCATAAAAAACAACAAAAAAATGTATTGCTATCGTTCTGCCGCCTCCTTTCATCATTCTAGGCCATCCGCTTCCTTTCATCTAGGTCGTCCAATTCAAATTATAACAGTTTTTTCAAACTAACCGTTAGAATCGTGAACCGCCTGTTCACGGTTCACGGTTCTCGACTACGGTTCAAAACCATCGGTTCACCCAAAACCTAAATACACGAACTTTTAGTGAACCGGTGAACCTTCGGTTTCAGTTCACTTGAATGTGGTTTCGGTTCGGTTCACGGTTCAAACTGTGAATCGTAAACCGCCTTTGCATGTCTATTGTTACCGTTCTGCTACCTCCTTTCATCTGGGCCGTCCTCGAATCTGGTTCAAAACCGCTGCTTCACCCAAAACCTAAATACACGAACCTTTATTGAACCCGTGAACCTCCGGTTCTGGTTTACTTGAAGGCGATTCTAGTTCGGTTCTGGGACGGTTCGAGCCGTGAACCATAAACTGCTCGTGCATGTCTACGCTCCATGGAGGATTTTGTGACTCAGTCTAGGAATCAAACATTTTAAGTAACATGTTGGGCCTAAAATGATACTAAATCAAAAAGGGGAAAATTCTGACCGATCCCTTTTTCTAAGTTTTTAATCCCAAAAGTCCACCGTTCTTTTTTTCAACTGCAAAAGACCACTTTTCAAAATATTATTCCAAAAATGCCATCGTTTTCTTCAACAGCTTCGGCAACACACTTTAAATTCGAAAATCACGATTGTGTGCAACGAAACGGGGATTCGAACTTAACGAGTTTTTTGATTCATGAAATACGAAAATATAATGCATGTGTGCTGGGTTGAATGATTTTTCAGTTGGGACGAAGGCAGAGAAGGATGAGAAAGAAGAAGGCTTACGACGGAGAAGATTAAAAAAAAATGTGGAGGATGTAAACTACATTTTTATGCCATTGTATCGCGGTGCAAAAATGAATTAGAAAATATTTGTGTACCGTAGTTCAAAGTTTAATTTCCTAGTCTATTTTGCATCGCGATTCATACATTTCATTGCATTATTTTTGCACCGCGATTCATAAATTTCATTGCATTATTTTTACATCGCGGTTCAAAATTTAATTTCCCAGTCTATTTTTGCACTACGATTCATAAATTTCATTACATTAGTTTTACACCGCTGTTCAAAGTTTGATTTCCTATTCTATTTTTTACACCGCGATTCATAAATTTCATTGCAGCGCGGTTCAATAGTTTAATGGTAACGCGGTGTAAAAATTATGACATCCGTAGTGCGCACACGGTTCATTAAGGGCATCGTAGTCATTTTACCACAAAAAGTAATTTTTTCCTATTGAAAAAAAAAGAAAAGGTACTATAGCGATTAAAAATTTCAAAAAGTAGACCGACCTGCAATTACCACAATAAAAAACTTGAGTGTGTAGCATAATTTTTGATTCGATTTCTCCATGGTTGGGTCTAATGGGTCATTAGACCCATATATTAGATTAAAGTTACAAAGGATTAATTATTTTTTTCCCTATCAAAACTTGGCAAAACTTAGAAAAGAAAGTATTACGAGTATTTTATATAAGACATATTTCTTTGACTCGATCTATTTATATATTGGTGGGTTGAGTTGTCAGATAGCGAAGTTCCGTCTTACAAATTAAAATCCGTAAGACGATTTTATAGGAGACTTACCAGGCCTGACAATTACAACCTGGAACCCGTTAACCCACCCGACCTGACCTGAAAATTATCTAACCCAACTCAACAAGTTAATATTTTTGGGTCGAAATTCGACCCAAAAATATTAACTTGTTGAGTTGGGTCGGGCCCATTACCCATTTTTAACTGATGGTTTTTACTCTATAAAGTTTCGTTTGTTTCACGGAAAATGATTTCCAGAAAATGATTTCTGAAAAATGAAAAGATTTCATTTTCAGGTGTTAGGTAAATCTTTTGAAAATATGCCGGAAAACATTTTCGGGTGTTTTGCAAACGCACGGAAAATGTTACGGAAAACAATATATGAATAAATACAAAAAATATATTATAATATTAATGTCATATTAAATACTCCCACCTTTTTCAAATTATTGTTCTCCGTTCCTTTTTCGTCCGTTTTAAAATAATTGTTCTATTTCAAAACTTCTCCTTTTAGGAAAACATTTTTACCACTTACTCTTACGTTTTTTCCTATTTTAATTATGACCACATGCTCAAGGACATTAAAGGAAATCACACATTTCACCAATATTTATAATACAATAAATTACTTTTTCTTAAATGGTGTGCCGGATCAAAGAGGATGATAATTTGAAAACGAAGGGAGAATTAATAAGACAGCGTTGAACTTTAAATAATTTTTCTTTAGTAACCTTCAATTTATCATTAGTGGTGTCAAATTAATAAGGTCCATCTTTTTCAATCTCACAAATGCAAATAAAAAAATTGATACGAAAAAACGTTTAAAAAAAGAAAATGGATAATGTTTAGGACGTCCCTAAATAATATAGTTGACATTAATTTTAGAACGTAGTGAGTATTTATTAAAATTATAATTTATAAATAGTGTGCACAAACTCCATTTATATTTCTAAACAATTTATTTGTTGAGTGAAATATTGTGCGTGTATGTAAATGTGTAATTGTGGAAGGGGGCGCAAGAGTGCTCGAACATTTGGAAAATAACTTACGAAAAATGAATTCGTAAGTCATTTTTCCTTGACTACATTTTCCTAAGGTTACCAAACACCTGAAAATAATGAATACGTTTTTCGTGAAACAAACGGAGCCTAAATGTATGGATTTTGATGTGGGAAAATTCATGTTAAGATGGGTCGGCCTGTCACTGTTATAACCCGACCTTTTTTTTTTTTTTTTTTGTCTCAAATGATATTCGAGTTCTAATGAGTTTTACCAACGAGCTCTAGTTTAACTGGTACTGCTCACTTCTCCTAACGGAGAGGTCGGGTGTTCAAATCTCACTAGAGACACCCTGAACTTTACAACTCTCAATAAAGAGGTCGGGTGTTCAAGCCTCTTTAGAGGCACCGTTGCTGTTCAAGTTTTACCCAAAAGCCCTATTTAGCTATTCACTTATCTTAACGGAGAGGTCGAGTTTTCAAACCCTACCAGATGCACCCTGGTACTTATAAACTACTCTCAACCGAGAGGTCGGGTGTTCAAAACTTCACAAGAGGCACCATATATATATAATTGTAGTCTTTCAAGACATTAAATAATAAAAATTTAAGCGTTGGAGTTCGGTTTATGTTTCTTCCAATTTTTTTTTTTTAAAAAGAAAAAGACAAAAAGAGTTCTAATGGGTTTCGACCCGTTACCTGTTTCAACCAAACTCATATCCAACCCAATCCAATTCTTTCCTCTCTCTCATGCGCGCGTGCACACATACACAATTCGACTCCAACATAGGAGTAGGGTTGATTAGAGAGTTTTCCACCTTAATGCCTTGATTTCTTAACAAAGTTTAAGGAGGTAAGAAGTGATGAAGATGGTACAAGGAACCCCTTGAACTCAATGAAACGGATCAGTGTAAATATGTTTAGTCTGCGAAAGTTGGAGATAAGATATTGGAGAAAACTAAACAAACTTTATGGCAGTACATACTATTTCATTGCTAGTTTACTACCAAATTTGTTTAGCTTCCTTCAATTCTCACTTCAAACTTAAACAAAGGTTTGCAGCCAAGCTCGAGACGGACCGGATATAGGAAAAAAACACTAAACCAGCAGCTAATGTATCGTAACAAATTCGTTTAGCTTCCACCGATTCTCGTCTAGACGTCTACTACTTGTACATGTATATGTTTGTGTGTTAACAAGTAGCAGATGAGATATTGGAGGAAACTAAACAAATTTTAACTACAGTTTTAGTAGTGAATTACTTGTTTAGCTTCCTCCAATTCTCACATACTGCTTACACAACAACTCTGCTTTAGTGTGTGGTAACTGGTAAGTGAGATGTGGGAGGGAACACAAGCTTATTTTCTCTTATATATACACAAACTTTGTGAGAGAGGGTCACAAGTTTTCCATTGAAGCAAAGCAAAGCATGCTTAGCATATGCACAGATCTCATGCTCATTCAAAGTGTATGGTATCAAACTGTTAGTAAATCGCCATTATTGTATCAAAATCAATACTATTCCAATTTAAAAGTCACTAGGCCCGTCAATTACAACCCGGAACCCGTTAACCGACTCAATTTGACATAAAAAGTACCCGACCCAACTTAAACCGTTAAAAATAGGAAAAATTGCGGGCCGGTCCACTTTTTTTAAAAATTTAATCGCTACATTACCCTTTTATTTTTCTCAATTGGAAAATTACTTTTGGTGGCAAAATGACTACGATACCCTTAATGAACCGTATGCGCGCTACGGAGGTCATTATTTTTATACCGCGTTACAATTAAACTATTGAACCGCGGTGCAAAAATTAATGCAATGAAACTTATGAATCACGGTTCAAAAATAGACTAGAAAATTAAACTTTGAACCGTGGTACAAATATTAATACAATGAAATTTATGAATCGCGGTGCAAAAATAGAATATAACATTAAACTTTGAATTGTGGTGCAAAATTAATGTAATTAAATTTATGAAACGCGGTGCAAAATTAATGTTATGAAATTTATGAAATGCGGTGCAAAAATAGACTAGGAAATTAAACTTTGAACATCGATGTAAAAATAATGCAATGAAATTTATGAATCACGGTGCAAAAATATATTATGAAATTAAACTTAAAATAATGCAATAAAATTTTATGAATCGCGGTGCAAAAATAGACTAGGAAATTAAACTTTGAACCGCGGTGCACAAATATTATATAGTTCATTTTTGCACCACGATACAATAGCATAAAAAAATCAGTTTACGTCCTCCACGTTCTTCTTCAATCTCCTTCATCGTAAGCCCTCTTCTTCCTCATCCTTCTCTGCTTTCGTCTCAACTGAGAAATCCTTCAACCCAGCACAGATCCATTATACTTTTGTATTTCATGAATCAAAAAAACGTGTTTACTTTTTGTTGGAAAACTAGTGTTTAAGTGAAGTAAATTGAGACTTTGAGACACTAATTTATTTGTGAGTCATTTATGTAATGACTATGATAATTGTTGAATTATGTTCTTCTCCGTGAAAATATAAAAATACTATATTTATTTGTCCAATTCGGATTTCAGATGAATAAGTTATAGAGGCTTAAAGTATGACATTGGAAGTGGGTTATCCCACATTGGGAAAATATGAAAGGGTTGAAGGGTTTATATATAAAGGTTCCCTTGTGTTGGGTAAGCTTGTATAGAAATAACTATCCCTCTTGCTCCCGCAGGGGGAGGGGTGCAAATCAAAGTCCAATTTGGCTTGGACTGACGTATTCGTGTGCCCGCACATGCGGATACGTATGTCAGACCAAATTGTGCTATTTTAAAGGGCATAATCAAAACTTTTTAGTAATTAAAACGTATTGATTTTTCTGGCCTATATAATGGAACCATTCTCCACAAAAAGAGACACACTTCAAGAAAACACGAGCTTCCTCTTTCTCTTATATACCTGCATTGCATTTCATATTGCGTATCTTTTCTTGGCCTCCTATTTGGTGATAGATTTCTGACACTTGTTCAGTTCGCCGGACTTTCAGTTCGCCGGACTTTCAGTTCATAGTCATCCAGTACCACCGTTGTATCCTACAAGACGATTATCCCATGTAAGAACTCCACGCACTTATAGGGAGTGGGGCGAATAATGTTTCAAGGAAATTGTGTGATACATAGGCCTCAGTCACAGCTTCCTTCCACCAGCAGACTTGAAGAGCAGACCTCAGTCCTTTTACCAGCAGACTTGGAACAAAGCCACCAGCAAACTTCGTGACAAACAAGCAGACTTGGAACAAAGCCACCAGCAAACTTCGTGACAAACAAGCAGACTTGGAACAAAGCAACCAACAGACTTCACAAGTTTACTTGACCAGCAGACTTTAGACGAAGTACCAACAGAACTATCAACAGGAACGGTTTTGTTTTCTATTTTCACTTTCTGTAAGATTGTAATAGGGATTTTCCTAACACCTTTCAGGGGCGTTGCCCCCGAACCCTTGCGAAGGGGCGCTGCCCCCTCGACCTGATCGGGCACGTTGATCCCTGTTTCGTTGCGCACAATCGTGATTTTTGAATCCAAAGTGTGTTACCGAAGCTGTTGAAAAAGACGATGACATTTTTGGAATAATATTTCGAAAAGTGATCTTTTGCGGTTGAAAAAAATAACGGTGGACTTTTGGGGTTAAAAACTTAGAAAAATGGACCAGCTAAAATTTTCCCTTAAAAATATTATCTGGTTGGGACGAGTTAAAGAGGTCGTCTTACCCGTTCATGATTCAACCCAACCCATATCGACCGTTTGACATTCGGGGTTCTAATGGGTTACCATCCGTTTCGATCTGTTACCCGTTCCAACCCGACCCAACACACCCAATTACCAGGCATATCAGTCATGCACAAACTTGAATTTATGCATTATGTAGTGTATCATGTACTCCTTCCGTTCCACCTAAAGAGTCCACGTTTGAAAAGTCTAATTATTAAGGGGATATATTAATGCCATTGAAGTTAATTACAAAAATACTTAAGGACAAACAATGTGCTTACAACGCAAGCGAATGGTAAAGATAAAATGTTATAAAAAATGTAACTATAATTTTTGAAATTGAGCTCTTTATGTGGATTAAAAAATGCCTAGTACACTACAAGAACATATGTCTCTTAACAACTACTTCCTTCGTTTTTAAATAATTGTCCTCCTTTCATTTTTTGCCCGTTCAAAAATAATTGTCCGCATTTAAAACTTTCATTTTTAGAAAATATTTTTTCTACTTTACCTTTACTTTTTTAATACCTATTTTAATTATGGCCACATGCTCAATATTATTAAATAAAACCACACATTACACCAAAATTTATAATACAGTCAATTATTTTTCCTTTTTTGACCCATATTTTTTTAGTGGTGGGAGACCGATAAAAAGGGCTTACTTTGTTTCTAAATAATTGTCATGATGTTAACTAGATCACACAAATTTAGAAAACTAATTGAATATATTATAAATATTGGTACAAAACCTTTAAAGCCCATATAAGTAATGGTAGAATCGTAAAAATATTTTTCTAAAAGGAAAAGTTTGGAAACAAAAGGATTTTTTAAATGACCGTGGTACATGGCTAATTCTTAACTAAGGGCATTCTCAATGGTGTCTGTTCTTCTGCTACTGATTCTTAGCTGGGTCACACCGTCACTTACACATTTTAAGAATTTCCTACTCTAAGAATTCATCTCCCCATTGGTACTCATTCTTTCCTTAATTCTTAGTTGGGTCACACTACCAAATCATCCACTTTATTTACACAATCTTTTTATTTTAATACTTTGCAAATAAATTAATTAATTCGTTTATAATTTTAATTGTAATATTGAATTCCATTTTATACAATCATATCAAGTGATTGTTTTAATTGTAATATTAAATAGTACAAATAATTTTTTTAATAATGTATTAATTTATAATTTTCATTAAAATATTACAACGGCTAGTTTGTAGCGATTATTTTACAACGACTACTTTGTAACAGTTATTTTACAACAGCTAGTATTTTACATAATTTTCCACACATGCTCAAACATAAATGACTTATCGCGCGTATGAATGGAACAGTAAATCTTCATCGCTCCAACCGTTTTGATGATCGGTCCATAGTTTATTGTAGATGACATTGAAGTGATACACTGTCAAATGAATTCTTTGCCAACGTGGTCTCACCTGCCCAACCTATTTTGCCTTTGATCGAATTGGACGATTTGCGTTGTAGATATTTGTTAAACGACTCCAGTAGGACAATGACTTCTGGTTGTTACCCATCACTGGATCTTCTCCAATATCACACACTACATTTGTAAGGACAATGTCTTCATCAATTGTCCATGTTGAACGAGTTGACTTACTTTTACCCGGTTTCTCCAGATCAATTGTTTCAACATCAATTTGCATTTCTGGAATGAAAGATGGCGTGACGGGATCGTTGTTTGAAGACATCGTTTCAAAACTCGCTCGTCTTGATTCATTTAACGACATGTCGTGTGGAGAAAATTGATGAGTAGTTTGAGAAACTTGCATGAAATATTGGAAAACATGAAAATTTTGGAAATCTTGTGAGCTTTGCAAATTTCCAAAATTTGGGATATTTAATAAATTTGGATTATTCAGAGAATTTTGATTGTTGGGAAGATTTGGTGGGTATTGAGGGGTAGATGAAAATTGAGAATGCGGAACATTATCGGGAATACGAGAATTTTGATTTCTGCAACATTTGAAGAATTCAAATAATTCTTTAAAAAATTAGCCATATGTTCATTCATTTTAGAGTGAAGAAAAATTGATGATATAGAAATTGGTGAGATAAAACAATTAAAATACTAGATAGTGTTTATAGAGAGAAGAGATTGAAAATGAAAATTTTGGAAGAAGTTGGGGTTTTACGGGAAGAAAAAGGAAGTAAAAAAATAAATAAAAAAAAGCAAAAAGGAACCATTGAAAAAACAAAAGGAAAGGTCAAATAATGTTTTTTATTAAAAAGACAAAATTTTCAAACGGTAAAAAATTTTCAAACGCTCAATCACATGTAGTCCCCCCCGATGTTTCCACCTCACGCGTGTTTTGAGAGGTGTGGCGCACGTGCCTTTCTTTGGCGTGTGTCACACACTCTCTCTTAGTGTGGGTGGGCGAAATATTTTTGAGAAAAATTTGCAGATTTCTTAATCAAGAATTCATCACCTCCATTCTTGTAAGAATTCCTCCACTTGCTCATTCTTAGTTTACAAGAATTTGGCTAAGAATTAGGATGCTCTAAGAGCATCGCCATTGTGCTTAAAAGTGAAATTCTTATTTCTTAGAAAACGTGTTAGTGGCCATTAGGATAGATAAAGAGGGGTATTAGGAGAGAGAAAGTGGGATTAGGTTCTTAGATAAGAACCTGCAATTTTGGAAGAGAAAAATGGCAGGTTGTCGGGTTGTGTGAGGGGGGGGGGGAGGAGAGGGAGGAAGGAATTATTATTTTATTTGAGTTGTTGTTAAATTTAATATTTTTTGTGTAAGAAGTTGTGTAAGAATAGTATACAATAGGAAGATTTATTCTTAAGACTGTAAGAAGAGAAAAATGTATAGGTGACAGTGGGACCCAATTAAGAAGTTGTATAAGAAGTTGGTATAAAATTGTAACATTGGAGATGCTCTAAGGCATATAAATGAATCAACCATAAGATCTTGGCAGACAGCAGCTTGCTTCCAATTTTTTTAATAAACAATTACTCCCTCCGTTTTCAAATTATTGTCCACTTTGATCCGGCACATCGTTTAAGAAGAAACAATTAACTGTATTATATATATTAGTGAATTGCGTAGTTTTTTTTAATGCCCTTAAGCATGTGACTATAATTAAAGTAGGTAGAAAAAATAAGTATAAAGTGGTAAAAATATTTTTCTAAAAAGAAAAGTTTTGAAAGATGATAATTACTATTTTAGAACGGAGGAAAAATGAAATGAGGACAATAATTTGAAAACGGAGGGAGTATAAAAAGAAACAAAATTGAGTGCGGTCAGTTAGAGTTGCATATTGTTTGCATAATAGAAGGAAAATTGGACGTATATTGACAAATGATACAATACGACCTTTCGATACAATATGGCAAACTTTTGTCAAAGATTTTATTCAGTCTTATGTTTCTATAAACAATGCAACCAAATTCAGGCTATTTTCCTATTTATAGCATGTTGCACTAGTAAGTTTGCCAGAGGCAGAGCAATTCCGCAGTGTATTTAACAATCCAGGCTACTCAATCAGTCAATCTTCTCCAGCAGGTTGAAACCATAAGCCTGTATAATTTCCAGTGCTGCAAAATTATCAACACACAGTGAAGTAAGACCCCTTTACCTATGATTAGTTCAACATGTTAGATAATGCTTAAGGAGAACAAGATAACCAGAACTCCTTGTCTTCTTGTATGTTTATGAACTGTTTTACTTAAAAACAGCCAGGATCTGATGGTTGGGTGGTTGGACGGTTTTCGATGTAAGACTGTTATATAGTGCTATCAGATATCTGGTGTGTGTGTGTGTCTAAGTGCAAGATTACGTCACAAGGTTCATTCAGTTAGGAATGGGGCCAACAAAGGGATAGGTAAATTAACTCAGTCAGCCACCGTGGACGATATAACGTTCTTCCCTCTTTCACGTTCAAGTACTATTTTACTTAACCAGAACTCCTTGTCTTCTTATACGTTTATGAACTGTTCTACTGACAACAGTCTGGGTTTGATAGTCCGGTGTTTGGATGATTTTCAATGTAAAACTGGTGTATTGTGCTATATCTGATGTGTGTAAGTACGTGCGTGCGTGCCTCTGCCTCTCTATATATAGTTCTGCATGGAACAAGTTTCGGTGTGTGCAGATCTTGTATGCCATAGCCATATGCATTACCGAGTAATTCCAGTTAAATTAAGAAATTTCTCACTTGTATACGACTCAGTAACACACTAAACAGAGAAGTGGATGGAAGTTACCTGGCACGTAAACTTCAGGATCAATAGGTCTCACGACACCATTTCTTTTGATCTTGTTCGCAAGCAAGAGCTGTGACATTTAAACCAGCAAGTATTAGTTCCACCGGCCAAAACACTCGATATTTATGACAGATCAAAGCAAACATCTAAGATACCAGAGCTCCAATTGCAGCCGGAATCCCAACAGTAAGAGCCATGCTAGTGATTGTTTTCCCATTCTCAGTCCTCCCAAATTCCAATAGGGTAGCCCGATGGTTTTCTGAAGGGCGATCATCTTGGAAATCAACCACCACTTCATGATGCAAAATCACCATGTCCTGTAACATATCGTATAACAGAATTTACTAAAAGAGTTTATCACCCCAACACTTCACTGCATATGCCCTTTGCTTGTCTCAAGGTAAAAACATTTCTCAGAAAATGTACTCGACTTCTGTGGTATTTAGTGACAGCAACGACGATTTCAACCGAAACATTTTCGCTAATGTAATTAACAAGACTTGGAAACATGTTATACGAAAGTGCTCAAGTCATTTTCCGGTTATCTATGGCTATCAATCTAACATCATCCACCAGCACCAACTACCACAGGCACCTGCCAAAAGCTGCAAGAGTTTCTGGCAGCCAGGGGGTTGTTGCTGTAATACCCCCAACCCCACATCAGGTAGATGTGGGGCTTGAATGTGGTTTATAAGGTGACCACAAACTACTATTGGGCACCAACACCATCATCCATGAACTTTTTGGGTAGGCTTGTGGTACGCCTGGATGACTCAAGGTGTTAGGTGCTTAGTAAGCCAGTGTGTGGGCTACATGTAGCGGACCAAGCTCTCGGACTCGGGTCGTTACAGTTGCTGAAGCTGTCAAACTTGTATCCAAGTATTTCTTTATCATCCTTGGAAAGAAAATCGTGAATTTCTTGAAGTTGGGTAAACATTTGTTCTCATTACACTTGTATGCTCACAAATTTTACTTTGGATACCAGACTTGCCTCATTGAAATGCAAATGCTAAAACCAGAGTTTATGTTTCATTTTATAGTTGAATATGTAACTGCCTCAAAATAGAAGTTGTTAACTGGTTTGTTTCCCATCTGGGTCAATCAAGTGAAACTGGCGCAGTACAAAAGGTCATTGCCAAAGTAACACGTTGAGAATTAGTCAAAAACAACCTTAGATATGTTTACCAAAAAAAACCTCGAAGATGGTTTAATGATACTTGGTGGAGAAGTAGATGAGATTTATACGACTGAATTTTGGAAATTACCTGCTCTGTGCTTGAGTACGCTAACCTTTCTTCCATGCGGAGGCAGGTCACGTCAAAGGTACTTCGGCATGATTCAGGAACTTCGGTTGGCTCATCGAATCCCAAAAATCTGATCCAAAATGAAAGAGAATAAGAGATGATATGATATTCTCCAGAAAGACTAACATTCCATTCTATCACTCTGACTTACGTAATTGTTTTTGCCGTTCTTAGAGCAGTTCCTTGATCTTTGCAAAACCCGAGCTCAAGAATCCTCTCTGCGATGAGCTGCTCTTGCTTCATGGATCCAGATAGGCTTTTGATCTCAACTTTTAGCAGTTCACTTAAGAATGTTCTGTGAGTGATTTGTCTTCCATTTGTAAGACTCGGATGAGCTTCACCATTGAAGAAGCCTAACTTTGCCAGTGACCCCATTATTTCGCTAAACCCTGCAACAATTGTATTCCATGTGTGTATCATACTTTTAGCAAGTAAGCCTTCTTGGTACCAAGACCATCTTTACATATCCTTTTATCATTAATTTCAAGCATCCAAATACTGTTTAAATGCAAGGGTTAGTCCAAGTGATAGCTAGGTTTGCTCCCTAGGCTATGGTTTTATCCTTGTGACCAGCACCTAGGAGGAAATTCTAAGATGCATGACAGTTGGGGGTACGCCCGGGAAGGTGGATTAAGTTGAGGTAGGTGCAATCTGGCCCTAATGAACCACCTTACCAATCGGACCAAAAAAACCAAAAATTAAAAAAAACAACTCTGTTTAACAATGAGAAAGCAATTTTGACTCTAATTAGGGATTGACCGAGCAACATAAAGCCAAAAGAATTAGCATACCTTCATAACGAAGGGTTCCACGAAAGATGGTTGATGCTTCATGTCCTATCCCATACACATCCCCATACACTAAAGAGTTGCGATTTGGAAGACATTCTAACGCAAAAGCTGGAAGATCAGGTATCCGGAACTTTGTGGCTGAATCATAGAGATTGTCCCCTGAAAGTATGCATCAAATGCCGAAAACTGAATTAGTAAATCTCATATGCATGCAAGTTATTAAAGATCAGGTATTCGGAACTTTGGATGCATATGAAGAATTACATATATTGCTCGTAAAGGATCCTTATGCTCAATTGCTCTTACCAATAAATATATTCAAATAGTTCACGTAGATTTTTATACGACATTAAACATTAATAATCTCAATTTTAACAATTCGTGTAATATGTACAGTTCTTTTATTCGACATTGACTGCATATAAAATTTTGACGTTTTTCTTACTCTTAATAAGAATTCACAACAGTTGGAGATATGATTCTTGGGAAAATTGATCAAGAATCAAACTAGAGAACCAAAGTGCACATCACAATTCATCATTGGATTAGTATCTATCGGCTGTGCCAAAACCCATAAAAAAAAAAAACCCGACCTTCTTACCATCAAAGTATGTTAACCACTTACCATCAACATGTATGATTTCTCCATCACGTCTGTACGTAGCTGGATTGCGCCCAGCTCTTATAGCTCCTGCTGGGTTCCAACTGAAACAGTTCCGTAGAAATACATTTAGTATAGCTAATTGTAAAGCTCAAATACTAGTTGGTCAGGTCTTGAAAGAAAGAAAACACAACCAGATAAGATTCTGACATAACATTAACTGCAACCAGATAAGATTCTGACATAACATTAACTGTCTTCACAGAATATTAGAGCAGGCTGATGGTACGAACGGTAATGTGTGTGCTTCTATGTTGTTTAGAATCATAACTTCGTTCTTGATTATTGATGCTAATTTTTGTTAAGCTTGATATCCATTGTTGGGCCCCTATCTCTAACAACTTAAGCTTTTAGATGAGTTGGTTACTTAACATGGTATCAGAGCTCTGGTTTGGCAAGGTCGTGGGTTCGAATCATCCCGCTTGCATTTGTTACCCGGAATATTGTGGGTGCATGTTGTCACTCTGTTTGATTTGTGATGCCCTTGGTGAGGCATGTTTGTGTATCTCTCCACGTGTGGACGGGTCACACGTGAAAGGGGAGATGTTAAGCTTGATATCCACTGTCATCCCTATAATCAGGCTTAAGCTTTTATGTTTATTTTTCTTAAAACTTTAGGTCAGTGTGTACTTACAAATGACCATTAAGATTACAATCGGTTCACAGGTGACTCTGATAAATTTCATTACTGTTAGTTGGGCACAGTTTATGATACTGTTCACAGGTAGCACAGTTTATGATATTAAAACCCAACTGGTGCCCTCATTAATTTCATTTGACAAGCTGGGCATGATTGCCATTTATATATGCTCCATGAGGAGAGTGTTGTACATACGATTATAGGGGTATAATTTACTTTCTGTGATTGCGAGTAGAGATGTATCATGCCTAACCCTATTAGAGTCAAAGGGTTCTCAATATGAGTCTTCTTTGCCCTATTTTCAACATTTAACCAATGGGAAAAAATAAAGAAAATAAACCACTTGGTATCAGCAAGCATGTTTCGGCATTCTCGGATCTTTGCTTCACAAGGCAGTAAGTTGCTACATGATCAGATTCTTTTTGATATACCTGAATTTGTAAGCCAATGGGTTATCTGCAGCTGCTGGAGATGGGATACCTCCACAGTAAGAGGTGAAAGACCTGATCTTCCCTCCTTGATTATGTGCCTGGTTGATCATCTTCATTGCCATCATATGATCTGAGACACGGATTATGCAGAATTTTCAATGCTTAAATATCCAGATTGATTAAAATAGAAGAATAGTTTCCCAATAATAACTTCTGATTAACAGTAATATATGAAATAGGTGATATCACAAAGAGAGCCAAAATAATATTTCTGTCCATGAAATGATATCTAAACTAGCATTTGGTGCAACGCATGGTTGAAGGAAGGAGATAGTCCTAACCGGAAAATTTGTAAATCTAACTCCTTCCCTTTTATCTAATGATGCGACACTTCTTATGGTGGTGAAATCTTGAGGTTTAAAAGAAGGAGTTATAGAACTAGCAGTGCATAGTAAATTTTAATCACATTTGTAATTGTGAAGAGAAAATATACAAGCTAAGTAGACGACTAGTCCCCCAAAACAGGAAAAGGAAACTAGAAAGGTGAAAATATCCGCCAGAGTAAGCAAACTTATCAATATGAGTGCCCCAAAAAAGGAGACTTAAGAGCAAACAAGAAATACACAAGTTAACATCCCGCATCAAGGCAAGCTACACAAAAACCTAACAAAAAAAAATCCTTGCTGTTGACGAAGGTGTTATACACCAAAAGAGCATAATTAACAAAAGAATGTACTTAAGCTTGTGAAAGAAACTCTTTGCCCTCAAGGATCTATGCCGACTGTTTTTGCATAAGTTTGGCACCAAGTCCCATGAAACTACAAATCCTCCAACTCACACCAATAGTGGTGAAGCAAGAATTTTGTTTGAACGGGGTCAAAGATAAATTGGGGTAGAAATTTACGCGGTATTATTTGAATTCGGTCAAAATAGGGAACTTTTTTCCTAAAACAAAGGGGGTCAAAATTGATATTAAAAAAAAAATGTTTTTAGTGGTAAAAAATATTATTTTCTAAGGATGGTAAATTTCAAATTTTCAAACCAAAAAGGGGTCAAGTAACTTCCTTAGGCTCCAAGCACATAAAAGATTGACCAAATAAGGCCCGAGCAACCTAATGGTGAGCATGAAAAAGTTAGTTGATTCCTCCTCCTTTTAATATATTAAATTAAATAAGTTACATATATGCATGAGTTCATCTGTAGTTAGAATGACCTTTAAAAAGCTGTCACACCTAGCATGAGCCATTTCTTGAGGTCTTTCTCTGGGAGACGTGCCGAAGTCTCACGATTGAAAATTTCCCATTTTCACATCTTTAAGCACTGATTATCAGAACTAAGGAGGCCTACGTCTTGTTCAAACCCAAATAGTTAGGATAAAGGATTTGTTTGATTTAAATTGAATTGAGCTACTGAAGCAACTTGAGGCTTTGACATAATTGAAAAAAGAGGTCTGGCCTTCAAACAGTTCCCTATAGAAGCATAGGAAAAAAAAAAAAAAAAAAAAAACTGACTACATAGTCATCAGTCTTTGTGAACTGCAATAAAGGCAAAGAGGCGACAGTAGGCCGGAAAATGTTAAACAAACACGATAAGAAAAATTAAACATATACCCTGAAACGATATTGAAACAATCAAAGTGTACCTTCATAATATTAAGCATTTTTCATAGATGGTAATAACACTTGCACTGTTCACTCCATCACATGATCATGTTCAAAACCACTTTTACAGTTTTATCACATAATTCAAACGTAATTTTACCTATTAACAGATTTACCCAGGAAAAGAATTACCTATTCCAGGGTCCAAGCCCATCTCGCCAAGAATTGTAATACCAGCACTTTTGGCTGTTTCATCAAGATTTGACATGGAACCATCAACATAGCTAGCAGTGACGAGATGTTTCTTAAGCTGCATTGAGAGACATGTGTTGCATTTTCTTAGATAAAACAAAGAAACTAGATAAACTTTGGGTCTTAGTACTCTTTGGCAACGATATTTCAAATCTTACTCATCCATACTGGTACTTATTGTAGCTAAATTGCATAAGACCATAGAGTGATATATATTGGGACAAAATCCAAATGTTAGATTGCAATGTAGAACGATATAGAGGAACTAAATTACTTGTTTCTATGACCATTCGTGGAATGTTCAGATAGATTTTCTGTGGACCCTCAAATGCTACATTACCAATTTGCATAATGGAGTACACAGGTTAGAGAAAGTTGATTAGCTACATACTTTATAACAAGTTTAGCTTATGATTACTAATTTTTTGTGTGTGTGTGTGTGTGTGTTTATTTATGTATATGCATATGTATTAAAAACTACAACGAAGAGGTCTATCACTTCCCATACTTCTCAAGTGCTGGAATTGGATAGGTGATCCACCATGAACCAAAAGATTGGTGGGAAAGGGAACAGAAGAGTTCTGACAAAATGTTTAATTCTCATCTTTCTGAGTTTTCCCTCATATATTAGGACAATGATGTGAAGTACACCAACAAATGCTCTATAAAGTTCATGGGGGAACTTTCCACTAATTTCAGGAGAATGATGCCGAGCAATTAGGATATGTTTATTTGTATCTAACTATCTATGTATTCTGAGTTATTTTGTATTTCTATTTAGGGCTGGCATCTAAGGACTATAAATTGATGTAGTTAGGTTTTGGTTAATGGATTGGTTTCCCTATGATTGAATCCTTAGTTGTATATGATTGCACTCTTCCTATAGAGTGTGGATCTAAATAAACTTTCCAAATGACCCTCGATCGTGGATCTTATATATTGTTTTACCTCAGTTATCAAAGGAATGAATGATGCTGCAAGATTTTAAGATTGTGCACTCAACGTTGCAAGGCATGAATACAAGAGACCATAGAAGCTAAGAAGCTCCAACCTAAAGAAAACCAAAATTTCATTAATCCATCGTGTTAAGCTTGCTTAAGCTTTTAGATGAGTTAGTTACTTAACATGGTTTGAGAGATCTAGTTTGGCAAGGTCTTGGGTTCAAGTCATCCCGCTTGTTTTTGTTACCCGAAAATATTGTGAGTGCATGTTGTCCCTCTATTTGGTTTGTGATGCCCCTGGTGAGGCATGTTTGCGTATCTCTCCATGTGTGGACAGGTCACATGTGAGGGGGAATATTAAGCTTGATATACATTGTTGAGCCTCTATCTAAAAGCTTAAGCTTTTAGCCTCTATCTATAACCTAAGACGCTAAACAGAGATGAATGACTTTACTAATGTACCCCTTGACAGTTAAAATACAAAATAACTGAAAACCAAATCAACCAAATCTTAAAATCTAAAATTCATGCTTTCTTCAGGCTTTGATCAAGAGATCCATGCTAACTACTGAAGGCAACAAGGAGGTCTATCCTCTGGATTTGATTAAGAGGAGACTCCATACTAACCACTGCAGGCAAATAGGATACAGGATAGTGAATAGCATTCATTTTTTTTATAGAATAATCTGTTCTCCATCTTCAAGAAACTATGGTTATCCCTTTCTATAGTTGGATCTTTGCTTCTTTAAAGGTGTCGGGCTTCCAGGGGTTAAGGATAGGAAGTTTCTTTTGAAATGTGGGATCTCTTTTCTCTTCTTTGGTGTGTTTGGCTGGAGCATAATGATGCTTTTAACAGAATAAGCCATGCCCTAAACCTGCTTCTGGTGCATGTATTTCTATCATCTCTTTGGGTCAAGACCTTTGGGGCTTTTCACAGAATTGCTATCACAGAATTGGTTTGTCGACTGGAACGCTATTATGTCATAGTTTCAGGGTAATTGTAGCCTTGTAGGATGCTTTCTTACTCTCGTTCTCTTTTTTCAAGTTCTCTTTTTGCAAAAATGGATATCTTTTCATCCATCTGTGTCATTCTTTCTTCTTATAAACTCTTTTTCCATTAAAATAAAAATAGAATATTAGTTGGTGGAATTTCTTAAGGTTCCGATTCGATATCTAGCCTTCAGGTATCTGGTGGCAGCAACAACAGGTAATGACTAATGAGAATGATATATCAATACCAAAAAAAATTCAATTTGCATGAGTAATACCTCAATACAAGCATCTGCTATTGTCCTGTGGAAACTAGGAGGCAGTAAACTGATAACAACATCAACCTGCACAAGGAGACGAAAACAGATTGGCTAATAAGGCCGAGACCAAGACTGCATGGCCTGAAAAAAGTTATAAAAGAAAGAAAAATATTTCCACTCCAGGAACAATATCCAAAAATCAGAAACCTGAAAAGGGAAAAGAGGTTATAGGAAATAAGAGTTGGAAGAGGAAAAATATCATCGGTCACAGTGGTTACAGCAAGCTTTTCCTTTTAAATTCACGCTACTAGTTTATTACTTTTCAGGAAATTAATGTCTGTAAGATCCTATCATGTTTATTATAACAAAAGATAATAAGGAAAAAGGAACTACGTAACTTCTTTTACTTGTTTCAACTAGTAATGGTCGTATCACTCTATTTACACCTGCACATGCAAATGAAATAATAAACTACAGTGGCCTGTCTGGAGGTCACTGGAGCTATCTATTTAGTGGGATGTCCGGTATTCGACTCTCGCCAGGTACAGATTCCCTTAAGCTAGCGGCAAGCTTGGTACCGCGAGTGGGGATTCCTCTCAGACCCAATGTGGCATGGGGATACCTTGTGGGAGACTAAAAAAAAAAATAAATAATAAGCTGCTGGCATCTTCATAATTTGTGTCCTAAGTTTGAAATTATTTAATTAAACCATGTTTGTTTTCAGTTATGTCCATTATGCGCTTCAAAAATTTCTCATATACTAAGCTGTTTCACTGTGCGTCCATTTTTCCACTTTGATCCTTGTTCCGGCAATATTACAAGCATTTTCATGCCATTGGCGCTAGGAGTTTCCGGAAATGGTGAAGCAATTTCTGACATTACCGATTGGAAAATGCTGTAAAAATGACTTTACCTGTGAAACATAGCTACGCAGACTCTCTTGATCCATTACATCCAGCTGAATGGCAGATGCATCTGGGACACCTTTGATGATCTGCATCCAATCAACGATTTCAATGATTTAAAACTTTTGAATTAGAAAAGATATAGATATTGAACAACTAAATGAGGTTAAGCCACACTCTTGTTGGTCGGGAAACCAAACAAACAAATATTAATCTGAGATGAGAAGATAAATAAGTGATTCAAAACAAACAACACCACTTAAAATATGGTTTATTCAATAATTTCGTGGGGCCCTCTACACGCATGAACAACAAACTTGTTAGGATCATGAAGTTACAACTAGGACAATTTTAGTCTAGAAACCTACAATATATTTTGACACAACAAAAATGCAACCAGTAAAGCAAGAATTCACCCATCCTTTGTATAGAGTACAAGGGAAAACTTTCCTAATTTCAATGAATATGATAAAAGTATATATGACACAGATTTAGGGGACTAGAGAGCTTACCAATCATAATATTCTATTCTGCTTATATTGAAACTTTGACATCATTGGATTGCATATTGAAATAGAAGAAAGTCAAAAACATACAATAGTAGTAAATTGTTAGGAACCAGCATTGCCGTTGTAGCCGGCTGAAGATCTTGAGAATCAAATCCATATTTGATCCTTTTACTAAATATAATATGCCATTCACAGGAGTTTTAATGTACTCATTCATGCCTAAACAGCAGCAAGATACAAAAGAGAATCACACTCAAATTTTCCAAAAGAACCGGAGGAAGGATGCATCCTCACAAATGAAAATTGGTACCATTGGCATCATAAGCCACGCCAATTCAAGGACTAGCTAGCTAGACAACCTTTGAAACTTTCTGCAGAAGGCAGTATAGAACACAAAGTAGCCACCAGAATACTGCTAGCTGTCCTTCTAAGAATGTGCACATAAAGTAGCCTACAGTCAGCTCAAGCTGTCGAGCTGTAATATAGGTACATCCATTAGTTGAACACGTATCCTTCCGAATACCCTCAGCCTTCAAACTCGGTCCAAATCTAATCCCAATTCATCCATCTCTTCTGTTAATCCAATTTACTGTAGGAACCTTCCTTAAAGAGATTTGAACTCAATTCCGTCTTGCTTAAGGTCCTCATGTGATGCTTGCACGTTACTTAAAGCACAAACACACTTCTCAATCTGCTCTTGATTATAATAGAAGTTTACTGGCTTGGTATATTATTCAATGTTTGGGCGCTTCTTCTGTGACATCTTTTATAGGCTATCAATGGTTTGTTACATTCACCAAGTCACTTGCTTATATTAATTTCTGCTGGAAGAAAATAGAAATCAAGGGACGAATGAACACTAAGGAGGACTTTCCTCGTCTCAAGGATATTTTGTTTGCTGGTGCAAAATAGTTCACAACTTACATTAAGATTATTAGAAGTGATAGTACCACTTGGTACATTGATGGTGAATATCACATATTAGCACAAGGATGGCATCCTTTATCAAACTTCTTATGTTTGTGTAAACCCAAGAAGAATGATGTGGAATATGCTGCAGAGAGAAAGAATCATCACCTCACCTTCTAAAAGCTGCTTGGCATTCATGTTTCCTATGGATGTTCTTGAAAATTTAAGGCCGATATAGTCCTTACGGAAACTTATATTAGTGATAGGATGCTCAGAAGAGTACACCAATAGAACATAGAATAATCACATTTTGATGAATTGTAAATCAAACTCTAGCACAACACCATCCAAACCAAAAAAACCAAGGGCAATGACTTCTTTAGACGATGAACCCAGGTGGTTGCTCCATAGTATACTTCCTTGGCAAAGCACCATGCAAAAATGCATTTCTGAAATCTAACTGATAGAGAGGCCATTTTATAAGTAGCAGCTAGAGACAAATAACTGCACCGAAGCAAGTTAATTTAGAAGGCCTGGGGATACCTTTGGGAAACCAACCCCTCCCTTATGCTGAATTAGGATCAGAATATTGAACATTGGTGAGATGATTATTTTTCTCAATACTACAAACGACTTGCTCCAATCCAAGTACCTAGTTCCATCCAATTTCTGATCAGTGATCTTTGTAGAAGGCAGAATGATCTCTAATGATAACATATTTGTCTCTTTTTACGTTCAACCGTTGTCAACACACAAAAGGTTCCCAATCAAGTTCTAACACATTCTCAAAGCAACTCGAATTGGTCACGATCTCACCCAAAACCTTAGTGCAATTTGGCACTCCCCGGACTCTCAAGGCAAGTTCTATACTCTTCTATTAATGTAGCAATACTGATCAAAAACTGTAGCAGCCTCTTCAGCCAGAACTGTTTACTGCAGCGTTCATGAAATGCAGTTTCAAATCTCCTATAATTCAACATCCCCTTCGGCAAGAGTGAGAAACCCTAGGCAAGGTGACTCTACAAGGCTACTGCTATTAATCAAGGGATCAGGCCCCTAATATCTGATGTCATATTACGTAATACAGGCGCTCCCAGAAGAAGTAACCTTTACAAGGTTAGGCAACACCCTAAGCTCCTTATAACACATACAACTACAATGCCCATACTATCACATCATAGAAAACGTACAATATGAACCATGAACCAATAAGGATTGCCTCAATCAACATTCATGATCCAATTTGACATATCAACAAAACGCCGACTGTCGCTTGATTGCATTTCATACGCACGGCCAGCTTGACTATGTATTTAGTATTTACCAAGGACTTTCAGTGAATTCTTTCATCCAATTATGTGCAAACTGGGTATGAAGATGTCTGTGAACCTATGTTATCTGGATCGTTCATTTTTTCGGAAGTACCTGTGTCAACATGACACGATACAACATGATAAGGGTGTGAGTGTGGCAGTTTTACAGTACATTTAGTACAAAATCGAACTCCTTTTTGCATCAGCTAATCTTCTTAGTCATATTCATGGTGGCTAATTTTTTCACAAATGTGAATGGCCATGTGTATCAAACTTCTGATAAGAAATAAAAAGAAGACCACAAAAAGTCAAAAACCCTTCTCTAAGAAGAATTTTTATGGAAGTAAAAAATAAATTATATCATTCATAAGTAACAAGTTAAGAGTACCTCTTCTGCATCTTTCAGAAAAAGAGATGCAACAATAACTTGAACACAGTTGTTCTCTTCAAATTCTGCCGCCACACATGATTTTAACCATTGTGGAGATGAAATGCTTCCGACTGATGCCAGGAGTTCGACGGCAGGTTGACAGACCCGGCCTGCTCCTAAAATAAGTACCATGTTCTTCTTTCTGGTACAAAATTGTTTGATGACGACACCCTCCTGGACTTTGCCAACCTTCAGCGAAACCATATTTGTTTTTTCTTTACAGAATCCATTTTCTTCACTTGGATTAGCGAGAGAGGTTAAAGAATCCACAATTTTCTCAAGAACTGCACTATCATATGCACCAACCTGTCAAAACCAATCGGGACATAAGCATTATAAATTCACATCATTCTGATTTTCATACGGGAAAAATGACAGTATTTCAAAACTTTCATTTGACAGGGAGATTACCATGCTTATCATAATGCCAAATCTCCTCGAATATAAATGAAAGCATATTACTGCCCTTTGGTTGAGGGCTATTTCAAAAGGAAAAAAACAATACCAACGAAAATATCAAATATGGTATTGTTTGCAAGCGAATAAACCAATGAGACTTAAGAAAACAGAAAATCACATGGAGGACAGAATCACATAGGTGGGGATTCTGCTGCATTCTATTTAAAGAATTACTGATAGTAGTAAGGTGGAGGCTTAAGTATACGTAAGACGACTTACTTCAAGTTCTGAATAAGACATGGCATCCGAACATTGACCCAGTTGACACTTAACCAAGTGGAAGGAGCCACCTGCAACTTCGATAATATCCAAGGCTTCGTTTATTAGAAACTGGTCGAACAAATGGCCACTAAGAGATACCTGTCAGTCTCAGATGATATCAGTTATGTTTGTCAGAAGAGGGAAAATAATAGCTACATAAGAGCAACTCTAATGAGCCACTGAGGCATATATTTGAATGACTGCTAAATTCATCACTAATGTTGTCTAGATGACGAAGGTATAACAAGGAGAACTAAATGATGCAAGAGATATTGAGAAACAAACCGATATAGTGTATTTCTTCTTATCAGAGCCAGAGTCTGCAAGACTTTTTGATGCATCACTGCAGATTAGGAAATGTCAATTTGCATCGATTAAGGCAAGCCAAGTATAATGAAATGAAACTTAGCTGATTATATTTACAAATCAAGTTTCAGGGAAATGCAATTTGAATCCTCGTGTTATGAAATTCCAACTGCTTAGTTAGGTCATCCTCAATAGTATGCAGACAAGCAAAATGTGGATTTTGTGAACATTGACAACGAAGGGATGGCTTATGTAAATAGTAAGATCACACTGAAGCTGATACAACATTTGGAGTACTTACTAAATACTACTTATCTATGCCACCAAGGAAGAGATCAATGGTCCGGAAAATATTCTATATAAACTCTATGATCATGAGTGATGAACCAAAACGAAGTCAGAGTACTTCAAGTAAGAACTTCAAATAAGGAAGATGTGGCATAATAGGAAAGTATAAAATAAAATAAGTTATACCGAAGTCATACTAAAATAAGATTTACTCAGTATAGGTTCTGCCCCAGTTCCTTAAACAGGAACTGAGGATAATAAAAGCACACACTTCGAAACTGACACACCCTCCAGCATAATGTCTATTTTGGAAGAGATATCCATGGTCATGAATAAATCCTGAGGGTAAGAAAGGAGAGGGCAGTGGATTGTACACAATGGTCTTGCAAAACATATGTAATGGTACAGGGCTTGTTCTAGCTTTTGAAATAGCATTTTGATCACTTATATTGGAAAAAAATAATATCGACATTTAGTAACCTTTGCAGCTCTAAAACAGGGCCGGCCCTGGGGGGTGGCGGGAGGGGCTACCGCCATGGGCCCCCAATTTTTAAGGCCTCAAATGTTTGGGTACTACCTTATATTGAGTATATATATTAAAGTGTCAAACTAAATAATAAATGATTCCCTTAGTCTGATGGTTGTGGTGCTCATGGTTTAAGTTAAAGGTTTTAGGTTCAAATTCTGGGTTGATACTTGTTTTAAACTGTTATTTTTTTTAGTCTGTGAATTGTATATAAGTTACAATGTGTTCATAATTTTAATGTAGAATAGATGATCCAATGGTTAACATACTTGGTAGATTATCAGAGATCTTGGGTTCAATTCTTGTTGTAGGCTTTTTTTTTTCCAATACTTTAAATGATTTCATTTTTACAAAGGGCCCCCCCCTTTTTTTTTTTGTCATGGGCCTCTCGAAACTCAGGGCCGGCCCTGCTCTCAAACAGGACTGAAATAGATTTCTTTCTATACTGGAAAGGTTTATATATTTCCATGTTAGTATTGCAAGACGATATAGTTATCCTAGGAAGGTGGACCTTGCTACAAGTTTATTGATGTTATGAGAACAAAGATAGATTTCCAAAGAAGAAAAATAGTGTTTGAAAGGTCAAACAGAACTAATGTGCATGGTGTTTCCCAAAATAGAGATAACTCAACGCATACAAGAGATAACTTGTACATTAAAAGTTTGAGATGTTAGAGAGGGGCTAAACAATGTATGTAAAGCTTAACGTTCTCACTTGCGTTTGAAACCCCCTACACTTGGAGAGATAAACTGTGCACTACTAGGTGCATGACAAATCAAACAGGGTGTACCGACACGTGCACTCGCAGTACTGCAGAAAACAAATGTATGTGGGATGACTCAAACCCAAGAACTTATGTTGTGAGAGCTCTAATACATTGTAAAGTTACCAATTCATCTAAAAGCTTAAACTCATATAGAGAAGAGACATATCATAAAAAAACCTTGGTTGCTTTTACATTTAGTGATTTTTGTCTCTGGTATGGTATCAGCTAGATCTTGTGTGCATGCTCAGTCACATAACAAAGCAGAGATGTGATTTAAATGAAAATCCATGAGACAGAGAGTGATGTTACTACTTACTCCAGACCAGAGTTTCGCATCCGAGGTATATATTCATATAGAGATGCAAGTGCTCCTTCATGGACTATGCATGCTCTTCTTAAGGGAACAGGTAGCTCTTCAATGTCTTCTGTAGACGCTAATGCGCCAATAAATTGGGATAGAATATCACCAAAATGTTGGGAAGCCTATGCCAAAGTTTCTAGCATGTTAGATCAAGAATGGAATAGAAATAGATAATATCAGGCACCGTGAATAGAGCGTATAGTTCATGAAGAGAAGCAGATTAAAAGAACAAAATTATCATTTTAAGGGAGTCCAAGGCATGAGTTTTGTACCTCTTTTGCAAATTCAGTTGGGAGAATGTCAACAGCTAAACAGATCACACCACTACCCTCCAAGTCATGATGGTATGAATCACCGAAGGGATCATATCTAGCATCCGTCATGTAGAAGATTATCAAGAAAACAAAATCAAATTAAACGTTAATGATGACAAAAGTAGCAGGGTAACTTATTTGATTGATTTCATCATCGAGGGGCAACTAATAGATGGCCTATACAAAATAAGGAGAACAGTAAATTTTTAGTCTACAGCTTCTGAAGACAACCCCTTTGTACAAGTAAAGAGAAAAGGTCTTAGACTATCGAGCCTCTATATAATGACATAAAATAGTTTGGAAATGGCCTCTCTACCCCCAAGGCACTCAAGGAAATAGACTGGTTACCAAGTGGGGAACAGCATTTAAACTAGTGCTGACGTACAACTATACTAATTAGCTGGCAGGACTACTTATACAACATACACAACAGAAAATGGAGACAATAAGATTTAAGTCAAAATTTACATGTTACTTTTCAAAGACAAAAGATAGTACCTGAAGAATGGCGAGTCAATTAATGTCGTTTGGTTCACAAACTCAATTGATCCTCCTATATCACAAGTTATATCAGATATTCCAACAAGTGGACATCCTTTCTCCATCAGATCTCGCAGTTGTTTGGAACTCAACAACCGAGGATATCTTTTCTCCCAATACATGCAATTTACTGCAAGATACAGATAACAATTAACTATATTTGTTGCAGAAAGTTTGGGAAAGCATTCAGAAGGGATATAAAAGAACGATATGTGAACCCATTCATTCAGTGCACAGTATGCATCATACAGGTCTTTATAATTAAGTAAATGAACGGAGCATCCCAGATGAACACGTTTCAACATGTTGCTCTTACACACCACAGTTTTGATGAGTGAAAGTTGAAACACATTCTGGATATTGATTTATTCAAGTGCTTATCATTTACTTCCACCGTTCCGGGCAAAGAGACCATAAGTGTCATTTTATTATTAATGGACTACTAAAAGTTTTATTTTCTTACAAAGTTTGACTTTCAAATGGGGACTCTTTGCCCGGAATGGAGGGAATATTAATGTGTGACTATACTGCACAGCCATAGCTTTGAAGGGTAAGGTCCTAAAAGGTCACGGGGCATGTAGCATACTGGAAGGCACTGCTAAAGAACAGAGGCATGACTGTTGTTTTTGGCCAGTTTCTGAATATCACTGTCGCAGAGGATTCCACTAAAGTGCCTAGAGAATGTTTTTGTAGAGAAATCAAAGCTGGCCAGGGTTCAAAATCTGTTACTTTCATTATTCATTTGATGCAACCTACATAATTGTAAATGTCAAAAGCACTTCTATTCACGACTAATTTGCTCCAGCGTATACCTACTTGTATAGGCCTGCTGTATCAAAATTCCAAATACTGTACCTCTGCAAGTTTTTAAATTCTAAAGAAAATTTTAAGTGAAAAAAATAAACAAATAAATTGAGATTACTGATCTATCTGGATGGCAATACAACCACAGAACACATAAAGGAAACTCAAATAGCAGCATGAGAGAACTTACTAGAAAGACTATCAAACCCAAGCCCAAACATATCAATCGGCACGAAACTAAGAGAACTCCAAGAATGACTTCAGTATATGTTAGTAAATATTTTATGATGGATCCTAAAAACTTCCTGGTTCAGAAGAGCCATATCAACTAATTTAATTATCAAGAGAAACCAAAACGAACCCTTGGGGAGCATCCTTACTTCAACACTGCCTATCTAGTTGAGTTATTTTATTCCTTCATATGCTAGGCATCCAAATCACGCATCAGAATTTCCCAAAACTTAATAGTGCATACATAATTCATAACATTTTTGTTTTATTTTAGAACTACTTAGAAATGTTAGTCATAGCTCTAGTAGACAATTGCCTAAGAACCTTGAAGAAATTTAGAATACTAGTCATACCTCCTGTTAGAATACAGCCTCAATTTACTTGATTTAATTTAATTGAACTGCAGCAGCTACATAAGAAGAATAATGCATATAGCTAGAGTGGATATACATTGAAGCAGTACTTACAGACCTATAACAGATGCATACGGGGCTACTTTCTCGTGAAAAATTGGTCTGTAACGCTCTGGATGTGCATAATAATCAACCTGGAATAAAAAAGCATGTAAGGGTTAAATATATTGCACCGAAGTATCTCAAACACCAAATGCTTCTGTTATTTGCAATATCTCTAGCACCTCAAAGTCATTTCTGCTTCCTTATTCAACTAAATCAAGAAAGAGAAAAATAAAAAGTGAACCGAAGCTTTTAAATGAAATATAAACCCAATGTCCAGACCTTCTTGAACCACTACAACAGTACAATGATAGAAAATATGATTTTTTATAAACGTTTCTCTAAATCTTGCAAGAAATTATACTTCACCAAGTAAGACTAGTTTTATCCGATGATAGCCTTTATACTGAAGTGCTTCAACTGAAATGTAGATCATTCAGAGTGATATTTCTTGGACCAGAAAGATAATCAATGTCGTTAATTACCTTATAAATACATCTGCTTTCTCTTAAGCTATAGAAAAACATTAAACATTTGTATCCATTTTTTTTATATAATTCACATGTAATTGGTCGGTATGGTAGATTTTAAAATCACTGTATGTATGCAAAGCTACTTGTCAACAGATAAGATCGGAGGACACAGGTCAACTTAACTAGAATCAGAAATAATGATCTTTTTGAACAAAATTGTGTCATATATTGCTTCATATTCCAAAAAGTAAATGGCAATAGGCCAATAGCTATGAAAGCAGACCATCTTCTTTTTTTTGTGTGAGAGTAAAGGAGGAAATTTATTGACTAGGAGTAGATAAATATCAACTTTAACATTTCATTCTTGATCCACTTATTATTTTTCTTTAAGTTCTTGACCTCACCTAGAGCACTAGTTGGATCGTGACTACTCAAAAGAAACTATCATTCTGTTTACATTCAGCATGTGATTAGTCGTTCAATTAGGCTTTATTGTCCTCTTCATCTGTTTCAGGTTTAAAGCATGAAGAGATAAATAGCTTCTCAAAGTAACTAAATCAATTATGAAGCAACTCAATTCAACTCAGCCCTTGTCCCAATTACTAGGGTTCTCGATTACATGAATTTTCACCATTTAGTTTCTTCCAATGCAATGTCATTACACAGTTATGAAACAAGGATAAGAAAAATAAAATGCAAGCAATGTAATAGATGTATAGTACCAATGAGTAAAGAAATGAAGTTGAAACTCTTTTACATACTTTATCAAATACATCGGTAGGATCTTTACACTCAACCATGTCCTGGCAAGTCACCACACAACCATAGACTTGGAAGACTCTTTTTGATGCCCGTGAAGATTGATTAAGATCCATGGCCTAAGCAACATGAGTAAATCATATCACAATGGAAATAAATATCAGTCACATCTCAACTCATTAATATTAGAAGATGAAAAAAAAGAAAGAAAACACCTGACATAGTAATATGGATATCGTTTAGGTAATGAAAGCTGAGGTTACAAGAAAAACATTCATTTGTTGAACACAGACCAAAGTTCATAAATCTCATCACTCATCAGAGCCTCCAAATTTCTTCCCTTAAGCTCCTTTAACAAACAGTTGCCATATCTCTTGAACTTGGTTACAATGTAAAGGCCAAATGCCATTTTGCACCATTGCACTTAGGCTCGGATTCGAATTCAACCAACTTTTTTTTTGTTTATTTTGCACTTTAACATTGTCAATCTGATGTAGCTTTGACCAAAGACATGAATAGTAATGCCAGTAAAATAAAGGAGGGAATTGCAACGCTTGTCAAAAATTGAATGCCCATCAAGGATTGAAGCTCGAGAAGTTGACAAAGAGGGATTGAGAGCAAAATGGGACAGCCTGTAAATCTTTTGACAAAGTTTTTTTTTGGGCTTCCAGGAAACCCACATGAATGTCCTAGCCCCACAGTGACAATACCTTGAACTCGAATTAGAAGAAATCCCATTTTGAACACCTCCTTCGCTTACTTAATCATTCCAGCCTTCAAATTAATGTGAATACATGACAACCTAGGTGTGAAAATAGGTTTCCGACCCTAATTTGGGAGTAATTTACACAATAATGTCCTGAGAATCAAGAATAAGAATTAAATTGAATGGTGCATAAACCCTAGATTTATAATTTGATTTGGCGAAATATGACCGTTATCTACAAAAGAGATGGTTAAGGACAAAGTCATGTGCTATCACACAACTTCCCTACATCTTCAATCCTAGACAGATTTTTGATGGGTGTCACACTTCCATCCATTTATTAAACGGGCATTACAATTTATGTCTGTTAAGTAACCAACTCATCTAAAAGCTTAAGCTGTTAGATAGGGACTCAACAATGTATATCAAGCTTAACAATATCTTTGGTCGAAGTCTGTCACATTGAAAATAAAGTCGAATCCGAGCCTAAGTACTGTTGTGCAAAATGGCGTTTGATCCAATGTAAAATAGTGAGACACATGATAGCCTGTATACAGGACATAAAGCATTACCGTATCAAATAGATCTGGAAGTCTACTTGTATCCACAAACGTATGAGGTAGAAGCTTGAATATCTCTTGTGCACCAAGGGAAACTACAAAGAATGTTAGAGAATTAAGTTCACAAGGGAAAGATTCTATGTTTACTAAACATGTGGGAAAAAGAAAAGTGGAAAGCATCTAAAGTGTTATACAGTACCCCACCAGTAAGTTGATGGTCGTAGTCTACAACACTTTAATGCTGTTTGTTTTCTGCTTTTCTGCAACTGTAAAAAGTTTTTTTTTTTTTTAACTACAAGATTCATCAGCAGAGAAGGAAGAAACTAAAATCCTTTCAGAGACTGCATAGTTGAAAAGACACTAAATTACTCAGCAAGAATAAAAATATGAAGTACACGTTGGTCTCAAAGAACTGCAATTCACTTGTACAAAACAGCTTGTTAATCATGAAATCCGTGAGCAGTATGCACGAGTTGGATAGAAACAGGAGAGTTCTCTAGAAATATCATCTTAGATTTTGGAGAGTTAAATACCATTTCCTGACCCAGTGAAAACAAAAACCAGAGGGGAGATTCCTGAGGGCAATCCCATTGTCGCAATCTCTTCACCAACAGAAATCACTGCAGCCTTAGCAGCAGCCAATGAGGAATACATGTAAGACGAACCCAATGATATGAACGGGGTTGAGTAACCAAGACTGAGATACCCTGATACAATTTGTTAATGATCAGCGAAAAGACTGAAAATAACTCATGCCCAAAAAATCTGATACACTACTTCTTAGACGTCTTGCTACAAACTAAAGTTCCACAGAAACTCATTAATGACAGCGTGGTTTATACTAAGTTACTAACTCGTCTATAAAATTATTCTATTAGAGAGAGTGCCCAACAATATATGTCAAGCTTTATCGTGAGCGGGACACTTCCCTTCTCTATCTTATCAGGTCAACTTTATATTATTATTAAGAAGCCCTGTCTGTCTATGCTAAATAGAGAATGATATATAGAGGAAGTGAAACATGATAAACGTTAATGAATAGAGCAGTGATTCCTATGAGCAAAACCAGCAATTAAAACTAAAAAACTAATCAGGAGTTGTACGTTCCAAAACAGATAAAGTTCAGTGGTGCATACTTTGTCCTAATGCACTTAAGAAGTCAATAAATCCAGCTCTACCAGCGAATTTCCCAAACGCAAGTAACCTTTTCCCATCATCTCCAACAATAAGCTCGTAATCATACAAAGATGCCCTTTCAGCTACGATCTAAACATCAACAAATTAAGAATGTTAATCACTAGCAAAATCATCTTGAAGTATAATGACTGTATATCGGGATTAGAACAACGAGACCATACCTTATCTAACAAAGGCATGTTTTCTTTCTGCGCCTTGTGAGTATGAGAGAAAAATATATATGCTCTCTCAGGCAGAATCATCTCTAACTGCACCATAAATCGTTTATTATCCCAAAAGTTTGAAGTTTGGGGACATGTAAGAAGCCAACAATAGTAACTTATTGCACCTTTGGCTGTTTGATACCCAAGATGAGGCCACAATCTGATAAATCCTCTGAGATCTCGCAACCAACATCCTCATAGAGTGCATCGTGATGGATGCGTTTTGTGGATGGCTGCACAATAATGCGGCCCACTCCTGTTTTACCCTTGTCACCGTGCAGAAGTCGAGCACAGTGTGCTGGAGTGAGGGGAACTCTTCTTTCCCACTTGTTTGTAGACTCTGATAGGATTCCGATAACTCCATTTCCAAGCATGTTATCTTCACCTTTTGAGCAAAATATTTCTTAGCAAAACACGTGTCAAGGACTTATTAATTCCAATCAAATTTCATGACAGGTTTTGAAAGCATTGTATCACTGCTATTCAGGTTGTCATGTAAGTCTCGAACACGCAACAACTTAGGAGGAGTAAATTATTGCAAAAGTAATGAAGAGCTTACTATATTACATGAGTAGAGGTTCTCAAATATTAACATCATCCAGATTTCTTAAAAACAGTGTCCTCAAAATGGAAACACAAAACGCCAATAATTTCCACCTACCATTAATCAACAAGTTTGGCCTGTAGAATCCTATGTTCAGCCAAATTGGTTGGTGAATGATATCAAAGATAGATCACTTACGGGAACAGTTTTCAGACAAAAGAATGTCAGTTTTGACGTGCGTGTAGTTGTCATAAAAAACACTCCTGCAGCAGTTTTTTATATAAACGCATAGAGAAGGTGGTATATTTGAGAGACAGAACTATGATAGAGAACTAAGAATATACAGTGTTAGTGAGTGGCAAAAGTCCAGTGAGTGAGAGAGCACGGCACAAATGAGGTAAGTGTGTATGGTGCGTTACTGCATTAGACAAACGGTGGACGGATATATGCAAAGATTTTACAAGCCACATAAAATATTTGTGCTCTTTTTTGTCATTGCATTGGCTTTATGTGTTTTTCCCTCTCTACCATCAACTGCCTTCGTGGTAATATTGAACAGAGTAATTTAACTTATTTCTGCTACATCATTTTTCCCAAAGAATCAACATCCGAGAATCCAAGTTTATTTGGGAAGATTTGTTTAAGAACTATGACAGGAGAAATTAACCATTTTAGAATGAAAGGAAAAAGATTGGTAGGGACAGATTTGTCCTTTGGGAAAAAAAGATTTAAGGACATCCTAGTTACACTATGCTTGGTGAAAGTGTTAAAGGGGAGGATGTCAATCGGATAAAATGAAGGTCAGTTACTGAGATGATATTGAGTCAAGGTGCATTAACACAATCTGACTCTACAATGGCAATAGCACTACGAAGAAAGCTTTCCAAAAAAGACTATATCTAAGAGCTTGACGACAAATTGAATTTGAAAAGAGGTTCTGTCAGTGAAACTAGAAGATGAAAATCTAGCTCACTGAACATAAGAATGTGTACAACAGCCAATTCTAGGTTAACTTGCAAAAAGTTTATGTAAACACTGAGGAAGGATATATGGCCCTTAACTTCTTACCTCACTTCATGATTCATATGAGAATTTTGACAGTACATCCTGCAAACGAAAAATACAATAAAAATGATGGAGCTACATTTCTGTAAAAAGCACGCCGACAGTCCTCATCAAGGGGCACACCACTAGGCTCTAGGATCAAAGCATTTCCTAGGTGTACCTTAGTTGTTTTGAGTGTAGCAGAACAAAAACAACACCAATCTCTGTAACCATTAGAAGGAGGAAGCTAGTTCATAATTGGATAGTTGCTGTTCTGCCTTTTGTTGAAGTTCCTAACTGGTTTGGAGTTTTTCCATGGAAATCTTAATTCTTTTGTTACTCAGTATTTTGTTCAATATGTGCCTTGCTTGACTTAACTGCACGCCTGCCTTGCGCCTTGCATCTTGAGGAAACCTTTTTGCACCTTTATCCTTTATAAATATGTGGAGGTTTGGTCAATTCTTTTACCTACGATAACTTATGAGACTGAATGGTGACGACAGTCAGAATTGAGCGCATCTGAGGGACAAAATCTGAACGAAAGGTCAATTTTCAGGATTCCTGGTCGTAGCAACACGGTTAACTTCACGGACAGTGGAAAGCATTACCATGTATATTCCTCCAAACCAGTCGTAAGAGATAATATAACTTGGAGAAGTTCTCATAATCTCTAAAGTTGACACTCCTCAAGATAAATGGATATTGATTAGATTCAGAGTCCATCTTTCACATTTCTGAGAGAAGAATTGTGATGCATTCTGCGAAATAAGGACAAGCACAGGGTATCTGGTCCTTGTCTAACAGATAAGGGCATTAACGTTCTGGATGTGGGAGTAGTATAAGTTAAACAGTTTGGTGGAATGACGCAAATTTTTGGTGGTGCAATATGTCCATTCATAAGAATTAACCTTAATACAATTTGACTATCCAAGGAGTTAAAGTATGCAACTGCATGCAGAGTGTTAGGAACGTGGCACTGTGACCTCAGTTACATGGACACTTCTTTTTCTCCCAAGTATCTGTCTTGACACTACATGACATGACTGTGGGTGTGACACTTGGACAACTATATTTTGTGTAAAGTTGGGCATATTGTACACCCGGATCCTCACCTGTGTCCGATCCTTGTACCCCAGTCCATTTAACATAGACTGTGACGGTATAGTCCTACTAAAGGAGAATCGGTATGACAGGTTATATCCTCTAGATGGGAGTATGCTGACTATAATTGGGTGGGTCTGAAACAGTGAATGATGAAAGCAAGGCCAAGAAGTGTGTTTCAGTTGGAAGTAAAACAGAGACAATGGGGACATGTTTCCACGGTTAAGACAATAGTGAACATAAATCCTGCTAAACAAGGGGCTTCATTTCCTCTTCAAAGTGGTCAAGTGACATAGTCAATCAAGAGAGACATGACTGCACGCCTTGATTCGGGATTATGTTTAGAAGGTAAAAGGAAAACACCAACGGGATGCTCCTGATATTTACAGACATGAATTCCATAATCTTTGTCAAGACTGATGGATCAATTATTCAGAAGGGGGTATTTGTTGGAAACTCTGTCCTTGCAATGAGAGCAAAAAAGTCAGTAATTATGACCTACCATTGGTTAATGAGTTTGCCATCTACTACTGCCAATTGAGTTTTATTTGTTGGTAAATGACATCAAAAGAGATCAATTACGAAGAAAGTTTTCAAGCTTAGTAATGTGTACAGCTTCAAAGTATGCATAGTAGTATTGCATACCACCGAAGCTTTGTATACAAGTAGAGAAAGAAGCTGATTTATAAGCCTAGGCATGCTATCTCAGCTCCTTGTGTACAAACACCATGGATTACTTGTGCTCTGCAGTTTTCTCAAACAGATGCAAGGCAACATTCAGTCAAACACTGATAAACATCTTTGTTCTCTTTAGCTCTCTTTTGAGAGCATTTTGGCTCTCTTTACTTTTCATCGCTAGTATCAGATACTTTGAAGATAATCTAAAGCAAGTTTATTGAAACTATTCCAAAATTATGTCATTTTTCCAAATAAAAATCAAGAAATATCTAAAACTATTTGGCAGCGCTCATGCCGGTCAGTAGAATGAAAGACATATAGAGGTACCTTTTAACCAATCCGGAACCGAAACCTAATCCTGCAAGACTTACTTAAGAGATTCTGGTTGCAGTTGGCTTTTATGCTAAATACAAAACCATTCAATCAAAGTTTGAATAACTTAGCATCAAATCTTACAGATCCTCTCAACAAAAAAACGCCTCTTGTCCATATGAATCACTTAAAATACTAACAAATAACAAATAACAATGGTTTGTTGTTCTATTTTAAGATAATGCAACATAATAAGATGCCCTATGAGAAAATCACGCAAATACGATGCCATAAATATTGGCAGTTTGCTATAATTTCATACTAATTTATAAGCTCTGGAAAATAATTATTGCTTAAAAGAATAGTAAGAGTTGCAAGAAAATACTTCATCAGCTGACATGGTGGTCTAGAACCAATAGATAGCTTTCATTTGATTGAGGTGGCAGCTTTTTTAGGCTTTTAGCCGAGAAACGCTGCCACCTCACCCCCAACAAAGACTACCTACTGGTTGTGTGATCAGCATTTAGCTGATGACTTTTCTCAAAGACTAACTATTTGACAAAGAACCTCTCCCTCTCAATTACTTAGATTCCCTCAATTCGTCTCAATACAACATTAGATGATTAACATTTTAACGCGGTAGTGAATGATCGAAATCGAAACGATGCATTAGGAAGAAATCGAGAGAATCTAGTAACAGAAAGGTTCCCAACCCAGTAATTACTACCACCCCAATGCCAGATACAATACCAACTTAATTAGTAGTATTATCAAAGAGAGAGAGAGAGAGAGAGAATACTTACTATGATAGCTGGCCAACAAAACTTGATAACTATAATCTTTGGAAAATCAGTAGGGAACTCAAAAATACAGATGAAGAAAGTAGCCAGTGAATTGTAGATTCATATGAATATAGAGAATAACATCAAATTAAAAACAGGGTATTGAATTGAATTGAGTTTTAAATTTTAAGTAGAGAAATCAGCAAACCTTGCATTCAATGAATGAAATCAATGAAGTTTTAGTTGCAATTACTTGTACGCAACGCAATTGCTGTTCTTCCTTGGAGTTGTGGAGTGCCGTACCCGAACAGAAGCTTTGTTCTATAAATGTATAGCTACAATGGTGGCCAGAAAGATATGAAGAACCAACAGGACTCCCAAATCATGCAATATTTTTTCAATAATGTTGTTATGTACTCACTCCCATCATAAATATTAACCGTTATGTTTTGACTTTTTGAGGTGAAACCAAAAACTTGTATTTTCGGGTGTTTTTTTCAAAATTATAAAATACTTCATTTATATTTATAATACGTAAAAATTTAGGAAATACGGAGTACGATCTAAAGTATTTTAAGTATTTTTCTTTCTGTTTTAAATGAGTCATTTGTAAATGGAGTTTAAATAAAACTATAAAGAGTAGATTTTCTATAAGATCGTTTTATAGATTTTAATTTGTAAGATGGAGCTTTACTCTCTTACAACTCAACCTACCAACAAACGATGAGTTGGGTCAAGATGATCTATTTTACATAAAACTAGTACTCTTGCCCGTGCTGATGACACGACACCAATTTGTGAATTTATCAATAAATAAAGCAGATAATGTGGAAATGAATTAATATTTACTTATAATTTGTCTAAGTTAATTATGATAACAGTTAAAAAGAAAAAAATATTTCAAATTATAAAACTTATAATTTTTTTTGCATAAAATTGATTAATTAATTAAAATATAGAAAAGAAAAGGGACGTGAGTTTGGTGGAGGAATGATTAGTGATCATCAATCGTAAATAGTGGGGGAGTTGGAAAGAGAGAGGGGGTAGTTGCTCAACTACCATTCACACATGTGAACTCGGAGAGTGATAATGACCGTAAGATCTCAGTAAATGAATCAATCTCAGTCGCTGAATAGCTTTAGTCAATTATATATATGCGACTATGAACTATATTATATTATTGATATTTGTAAAATTGTTTTAAATAAGTTTTTGTTATTATTACTATCAATATTAATAGTAAAATTATTATTTTTGTAATCATTGTACTGATTGGAACAGGATAATAATTTAGAAAAGATGGTATATTTTATTAAGAGAGAGAAAGGGACATGTGAGTGTACTAGTTTACTTACGTGTGCCCACCCACCCTTTTGTCCTTTTCAAGATATATGTTGGATGAAGATGATGATTCATGCATTACTAAGACTATGTGTTTGAATGTGATGTGTGTGATGGGTTTGGTGCTTTTTGAGAAAGTACGGCACGGGTCTTTTGGCTTTGGTATTTAAGTTTGGCCAATTTTTTATTTTTATTTTTTTTCCTTCTTGTGAGAGGTGTCAACCATAGCTTCCTACTTAAGGCATTCATGATCATGGTTATGTAAAAATGTTTATTTCGACTGTCACGTTATATTACGTTATTAGTTTATAAACTTTTTTCTATAAACCTATTATCCATTATATATAAACTCATAAAAACTTCACAACTAAATATTTTATTCTTTTTCAATATACATTTATTTAAAAAAATAAATATATCATTTTAAAACATAAATATTTATAGAATAAATATAATACGTCCAAAAAATAATTTATATATTTTTAAATTTTATCTTTGAAAAAAACATTTTTATTCATAAATATTTATTAGTAATTCAAAATACCGATGTAACAATATAGATTTTATTGAACTAAATCAACATAAAATCATACAAATTATAATTAAAGTTGCATAATATAATGGGAAAACAAAGTAATTAAATACTAATAAGAAATATCCAATCGTTACAACTTAATTTTCATTGTTATTGTCTCCAAAGCGTTCCCAAATATGTTCGACCAAATCAGATCGAAGTTTTTGATGTACTTCTCGATCACGTAGTTCTGCATGCCTTTGGAGGTATTGTTGAAACTCTTGAATAAATCCCTGGGATGTGAATACCGGTGGATCTACTTCTTCATCGCTCCAGTTACTTATTACATTACCTTCATTCTCCACTATTATATTGTGTAATATGATGCACGCGTACATTAGATCTTTCAAAGTTTCCTTGTGCCAAAATCGGGCTGCACCTCGTACTATTGCCCAACGAGATTGGAGGACTCCAAACGCTCGCTCAACGTCCTTTTTTGCATCCTCTTGCATCTGTTTGAACTTTATCTTTTTAGGATATTCTGGATATGTAAAGCTTTGACAAATGAAGCCCACTCTGGGTAGATACCATCTGCTAGGTAATATCCTTTTGTGTATTGTGTGCCATTTACCGTAAATTGAACTTGAGGAGAGTGTCCTTGCAATACATCGTTGAACAATGGAGATTGGTTGAGCACATTAATGTCATTATTAGAACCTGCAACGCCGAAAAATGCATGTCATATCCAAAGGTCTTGAGAAGCGACCGCTTCTAGCATTATTGTTGGAACCCCTTGATCTCCTCGGGTAAATTGACCTTTCCATGCAACTGGACAATTTTTCCATGGCCAATGCATGTAGTCAATGCTTCCTAACATACCGGGAAAGTCATGGACCTCAGAATGTAATTGAAGTAAACGTTGGACGCTGTGAGCATTGGGTCTTCTCAAGTATACGCTTCCAAATACATCAATCACAGATTGACAAAATTTCATTAGACAATCGATTGCAGTGGTTTCACCAATTCATACATACTCGTCATAATGATCGGCATGAGTGCTATATGCCAACTGGCGAATAGCGGCAGTGCATTTTTGTAAGGGGGAAAGTCCCTTTCTACCAGTTGCGTCAACCCTCATTTGAAAATACTCTGTATGATTTGAAAGAGCTTCTACAATTCGAAGGAATAACTCTTTACTCATTCGATACCTTCTCCTGAAAATTTGATCTGTGTAAACCGGCTCATTGGAGAAATAGTCGTTGAAAAGTCTTTCATGTCCAGCTTCACGTTCTCGATTTATGTACTTTCGACCGCGTTTACGACCGTGGGAGGCTTCAACTTCTTCTTCCTTCATTTTCATTTCCATAATCATCATCATCATTTTTTCACTTGAATCGTCAGTCAATTCATCGTGTATGAATTGTAGGAGTGCATTTTTGTAGGAGTAATTGGGGTGTTAAGACATTTTTTAGTGCGGAGATTGTTGTATCTGTAAGTATATGTGTAAGAGGTTGTGGTTGGAGAAAATATGAAGCCTCATGCCTTTTATATATAGACATTTTATAATGGCTAGTTTTTGTAACGACTAGTTTTTGCAACGACTAGTTTTTGTAACGACTAGTTTTTACAACGACTATTTTTGGCAACGACTAGTTTTTGTAACACAATTAAAAATTACATAACTTAAATTATTACACATGGGTTACATGAAGAAAAAAATACATTAATTAAAATATTACATAAACTCATAATACAACAATTAAAAACTTCATAAATTAAAATTACAAAACTTAAACTAGTGAATATTATATTTGACCTTGATCATCTCACAAATGTGTTGATGCATTTAGAGTTGCTCATTCGTCATGCCACTAGTATCCTTGAAGAGTATATCATAATTCATCATAGTTGTCACTCCCTCGAGTGCTAAAACCTTTCTTTCTTCAATTTCACGATGTTTATCCCATAAATCGACACTTTTGAATTCATTTTTCTCGGTGATTTTTGCTTTCCCTTTCCTCTTTGCCGCCTTTTGACCGATTGGGCGGACTTCGACTTCATTGTCTTCGATGTTGATGCTCGTATGTGCATCGGATGATGAAGTGAATGTCCTCGATTCAGATATCTTTGTCCTTTTAGAGGAATGTTAACTTGATTTCCCACCTTTCCACTTTGGCTCATCTTTTACCATTAGCCACACATGCTCGTATTTAAAATGTTTTTTACTTATTGATTGATAAAGACCACGTGCAATTTCCTTCACTTGGTCATCGGACCACCCACTACGATGTTGATCTCTAACTTGGATGAATAATTGGTTAAATTGATTAACCATTGGAGTAATTGTGTACCAATGCGACTTCAAGACGTTCGGCTTTCTTCGAATTCTTGTCTTTCGGTTGTTGTTGTAGTACTCAATGATTCGTTTCCAAAACTCTTTATCATGTTGAGAGTTTCCCTTCACGCTATCGGTTGAAATAACGAGCCAAGCACTTGCAAGAATTTTATCCTCTTCAATGCTCCACTTTCTTTTCTGCATTTCTTTTGTTTCGTTATCCGCTTCATCATCAAGAATAATGTTTTCCAACCCTTCTTGGATGGAAAATGGTGGAATTACAGACTCACCGACACTATCTCTTCTTGTATCAACTGGCATTGTTGGATTTCCAATATCCATATTCAGTTTATAAGAACCAGGTGTATATTGATTTGCCATAGCCGGGTTAAAATATTCATGTTGCGAATATATGAGAAATTGAGGATACGAAGGATATGGAAAATTTGGAACACTTGAAATACATTGAAAATTTGGAAAACGGAAGTTTGGCGGAGCTTGCAAATTTGGTGGAGCTTGAATATTCGGTGGAGCTTGAAAATGGAGTGAAGCTGGAAAATTTGGCGGAGTTGGAAAATTTGGAGTAGTTTTGGCATTCGCAGAATCTTCAACATTAGAAGAGTTCAATAAATTTGTAAAAAAATGGTTATCCATAACAAAAGAAGTGGAAAGAAGAATTTGTATAGTTTAATGAGAATGAGATAGTATAGAAGTAATGTATGTGTGAAAGAATGTAATGAAAAAATATATTTTGAAAACCTATTTATAGGAAAAAATTATAGAATAAAAAACGGCTATAATTTGTGCTGTTGGAAATTTTTAATGGCAGCTTTCAAATTGTCAAATAATGTTAAAGGATGGTTCCAAATTTCAACGGTTATATCATTAAAAAAATATATAAAGCAGATGACTCAGTACTATATCAACCGGTTGATGAATTTGGATCGGTTGATATCATCAACTTATGACTCAGCCTACTCCAATGCACCAACCACTCTAAACCAAAAGCATAAAGCTTTATCCTAAAGCCATTGGAGGTGCTCTTAGTCTGTGGTTGGTACAAAGATGGTCCAAAAGTATTTGAAATAAATCCCTACTCATTAAAGTTAAATTGATGATTGTTATGAAAATTTGACATATTTTTTTTAAACCATTGAATATCGTATTCATAGAAATGTTTTGTGTATTTTTAAGTGACTATAATTAGGCCAAAATACGATTAGCCCCCCAAATTATCCACCCAATCTCATAATACCTCCCAATGTTAAAATTGTCTCAACTTCATACCCAATCTTTCCAATCGTTCCAGTTACCACCCTCCCGTCACCTATCGTTCACAAAGTTCCGTTAAGATGCACATGGTCACACACATGATAGGAAATTTCGTCTTTTCTAACCCCTAAAATCTGATGGAGCAATTTCTTTAGCTGATTGCACACGTGAAGGAGCCTTTGTATTTTGAGCTCATGATGCATACAACTGAAGAAAAAAAACTATGTGAAATCAAAAGCAAGCCCATATTGGTCGAATTAATATTTCAATATATGCACTCTTCGTCTGCTGCTGTTTGACAACACGAATACAACAACATCATAAACTCGATGTTTGTGCAAATAAACAGAAGAACTAGCCACCATTCGAGATTGGAAGACCAGTTAGACCTTAGTGCCAGGTAACCAGTGAAGAGGGGTAATACATTCAGTGTGAGACCCTGAATCCTTAAGTACTCGACTCGGTAGAACGTTTACGTACTTCGTTCTTTCTCGCGACCTTTGAGAGATCCTAGGTATTTATGTACTTGCTCGGATGCATTTAAATTTATAATAACCATGTTTACAAGTTTACATGTGGCCACGACGTTCATAGTAGTTGTCGTCGAAATTTTGATTCCCCGATTCGCGATTTTAGTTATCGTGTTATTGTACGAGTTCGTACCATTGTGTTTATTACCGTATTACTCAGTTAGTATTATTTTGGTCCTAGGTTTGGCCCTGGATGACTAGGGTGACCTTGGGGATTAACTTGATATTATTTTGGTTTAGTCGTGTTTAAGTTTGAAGACGCGCGTGTTTAATTTTTGGTGTGACTTATGTATTCTCCTCGGCTATGATATGTCTATAGTAATTTGGTCATAATTTTCTGTAGACAACTCAGAATTGAGATCTGTTTGATGCGTTAGAAACTAAACTTTAAAATATTTCTAACCATACCTCTTTCGTAATTGTTGGACTTGTATTTCAGTACATGCGCATTTTTAAAGTTGACTGAATAACTTATTCTCGGTATTTCCAGAATTTATGTTTTGCCTTATTTATTGGATTTACTCGGAGACCCCTAATGAATTCCACCAAACCTGACCCTTAGACCTTAATTAAACCTTAATTAGAATGGATTAATCCTAAGTAAAATTTTTAGCACCAAGTCCTCAATTAGAGACTTAATCTCACTTAAAAATTGACCTATAAGAGCTTGACACTTGTTTTCCACTCACTCCCTAACCTTTGTCACTAGAAATATCTGTAATATTCCACTCCTTACACCTCCTACCACTCCTCATATTCAGCCATGGTTAGAGAACTCAAGTGTGGGAGATTCTTGGTGAGATTAGTGTGTATTTATTGATTTCCCGGAGATTTGGCCACTCGATTTTGGATTCAAGACCACCCAATCGTAGCTATTGACGAAGAGACTACTAATCCTTACTTTGTTTTCATTTTTATCTGCCTTTTCTAGGCTTAAGGTATGCTTCTAATCCCATAAAATTTGTATGTTCAATATAATGACATACTCGCTTCATAATAGTTGTAGTAAACATGCTTAGGAAGACTTCTTGTGAAGTAGAAATCTTCATTTCAACAAGTTATAAATATGGAAATTATGGGGCTGTTTTGTTAAGTCATTTATTTGGGTTTGGGTAATGCATGAATGTGGTTCTAATTGTGCTTAGGAGTAATTCTTGTGAAGGAATTCATTGCAATTATTAACACTTTAAAGAATTTTTCATGTTAAGGTTAAGTTCTAGAAATTTTGGGACTGCCTTCTAGACTTAATAGATTGGGTTTGTGTATAGCATTAAAAGTGTTCTAAACATGATTTGGAACAACTAATGTTCATTGACTTGTTGCAATTGGAAACTTCAATGAGATGACTAATTTAGGATTTCACCAATTAGGAAGAAACCTCACAGATTCAGTCCTAATTTTGGGATGTTTTATGAAAACTACTGGTACTAATATACTACATGGAATTGCTTGAAAATATTATATGTTGGTCATGTGCATGTTAAGTAATGCTCTGTAAATTTTCATAAATTTTCGAGTTGGGAAGTATTTTTAATCAATCACGAACCATGGCTGCGACAGTGAGTCTGAACAAGGAGAACTGGTTATTGACATGATCTTCATGTGATCATAAATCAATGAATACAAACCCAATGGGAGTGTTTTAAAATGGAAAAATATAGAATCAAGAGTCTAGTTTCAGACTAGGTAATAATACCCTCATTTGGAGTTGTGAGCGATTCATGGTTGAATTTACAAATTGACTAAGCAGAATGAGTCACAACAGAGAACCAAATTTTTAACATGAACATGAGGTGACTGTATTATAAAGAATACAAGTCCAAATAGAGTACTTTAAAGTGTTAAATTACAGTTCCAAGAGTATAGTTTCTTTATATGTAAAATTCATGAAATTTAGAGTTGTGAGGAATTAATGGTCGAATTTATTAGTTGACTGGGCAGAATAATCATAACAGAAAAACAGATTATTAGCTTGATCTTGATATGACCATAGATTGATGAATACAAGTCCGAATGAAGTGATTTAAAAGGCTAAGTTGTAGTTTAAAAATCCTAGTTTATGAATAAGTAAGATTCAGGACATTTGGAGTTGAGAGGAATTTTTAATGCAATTAGCAAGATTGTTGCGCATAGTGATTTGTAATATTTGAACTTGTTAAGGATAATTTTGTTTAATTCATGGACTACTATAGATTTTGAACAATAGGATGAATTATTATTCTAGGATGAGTTTATTATTTATAATCTAAATTATTCAATGACCCTAGACTAACAAAGTAGTCTTTGACAATATGTGATTTAGTATTTGTTAAGTTAAGAACTTAACTTGGATTTATGCTAGAAATAAATATCTATGCTTATTAGATATTATGACTTATGAAAGCATAATTGTGATACTTATTAAGGATTGATTCTCCATACTTGATGAATATGACGTATAAAGTATATAGTGTTTCTTGCCTTCATGAATATTTTACTATTAGGTTGTTAACTTGCAATGAAATTTGGATTCCACTAATAGGTGGGATTATGAACTTGAATTGAACTAGGGCTTGATTTGATATTAATCAACTTAGGCTTCTATCTTCTACTTGACTTATTGATACGTGAACTAGGGTTCCTAAATGGAACGAGAACCTAGCTATGTCTTAAACAAGAACATAGAAGGGCTAGAAATGCATATAGCATTTATACCCTATTTGGTTAGAATTGTAGTAAAGACTCAATGGAGTCGAGCTTAAGGAATAATTAAACCTTACGAGGATCTTGATGAGATCCCACGACATTATAATCCACTTGACTAGATTACTAGTTTTTGGAACTTGAATTGATTAGTGTGGACAACTTGACACTTGTGCTTTCGGGACTCAAATGATCTTCAAACGTGATTTAAATGATTATTACAATTATGTGCATAATCATGAATATGTAGTAGAGTAATTCACCTACTTGACATTGGACGAGGTGTTTGTTCCTTATTTGGTTTCATGACAAGTAAACATCTACTTGTGCATTACATATAAGTCCAGCTGGAATTATTTGAGTTTATAAGTTGATGGTAGGACGTTGCATCGTCTTCACGAATTATGGGATCCGTGATTTCTATGTATCGTCGTACCGAAGACAGTTCACACACCCTCCACTGTTGGCCTCAGTGGGGAAGTTAGCCCATTACCGTAACCAATATAGCGTATGGATTATGCTAATTTGACTGAGGGGTGTCCTCAGTACATCGATGTATCAATCACGTACATCGTAGTCACGAAACAGTTTAACGGTTGTAATTACATGAGCGACACAACGACATTGATTTGGTATCTTCACTATCCCTTATGTGGCTTACTATGGGCACTTATGTGATAAAAAAGTGTTAGTTGAACATGAGATCTAATTGACCGTGTTTATCTTGATTGTGTATCATGAAAGACTTGATGTGTATATATATAAATATACACACTTATACTTGATGATTCTATGAACAATTTGATTAGTATATATATAATTATATATACTTGCATATGATGTTTTTATAGGAACTGCGTTCTAATTCATTTGATTTGTGTTTGAATAGGGAATTACACCCTGGTTCATTTGAATGGTTTAATAAGTAAGAAGAAATGGTTATCTTGGGGAGTATCAAAACGATACGACGACTCTTCACGGTTTTTCTGTCATTTGTAAAATGACACCATGATTATTTTTATGTTACATAATTATATGTTACATATCTCTTGTAGTAGCGTACTGGGTCTTTATGACTCATTCCGTACTTTGTTTTCTAGTTGCAGTAAATTGGTAGCCGTGTTGAGGTCGAGTAGATCGTGACTGTGGCAGAGCGTAGCTGATCGATAGATTGAGATTAGATCGTGTGGTTCGTGCTAGTAGCAGTAGACTTCCCCGAGTAGTAGCTTGTAGAGTCCTATTTCTTTTTAGCACCATCACATATACTTATGTATTTTGTTATTCTTGTGAGATCGATTTTGTAAAGTTATCTAGACTTTATGGTCGAGTAGATACTTGAGTATTTGTATTAGTTTTTTATCTTGGGCCGACATGTTGTGTCGTTCCTTGTTCGTGGTTTTAGTATTTATTACAGTTGTCTCCCGGGCACGCAGTAGCTTTGGGGATTTTCTTTATTCTAAATAGTTATAGTTGTTGGTTAACCCCGATATGCTTTAGCCGTGGGTAATTGTTATATCAGGTTGGTTCTTTGTTGAAACACCGGCTTGAAGTGCCGATGGTTTGTTCAGCATCTGCAATATTGCGACACGCGAGTGTTGTTTTTTCCCTTTGTGAGATAATGTCTCTCTTGGGTTCTTTGGCTTTGGTTTCGAGCTTCATAGCTCGGGACTTCATTTCATTATTGCTTCCACTAATTCGATTTTTGAAATCCCGTATTTTAGTACGGCTTTATGTTCATGTTTAGAGCTTGTTAGCTCAACTGTTTGATTTGCACTACTATTTAACAAGTGCTTGTCCTCTTCTTATGTTAGTTTCAGCGACATGACCTTGGGATTTCGTGTGGGAATCCGGGTCGGGTTGTCACATTCGGTCCTAGGGCCACCACCATAAGGGTCCAGTTCAATACGCAACAACAAACTGATGCAGTGCCACTGCTGCTTTGTCAAGATAGACCGGTCTGAAAATATGTTTGGTTTTTAAAGTCCAACGGAAAATGGTTGTTGATATTATAGTTGCTAGAGACCTTTGCCATGGTTGAGTGAGGATTGCAGTGTGTACAAAACCCAAATCTATAAATTGCCCTCTTTGTTGTTGTCGGAGAAGAAGCTGGATGAACAAACTTGAAACCCAAATCAAGAAATCGTCGGTGAAGACGTCAGGGAAGACACCAAACCCAGATCTTGGGAAATCAAAACGCAAAATCAAAAGATCATACCCTTTGCCTATTTTGTACTAGGGCTCGTCTGCTTCAAACTGAGTGGGAAGAGAGAGAGAGAGAGAGTGAGGAGGGGGGAGGAGGGAGCCCGGACCAAAAGAGTTGTGGCTACCATGGCGGATCTGGAATGGTGCGGCTGTTGGGTTTTAATCAAAATTAACAAGGCAGAATAACAAAACTTTAATTTCAAAGCCATCCCAAGAATCATGCGAATTATATAAATTAGATTTTAGAATACTTACCTGATTATTAGAACGAGCAATCTTCGATAGAATCACGCTTAAATCACGATCACCGCAACAAACGATTTGCACGGCTTCTCTATGATATCCACATGAATGGATTAGATATGATTAATTCAACAATTCTGTGCTAGGAAGTTGTTGAATTAAAATAGGAAACCCTTTGTCAAACAAATAACTAATTCCTAAATTCTCTTTCTACAAATTTAGTGTTTCACCAAACCCTAAATTCTTTTTTATATGTTTTTGACACTCTGCATTAGACCACAAAAAACATCCCATAAATATAGGAATGGTGGAGAGGGGCGGCTAACATATCCTAGTCAAACTAGGATATGTTTTGGTCCCGTATTTTATTTACCTTGAGCCCATTAATCTGATTAATGACTCAAATAAATTCCAGTCCAACTCATTTTAAATGTGTGACACAATATGTTTCTAAATTACTTTGGTAATAATTAATTACTATATCAAATATATAATTAATTATAAACAATGAGCGGCATCTAGCAATACATCATTGCTACCCATGTAATAGTTGATATCTTATTTATTTACCTCGCAAGTGTACGAATCAATATAGAGTATAGTGATCGGAAAGCAAAGATCGAACCACAGAGACAAAAAGTAATTAAAGCAAGTAAATATGTAACAATTATAACTAAGGGGGTTGCTTGATTAATTATATCTAATTTAACTAAACTAATTTATTCTACTAGTAATCTATGAATCTGGACAGTAATTAATTAATCAGCAAGCAAGAACAGTTTATAGAGATATTATTACAGAGAGGAATCTAGGATTTATGAGTCACTTGTATCTACTCTAATGCTCTGTTGTCTAATGTATCAATCACTATGTCTTGAGTTCGTTCACGAAGGAAAAGAGTGGTACGCTATTGATCCATGATTTGCAATCTTAGTGTTACTAAGTTGAATTATATTTCAGTCTCCATCCAATAATTCAACCGATGATATACCTGAAGAATAAGAACTTAAGAACCTAAACCTAACTTATCACTCTTGTGCATCGATAGGTTTAATTTATCACAGAGATGGGCTAGTGTACGAAATATGCACTCAACAGTTATCCGCACCCCTAGGTCTTTAAACTACTGCGATACCGTTAATTAGGAAAAAAGCCGAATAGCAAAGAGATTGATAAACTTTGCGATCAACAAGATTTGATTGAATAATAAATTAATATAAAACAAAAGATTTGATACAAGTTACCTCCACCTCCTAGATTATGAGCAGTTAGTTCATCCTTGACTACGAACTAATCAGATGTATGAAAGAATACATGAGCAATCTCTAAAACTATGATTACAAACTGATAAAAAATTGTATCCTAAAGCTAATTTTAGGACTAAAGTCGGACATGGAGCTTAGGGCTACATAGTTTGTATTTATACTAAAAGTTACAGGCAGAAAATAGAATTGAACTAAAATTCCCGTCTTTGAAAATCGGCCTACCTTGCAGTCGCAAGGTGCTGGAGGCATGCGGCCGTAAGGGTTTTATTCCTCTGGGGCTGCCTTTCTGTGGACCTTGCGGGGGCAAGGTCCTCATGCAATGCGGCCGCAAGGTCCTTTGTACTTTTGATCCTTCTTCTTTTCAGCCTTTGCACTTTGCACCCTTCTTCAATTCTTCACATAAAACCTTCAGGAAGTCCATAAATTCATCCAAAAACCTGAAATTCACAATTAAGCTCCAAAACACATATTAGTAGCCAAAAGCCTCGTGGAATCGTTATTTCTAAGTTGAACAAGTACATCATAGATACTTATAAAACACATCTATCAAATACTCCAAAACTTAGATTTTGCTCGTCTACGAGTAAACTACAAAACTAATAAATACAAAAGCAATGAAATTACAAAAACTGAAAATCTATTTGGAGGGTGACACTATATACACTCCTCTAGAAACCCACAAACTCAAAGAGATTCTAACGAGCGACTCGACTATGCAAAAAACTACAAAAACAATAAATACAAAAAGGCAAAACACACAAACGGGCCACCCAACTTTGGACCATATTGCAATTCGGCCACCGAAACTTTGGTTCATCTATTTTGGTCACCCTACTTTCGTTATGATGCAAGCCGCCCCATTTTTTGGATGGCCGTTAGATTTGGCCGTTAAGTCATGTCAAATGTCTATTTTACCCCTGTAAATATTAATGGAGGAACAATTATTTTTAAAAAGGGGTCAAACTGTAAATGATTGAACCTTGGGGATATTCTGATCTGTTCATATTCATCTCTCTCTTTCTCACTCACACACAGAGATCTGTTCCCTCTCTCAAATCCCACCCCCTTCTTCTCCGGCGAAACTTCACCCGTCACCGCCCCCATGGCAGGGACCTCTCTCTCACCATGTCTGTCAAATCCCAACAATCCACATCCATGGCAGGGACCTCTCTCTTTTTACCGTGATGATAATTCGACCCCCTTCTCTTTTTACCGTCTTGATCTTACAAGGAACAAAGACTGAAACCCAGTGCGACCGTCCTCCCAAACCCAGCACTCTCACCGATTTTGTCTCTCTCTCTCTCTCTCATCTTCATCGCCGACATCGACATCTAGGGTTCGTCTCTCTCCTCATCTCTCATCTATCTTTCACTGATTTCATCCCCATCGCCCCATGAACTCAATTCGATCGTGCGACCATCCGTCCTCTCTCCCCCTCCTCATTCATCGCCCGGCAGTGCGACATTGACGGTCCCTCACTGATTTCGTCTCTTTCTATCTCCTCCTTCATCACTTATTTAATCGTCGGCATCGACATCTAGGGTTCCTCTCTCTCTCTCTCTCTTTCTCTCTATCTATCTCTCACTGATTTCATCCACATCGCCCCATGAACTCAGTTCGATTCCCCCACTTTCTCCTTCCCGCCTCTCTCCCTTCATTTCTCTCTCCTTTTTGTTGGTGTTTAAAACCCTAGATCGATTAATTGAATCGATCAATCGAGTTGGTCGGTCCTTCAATCGATCAGTGAGATTAGTGTGGTGGTGCTACTGCGACGGAGGTTGGTGATCGAGAGAGTTGGCCGGAGGCGGTGAGGTAAGGAAGGTGTGAGATTAGTGTGGTGGTGGAATTTGGGGGTTAGGGTTTTGTTGGAAGGGAGGAGAGAGAGGCGGAGCAGAGAGATGAAGATGAACTGCAGTGTTTGTGCGAGAGAGATGTGTGTGTGAGATCTGTGTTTGTGAGATCTCTGTTTGAGAGAGATGTGTGTGTGTGTGTGAGATCTCGTGAACTGCTAATGCCAGATCCAAAACAGATCTGTGTTTGTGTGTAAGAGATGAAGATGAACAGATCCAAAACACACAAATTATATTATTTACATTTTCACCCCTTTTAAATATAATTGTTCTTTTATTGATATTTACAGGGGTAAAATAGACATTTAACATGATTTAACGGCGAAATCTAACGGACATCCAAAAAATGGGGCGGCTTGCATCAGAACTAAAGTAGGGTGGCCAAAATAGATGAACCAAAGTTTCGGTGGCCGAATTGCAATATGGTCCAAAGTTGGGTGGCCCGTTTGTGTGTTTTGCCATACAAAAACAATAATTAAAATACATTACATTAAACTAATTAAGAAGTAAATAAATAACAAATAAAATCTTTTTGGATCATTCTCAAGTCACAATAGCATAGATATTCACATTTGCCTCAAGAAGATGCTCAACACATGTGTACAGACTCACCAAAAATACCAAACTGATTTACATTCAATCTTACAACTGGTACCAGCATCTCTGCGTGTGTGTGCTCACCAATAATGAATATCTTCTAACTTAAATAATTTTATTAAGCTAAGCAAAAAATTCATTCTTTTAAAATATTTTTTAATGAAAACAAGTGCAACACAGAACATGCAATCTACCACCCTAACCCGGTTTATCACAGATAGGGGTAAGCTTAGTCCGATTCAGTTCATTTTTTTGAAAAAAAAAAGAGAAAACCAGGACCAGACCAATAGTTTGGTTCTCAAAAAATATAGAACTAGGACCAAACCAATATGTTTGAGAACCAATACATTGGTCCGGTCTAGAGCCAATCGAAGACGTACGAGAACCAGGACCGGACCATTATGATGGTTATTTATTTATTACCTGTTTAATACAAATACATAATAAAATCTAAAAGATTTAAACTTTATAAAAAGATTAAAAAAAACCTTCCATAAAATTACATTCAACAATTAAAAATGTCGAAATCATAGACTCATAAAAATAACAAACGGTGGAAACAAAATAACAAAAGAGTACAAACGAAATGGAGAAAAAAATAACTAAAATGTCTAAACTAAATTGTCTAAGCTTAATAGATGTACCATTCTTGATTGTATCTACGTGATATTCTTTCGAACAATAGTTACACTTAGCCATAAGCCCATTCTCATCGAGCTTTTCAAAATGGTCCCAAATTTCTGATTTTTTTTCCTAGATGCATTCTTTATCTTAGCTGCAACTCTCTTCCTTTTTTGAGGACGAGGTGGAACCTTAGTCAAATATATTACATTGGAATTTGGATCATGTGTGGGTGGGGTTGTGGAATTTGGAGAAGCATCCATAGTGTCTGTAGCAGCAACATTTTAAGATTCCATCTACCAAAAACATGATTAAAGAACACATGGATAAGTATAGTCATATTCTATTTCAGAAAAAACAGAATACAGAATCACATAATACAGAAAAGTGTATAAATTCTTTGACTGATAAACCTTGAAAGATGGACAGAATACAGAAAATACTGCAGTCATTGTTAACTATATATTCCCAACAAATAAACCTTGAAAGATGGTATTTGCTAAGTTAGCAAAACAGGAAAGTGTATAAATTCTTTGACTGACGCTCGAATAATAACCAAAATGATGCATTGAAACCCTTAAAGTAATAACTCTTCCTATACAGACTTTGCAACAATGCAATGTAGGTCTTCAGTCACGAGATAAGGATAGAGTTTTCTAGCTGAACATTGCCAATATGGGTATCTAATGGACATATCTGAGTCTTAGGTTTGTGCTTATATATGTGATCCTCATAACATATATTTTTACATGAATAAATTAAAGAATATTTTATCATTTATACAAGTAACTAATACGACAAGACGCTTACATTAATTCTTTCTAAAGATAAGTGTTCTATCCATTCCTACATGATTAGTTTGAGTTTATGAGTCAAATCGAGTGTTTTTAAACAAGTCATAAATGAGAAGACTCTTTGCAGATTTTCTTGAATTAAGAACCCAAGATCCCCACTAGGAATCCTGTTCAGTATTAAATCAAGAACATCCTGAAAACAGAAAGTCTGTTAGTCTGCTTTACTATCTCAAAGTCTCAAACTAGAAAAGATACTACAATATCCCCATGGCTGAAATACATTACTAATCTAGACAGATAAAAAACCTAGAACAAAGTACATAAAGGATGTACTAACTAGCAGAAACTAATGTCAACCAAAAGCACTTACTCATACATACTAATAACTTTATATCAACAATTCTGAATGAGCAATGCTGAGGAAAATGACACAAAATCATAGTTAACGTCGTTAATTGATTGCATAGTTTGCAGCCCATCACTAAGTAATAAAAAGAATTAATCATAATGGCCGATAAAGAATTTTGTGACAAAAAAAAGTAATTCCTTCCTCCCTAAATCAGTGTATACTATTTTAAAATTTTCTAGTCCCTAAATTGAATTTTTTTTGAGTATCTATTTCTGTATAAAATGCATTTATCACTCATCAAAGATAGAAATACATTTTTTTTTTGTTGCAAAGGTTGGAGGGGACATAGACCGTACCCCAACCCTTAATTTTTTTATTTATTTTTAATGCCTTGAAAGGCTACAATTATATATATATGATGCCTTTGGTATGGCTTGAACAATTGGTGCCTCTAGGGAGGCTTTGAACATCCGACCTCTCGGTTGAGAGTAGTTAAGTCCCAGGGTGCCTCTGGTAGGGCTTGAATACTCAACCGCTCCGTTAAGATAAGTGAGTAGCTAAATGGGGCCTTTGGATAAGGCTTTAACAACAACGATGCCTCTGAAGAGGCTTGAACACCCGACCTCTCTACTGAGAGTTGTAAAGTCCAGAGTGTCTCTAGTGAGACTCGAACACCCAACCTCTCCGTTAGGAGAAGTGAGCAGTACCAGTTGAGCTAGAGCTCGTTGGTAAAGATAGAAATACATTACAAACACATAATTAAATAAATATACTCCTTATTGGGAACATGTGGCCATGTGCTATGAGCTAAACAAACATTGTCAAGAGAGGAAAATTTACAAACAAAAGTATTGAACTAGACCAGAAAAGTGTTGGCTTCAAAATTTCAAATCCCCATCCAAACACAGAGATGAAACACAATAGTGTTGACTAGATCTAAGTAGCTAACCATCAAGGGAAGTTGTTGGTCCCAAAACAGGCTCAATCTAGGCTATAAGGGGGGGGGGGTGAATACCCTAATTGTGTTTTTAAAATTCCTTTCAAAAAATTTCCATAGAGTTAAGGCAGCGGAAAACTAAGAGGACAGAATAGATCATAAGCTACTGTTATATTGAAACAGACCCAGCAACAGTCTTAACAGAATGACAGTAGCAGTTATACGATAAGCAGAAACAGTTCAAGCAATACATATAATTTAGAAGTGGTTCGTACTGCAAATAGTACTACATCCACTATCAAAGTGGTTAGCTTTGGATTTTGAAAGGTGCACTTGTTTATCCACTAGGTGTGAAGAATAGATCTCTAATGGATCGTGTACAAAAAATAGTTTTTCAATAAAGTGTTTAATGATGAGGGAGTCAATCAATGAATAATTGCTCTCTTAAGTGCTAAAGTAAAGAACAGTTTAAAACAAACTAGGAGATGCTGAAACAGAGTAAAGACAGGCAGATCAGCAGCTTCAGGAAGTTTGATGAAGTGTTAGTTCTTGTCCTTTTGATCTCTTGAATGCTTGAGTTATGAAGATGAAGCTTGAGTATTGAATGTGCAAGAGATTGTTGTTCTTCAGATCTTCAAAACTTGAATATATACCAGGGGAGATCTTCAGGACCGTTGGACTGAGATTGGAGAGATTGTGTCCAACGATATAATGCATTGAATGCATTTCGACGCTTTGTAGAATGAGTGCAGCAACAGACATTAGAGATACAGTGGTTGCGGAGACAGACATTCCCAAACAGAGTAAGATTTCAGCTCGCAGGCGTTACAACTTTGAAAGTCTTCTTAGCCAAAAGAGGTAATGTCTTCAGCCTTCATGATTCAGGCGACAGTCTGGACAATTTGTCTATGCAGATAGTCTGAAGTCAGATAATGACATAGTTGACTTTTTTGGAGGGAATACTGATGAAGATATTTGAATATTATTTGACTAGATATTAAAAATATCTAGATCGAATAATATGTGACCTAATTCCACGTGTTTGGCTGAACTTGATCTTGAGCTAGAGCAGACTTCAAAGTCTGCTGTTGAACCGTGCTTTCAAGGCTGCTGTTGAAGCCTGCTGGTCCGCGCCTTGGAGAGACTAACACTAAACTTGTTCTATTACACCCTTGATTCTAAGACAGTTGCCACACTAACTGGTACACAGACCTATTAGCCACTGTGCAATAGAATCAGAAGATGACTCAACAAAATCTAGAACCTGTGAGGGTCAACAGAAGTCAAAGCCAAAGGCTGCCTAAGCTCAAACTCGTTGCTGAACTCTGAAGGGACGAAGAATCGACAGATCGATTGGAGGGTTTCAGTTGAAGCCTTGAAGGCGTGTTCTGTGATGTGCAAACAGTAAAGAAAAAAAGAAATTAGAGAGGGTTATGAGAGACAATGAAAAACAAAGGAGAGTGGGGGAAATCTAGGGTTTGAGAGAGATAAAGAAGAAGGGAGAGAGAGGTACCGTTACTACCGTACCTGGTGGCTGGCCTTGTTGGTTGGCTTTCGGAAGGCGTTAATGGCGGACGTCGAACGGAGTCACGAAGGAATAGGTAGAAGAGAGAGTGAGATGATCGATCCGTCGAGTGTCGAATGTCGATGAGAGAGTCAGTAACTCTGTATTGTAAGACTGTAAGAGACTAAGAGGGAATTGAATTCACAAATAGGATTTAGTTTTAGGGTTAGTATATATATATATATATCTATATATATATATATATATTATACTATATTATATAATATATATATAATAAAATAATAATAAATACACATTGGTCCGGTTCGGTTTGGTCCGGTTCTACGTTTTTGGTTTCTGGAATCGAGGACCAACCCAATTGTCTGGTTCTGTGAAAATTCAGATCCAGGACCAATCCAAAGTATTGGTCCAGTCCATTTTTGACTAGTCCGGTTCGGTTTCGGAAAATTTCTGCACACCCCTAATCACAGATAGAGAGAACACAATGAATTTTAAATGCTTACACATCCATGCCATGCTGTAGACACCCCATTTCGTACCCCTACGATATAATGTCCTATAACAACTTCAATATATATTCTATAAAAGAATTGGACAAACAAACGTTGCTTTCCGTTAGAGTTTCGGGTAACTGGACTTAACGGGAGTTAAATAATAAATATAAAACTTATAAATATAACTTTCGTTCATACCATGCAATATAATAATAATATATATTTTATAAAAATATTATAACTTATAAAAAATGACTTTCTGTTAGTGTTTTAGTTAACTGGCCTTAACGACAGTTAAATAAACAAAACAGACAGAACAAACCTGGAAGGGCCCCGTTGAAAACCCATTTTTGGTCGTGTGGTGCCGCTCCAAGGCTAGGGGAGCCGCTCCATGCTGCTTCTCCCATCCAGGCAGGTTCCTCTCAGTCGCCTCATGTTATTTGTGCTGTTGCATGCCTAGGCTGATACCTGGAACGCCATGTAGCCAAACCTCCTCAGTATGTTGCCGTTTTATCCACCCCCTTTATGCCTATAAATAAAGGCCTTCGGGCACTCTCATTCCTCACCACCCATCTACCGTCGATACAAGCATAAACCACCGATCGACGATATAAAATCTGCCAAAGCGTCAGTAGGCACCCTTCACCTATCATACCCGCACCCGCAGCAATATCCACAGCAGTACCCACAAGAGCAACACTCGCAGCAACACCACCCGCAGAACAATACTCGCAATAGCAATACCCACAATAGCTATACCCGCAGTAATATCCGAAGCATCAATTACATCCCGCAACAACCGCATCCCGCGGCAATCGCATTTTGCACCAATATAAAAAAGACTTCCTTTCCTGGGAGGACAGGGAAGCACAATCAGAATCTTTGAGCGCCTAGTGAGCTAAAGCCTAGGCATATATATCGGGTCAGACTTACACGCTACAAGAGGTAAGTATCAATTTGTCGTCTTTCCCGTTAATATAACATATCATGATATGCATATATGCTATATAAATAATAATAATGTAGAATATTAAATGCCATGCATGTTATGTAAATATTAATAATAATAAAGTAATGATGCATGCTATAAATACATAATGTATCTATGCATGCTATATATAATTTGATAATGAACATATATATTTAATATCTAGACGCAAACATGCATACCCGTTGTTATGCCCAAATAACATTAAACAAAGTGATGTTATTTTCAACATATATATATATATATATATATATATATATGAAAGGATTAAACCGAGGGATTGACCCTCGGCACATATACCCTCGGCACAAAGACGCGAGGCCCCACTAAGAGAGCCACTAGTAACGAAGACAGGACCACTCGCCCCTAAGACAAACGCTCCAGCCTCGGCGGGATTATCCTCGGTTAAAAACAATTTCAACCGCGGCTGGCCTGAGGACCTCTAGTACTTTCGGCCTCGTCACCAAACCGGTCCCTTATATCTTTTCCCTCGGCAATCAACACTCCACCATGAAACCACTCGGCCTCGGCTCTAAATCAATCATCATCTGGTCTGACAAAACTGCTTCCCTAGGCCCGAGAAAACCGCTGCACGCAACCACCAACTCCCTGACAAGCGCACAGTTCACTCATTCCTGACGAAGACCCTCAACGCATTTAATGATTGCCGCTTTATGCTCCCCAATCGCTAGCCGCCACGTCGCCATAAACTTCAGGTATAAATAAGAGAGCGCACATTAAGGCAAAGGTATGCAATTTCAGAGATATCACAACTTCCTTATCACTGCCTCTTATCAAACACTTATCACATCATATTTATTACCACCTTTCCACCGGAAACCTTACTCTCACACCGGAGGGTTCTAGTCGGGCCACCCCGACTCCTTAACGGTGTTTGTTGTTTCACTTGTGCAGGTTAAGCGAAAGGAACGAACCAGCAATCGCCACATCATCCCCACTCACACGTGGACGACAAGACAAGATCACCACCAAAAAAGCGTGATCAGTTTGGTTCCGTTGCCGGGAAACGACTTTTCTCAGCCACAGCGTCCACAGACGAGAAAGGATGGTGAAGTCCAGAAAGCAAGCCTCTAAAAACGTCACCCCCGCCGCATCCACACGCCCAGAAAAAGAACATGCCGAGCATGGGAGGGGACGCAGGGGGGACTCCCGCCTCGACTCAAGTGTCGGCCAGGGACCAAAGAAGGATCGCTCTGGCCAAACGGCTCTCTAACAAAAATAGAGACGCTGACGCCGACCCCCGAGAGGTCGAGTCTTCCAGAGCCAACGAGGAGGAACCGCGCGGCAAAGCAAATAAGCCCACGGTTCAGGAAGAGGCCGAACAGGAATACGCATATTGGGAGCACCAAAAGACCCTGTATACAAAAATACAGGAGGCCGAAACAAAAATGCACGAACTAAGGCAAAAGGCACGGGCCCCAGAACCCGAGCCCATAATCAATGTGCAAAGCACCCCGGCGCGTTCTAACTCGGTCTGGCAGAGGGTGGAAACTACGAAAGCCAAAAAGGCCAAATGTCAAATCAAGACTTGGGAAGAGGATGCCGTGAGGGATCTAGGACAGCGTTCATTCTCGCCTTAGATTCCCCAGCCAAAATTGTCAAGCCTCTGACTCGGCCAACGCCCAGTCCTAGACAACAGCTCCCTCCGGCTCTCGACATCCGTCTCGCCCGCTAGCAAAGGAGGCTCGTTTGGGGTCCCCAACGGAAACGAAAGAGCCCGAACCACAGTGACAAAGGCACCACAACCAACTTGGCACATACATGGCTCGCTTCAGCCTGGAGCAGCTCACATCCCTTCCCTTTAAAGGGACTACATGGACCGCTGACGGACTACCGACGACGCCGCAAGCCGGAAAAGAATGGGAAAGGGACTTTTGAAAAAAATTCGCAAGAGGACGCCCACCCAAGAAGGAGGAGGAAAAAAGCGCCAAATTCACCGGCGAGATTAGGGGGCCAAGACGAGACTTCGAGTTGGAAGACTTCACCCCCCTCAATGCATCTAGGGAACACATAATGGACGTTTTCCTGACAGAAAACAAGATACGTCCACCCTTCCCCATGAAGTCGCCTCTCGACACACGAAATCCCCGAAAAAGATGCAGCTTCCACAATGAGATTGGCCATGTCACGAAGGAATGCATACTCAAAGAGCAATCGAGGGTGATAAACGAGGGAGATCGAAGGTTTGTGGCGAGAGAGGCCAATATTCGCGCCCCCGGACCTAGGGCTCCGGGGGGCGACAACAGACAGCCCGACAACAGGCCAGTGGTAAATACCATCCGAGAAGAAACCCAAAGCATCACGCAGTTGAAGAATGCAATCAACTGTTTGAACAACTCGGCAGAAAGCATTATGGAAGGGATGGTCGAGCACGAGATGGTGTTTAGGGACACCGAGCTGGCAGTCAATGATTATGCTCGTCAAAACCCGTTGACCCTACAAATTGGTATACACAACAGCCTAGTCAAACGGGTCTTGATTGATACAGGGGCTGGAAGGGATGTAATGTACTACAAGTGCTTTCTGGCACTAGGACTTGGCGACACCCACCTTACTCCAAGCCGAGTCCAGCTGGAGGGTTTCACAGCCACAAAGTCACAAAGAAAGGCGTGGCCCTCAGAGTCAGCCTCGGAGAAGGAGACACCGCAAGAAGTGAGGAAATCACTTTTCTGGTCCTCGATCTCCCCTCCCCATACAACGCCATCCTCGGCGCACCTTCTCAGGCAAAATTTCGAATGGTCGCATCAATGGCCCATCAGCGGGTCAAGTACATGACCTCGTTTGGAGTGGGGGTCCTCAAAAATGATGCCCGCACTACCCTGGAATACCTCATCAATGAAAAGAAAGAGGCAGAAAAGAGGTTGAAAAGGCCGGAGGAGGCCGAGGGAAGGGAAGATGAACAAGTTGCAAGCCAAAGCCCGAGGGCCAAGGAGGTTGGCCAGCGTCGGGAAGAAGGAACATCGGCGCCGAGGTCGAGATCGGCGAATCGGCGACCTCGATGTGCGAGACCATCGATCTTACTGACCTATGATGTAGAAGAAGTTATCATAAACTTCAACTACCCCGACCAAAAAATAAAGGTGGGAATGGAAATAGCGGGCGACGAGAGGAGAGCCATAATCGAGTTCTTAAGAGAGAACACTGACGTCTTTGCATGGCAAGCCGAGGATATGGAAGGCATTGCCGAGGAAGTAGCAGTCCACCGATTAAGCATCGATCCAGCATTTGTACCCATTCAGCAGAAGCCGAGGTATTTCTCTCCTGAAAAACAAGATGCAATTAAAGAGGAAATAGCCAAACTGCTTCGTGCCGAGATCATAAGAGAAATCCACTACCCCACGTGGATTGCAAATGTTGTGATGGTCAAAAAGAATAATGGAAAATGGAGGATGTGTGTGGACTTCACTAACCTGAATGAAGCGTGCCCGAAAGACTGGTACCCATTACCGAGGATAGATCAGTTGGTCGATTCTATCTCGGGATACAAAATTTTAAGCTTCGTGGACGCCTACTCGGGGTACCACCAAATCAGGATGTGGAAAGAGGACCAAGGGAATCTGACTTTCCGAGCGGCGACTGCTACAATATGATGCCGTTCGGCCTAAAGAATGGGGCCACTTACCGGCGAATGAATGGTGAACAAAGTCTTCGGGAACAAGTTGGGGAGGAATGTGGAGGCCTACATAGATGATATGGTGATTAAGACGAAGGAAACAGGCCACATAGACGACCTCAGAGAAACCTTCGCAAACCTCAGGAAGAACAAAATGAAGCTCAATCCCGCCAAATGTGCCTTCGGCGTAACGGCGGGGAAGTTTTTGGGGTACATGGTGAACGAGCGCGGCATTGAGGCAAATCCCGAAAAAATAAAAGCACTAGCCGAGATGAAGGTCCCAATATGCATCAAACAAGTTCAACAGCTGAATGGGAGAATAGTGGCCCTGGGAAGGTTCATCTCGAAATCAGCTGAAAAAAGCCTCCCCTTCTTCAAGATCTTAAAAGGGGCGAGAAAGTTCACATGGGACAGAGAGTGCGACCTCGCCTTTGCCGAGCTCAAAAAATACCTCGGCAGCTTACCCTTGCTCAGCTGCCCCGTACCGGGAGAAAGACTCTACGTCTATCTCTCGGTCACGGACACAGCCATAGCATCGGTGCTGTTGCGAGAGGAAGAGGGACTTCAGAAACCCATCTACTATGTATCACATGCACTGACTGAGGTAGAGACGAGGTACATGCAGATCGAAAAGGTGATTCTCGCTAATGATAACGGCGAGAAAACCAAGCCGTATTTCAAAGCCCATGAAATCGGGTATATACCGACTTACCTCTGCGAAAAATATTGCACAGGCCTGACGTTGCTGGAAGAATGATGAAGTGGGCCATCGAGCTGACGGAGTATGCAATTGTTTATCTTTCGAGGAAAACCATTAGAGCTCAAATCTTGGCTGATTTCATTGCCGAAACCTCTTTCACCTCGGCAGAAAGAAAGGACGATGCACCGGATCAAGGACCCTCCACCAGCGAACAAGTGCCCAGGCAAGAGTGTCCTCGCAAAACGCGACCACCTCAGCCCTGGACATTGTTCGTAGACGGATCGTCCAGCAAAAATGGCAACGGAGCGGGCATTCTCCTCGTAACACCAGACGGAACGGAGATCAGTAAAGCCTTGAAACTGAATTTCCCAGCGTCGAACAATGTCGCCGAGTACGAAGGCTTTGATAGGCCGGTGCCGAACTAGCCGAGATAGGAGCTACTCAAATCTTAATCTTCAACGACTCGGCCGTGAAGCGATTTTGGGGAATATGGGGTAAACCACCCAACCCTCGACAAATACCGAGAGCTAGCCAGGGGTGTCCTCGCCCAATTTGAATACTGGGAGTTGGAACAAATAGGAAGGGCGGAAAACACAAAGGCAGACCACCTCTCGAAAATGGCCACCAGCGAACTCGGCGAGCTCCCCCCAGAGATATGGATTGAAATCCTTGAGACCCCGTCCATTGATAAAGAAAAGATATTGATGCCGAACAAAGCGACGAGTGTTGGATCGATGACATCAAAAAGTACATCGACTGTGGACATTACCCAAATGACAATGAACAAGGATGGGCAATGGCAAGAAGGTCGGCCGAGATACACTTTAATTGGGGACGACTATACAAAGCGATCCTTCACTAAGCCTCTCCTAAGGTGTGTTCGACCGTAAATCACACAAGGATTACTTGCCGAGGTACATGGAGGGGTATGTGGTAGCCATCCGTGGGCTCGAACTTTGGCGACATGTGGTCATTTTCCACTGATACTATTGGCCGACGCTGAGAAAGGATGCCGAGGCATATGCCGAAAAATGCGACAAATGTCAAAGGTTCGCTAACATTCCAAGATTGCCCCTCGCACCTCAAACCCCTAATCGCAAAGATGGCCTTTTGAAATGTGGGGACTTGACCTAATCGGCCATTCCTCTCGCCAAAGGAAAAACAAGTTTGTGATAGTCATGTGGACTACTTCACAAATGGATCGAGGCCGCACTCTAGCAAGCATCACCGAACAAAGGGCCATCGACTTCATTCGAGACAATGTCCTCTCGCAGATATGGATTACCAAGGGCCATTGTGTCGCACCACGGCACACGCTTTTCAAACGATTCACGCCAGCTATAGGAAAGAGGAATTCGCCATTGAAGTCCTCTAGCACACCCTCGGGAACGGCCAAAGTGAGGCCGGAAACAAACAAATACTTCATGCCTTGAAAAGAAGGTTAGATGACAAGAAAGGTGCTTGGCTCGAGGAACTTCCGGCCGTCCTATGGGCAATCCGAACGTCTCGCCGAGGCTCAACCGAGGAAACACCTTTCTCCTTGACATACGGAACCGAGGCCATGGCCCGGGTCGAAATGACTCTTCCCACTGCAAGAGTCATCCATTTCAATGAAGAGGCGAATACAGAATCAAGGACTCGACCTTGATTACCTTGAAGAAAGAAGGCTCGAAGCCGTAATGAAGGCCATCAACTACAAAAAGCTAGCCAAAGCCCATCATGACAAAAGGTCAATCTCGCACGCTTCTCGCCTACGACCTAGTATTGAGAAAAGTCGAGGTGATCGAAACAAGCCGAAGAAATAAGCTTTCTCCCAACCGGGAAGGACCATACAAGATCACAGACAAAGATTCGAAAGCAGAACCTACAAAGCTAGCAAAACCGATGGAACCCCACTAAGGAACCCTTGGCATTCGCACCACTTGAAAATGTATTATCAATGATCTGTAATCTTTTATATGAAAGAAAAAATTGTCAAGCGAAAAAAAACTTGTTCAAACCATGTATTCAAGACCGCTTTGTCTTGCCATTCCTAAATACCTCCTCGCCTAGCCGAGGAGAGGCCATGCTCTAATGCCTCCTAAATACCTCCTCGCCTAGCCGAGGAGAGGCCAGGCTCTAATGCCTCCTAAATATCTCCTCGCCTAGCCGAGGAGAGGCCAGGCTCTAATGCCTCCTAAATACCTCCCGCCTAGCCGAGAGAGGCCAATGCCTTCAAATACCTCCCCGCCTAGCCGAGGAGAGGCCAGCTCTAATGCCTCCTAAATACCTCCGCCTAGCCGAGGAGAGGCCGTGCCCAATGCCTTCAATACCTCGCCTAGCCAAGGAGCCAGGCCGAGGAGCCAGCTCAAATGCCTAAATACCTCCGCCTAGCCGAGGAGAGGCCACGCCTAATGCCTCCTAAATACCTCCTCGCCTAGCCGAGGAGAGAATGCCTTCAATACCTCCCGCCTAGTGCCTAATGCCCGCCTAGCCGAGGAGAGGCCCAATGCCTTCATACCTCAAAGGAGAGGCCAAATGCCTTGCCAAGGAGAGGCCAGCTCTAAATCAAATACTCAAAATACTTGCATCAAACAGAAAAACAGCAAAAATAAAGAAACGACAAAAAGATGACAGGAACAGCAAACAAATACTCAAAAAACTCGCATTGTACACCAAGTTGAATTACAAATTACCATCAAAACCATTGTTTTAAAACAAAAAATGTTTTCTAAAAAACCTACCCAAGTCCCTCCCTCTCACGGGCCTCCTCTCGCGAGCCACCACCGCTCTGACATATACCGCTCGGGACGCTCTTCCTCGCTGCTTTTGGCCTTCCAACTCGGCCATTAGCTGATCGCCCACATATCGCGCCTGTTGAGGGGAAGCCTGCCGTGGAACCAAGAAACGGCGATAGCTATCCTTTATATATCCATTCTCCCGTGCCAACAGGGCAAAAAGGTTGTTCGCCTCAACAGAGGAGGCGCCCACCGGGAGCTTGAGTTGCAAAGACGACATCCCTTATCCGCCAAGCTCTAAGATCATCGAACGGTACCAGCCGAGGAAACACCTCGGCATTCTCGACCGAAAGAGGTAGGTTCGCCATCTTCACCACTTCCGCATCGTGACGGTATACCAATTGCCACCGCCGCCCGGGAAGGCCCGAACTCTACTGGTCTCCATGTAATCTAGAGCCTCCACCCTCGCAAGCAAGCGAACTCGATACTCGCCAAGACTGCCTCGCTAGGCTTCCCCGAAAGCTCGGTTCAAATGGTCGCTTTCACCAATCACTCAGCTTGGCCTCGAGCCTCGGCCACCCTACGCCCCCTCGCTAGCCTTTGTCCTTCAACATTTTCTCCCACGCCAGCCCAAGCCGCCTCTCTAAAGTTGAGAGACCCTCTTCGCCTTCAATCGTGAAATCCCCTTCCGTGGACTTGACCTTCTCGGCAGAAGAAGAGATCTCCCCCTTTGCCTTATGCAGCAGCACGCCCAAAACCCTCCACGATTCAAAGACCTTCTGATCAGTTGGCACCAAGCCGCCATCAACGCCGAAGCCGCAAAAGGATAACTAGAATAAGTAAATAGTCAAGCGAATACAAAAACGAAGGAAAAGGGTCCCTCGAGATCAACCTACTCGCCAAACAAGCACATATCATTCACCGAAATTCCTTTTGCCGAAGCAACGACACCACCGATTCTACCAAGCACAACTGGGCTATAAGTTTGCCGTAACAAACCCCCGAACGATTCTGAAAATTATTAACGCCTTCCAACGTGACCAATAACGCAT
>CM028382.1:26291844-26350438 GCA_013146195.2 Codonopsis lanceolata | reverse complement strand
TTTTACTCAAATTGGGAATGTCTACTCTGCACACACCGCATCTCCGATGACCGTGGTCGTTACATCTTCCAAAAATTGCATTCAATGCAAAAGAACGTTGGACACAATTCACTCTTTCATCCAACGGTCCAAAGATCTCTTCCGGTATTTATTCAAGTTTGAAGATTCAAGAAACAACTTGCGCATTAAACTCTCAAGCTTCATCTTCAACACTCAAGCATTCAAGAGATCAAAGGACAAGGACTAACACTTCACCAAACTTTCTCAAGTCAGATCCGCCATCTTAAATTGCCAGCCTTCATTTAGTTTGTCTTTAAACTGTTTCTTAATTTCGCACGTGAAGAGAACAATTAATCATTGATTGTTTCTCTCACCTTTATACACTTGGTTAAAAACTCATTTTGTACACGATCCATTAGAGATCTAAATCATAAACCTAGTGGATAAACAAGTGCACTTTTAAAATCCAAAGCTAACCACTTTGGTAGTGGATGTAGTATTATTCACAAGACGAACTCACTTCAAATTCCTCGGCTGCCTCAACTGTTTTATTACTCTTATTAAGTCAGTTTGTGCTTAATTGTTCCAGATTCTCGCACTACCTAAACAAAGACTCTTGATAGTTCGCAATTTACTTTGTTTCCGCCGCCTAAACACTTCTATTTAAACTTCTCAAGAAATCATTAAGAAGTGTTTACTTAAAAGTTTTTAAAACATAACTAGGCTATTCAACCCCCCTTCTAGCCTAGATTGAGCCTATTTTGGGACCAACAATTGGTATCGAGCTTAATTCTTTGAAAAATCATTTTTCCAAGCTTAACCTCTCGAGAATAGATCCTATGGCTCACTATATGTCGCCTACTTCAAATACCACGCCCCAATATTGACGAAGGCCACTTTGAAGTATGGAAAGATAAAGTTATGAGATATATGAACTCTATTGATAATCTTGTGGCAATGTGTTCTAACAGTCCTTATATTCCAATGAAACCCAACCTACTTGCCAAGTAGCTGGTCCTCCCGAGATACCTAAATCCATGAACGAATGGACGACGAAGAAAGGAGGCTCGTTGAACTCGACAAAGAAGGCTATTCATATCATATCCATCCTGCCGACACAAGCACATATCAACAGATCATCGATGCAAACCGCCAAGGAAATGTGGGAAGCCTCGTGGAATATCTTGAAGGAGATCTACCCACCGTAGACAACAGAAGTACAACTACATTCAACAATTCGATTCATTCTAAAAGATCCTAAGGAGACTCTCCGCAAGCTTCTACGACATTTTGTGAGGTAGTAAACAATTGTTACTCTTTAGGAAAGGAATATAGTGTTAAAGAAGGTAAATATGAGATTTTTAGCTTCTTTAGGAAGTTTGTGGCATGTTAAAACCATCGCAATAAAAGAGTCCAAAGACTTGAACTCCATGCACCTCGTAAGTTTGTATGCGAAGTTTAATCGGCCTATGAGCAAGAATTACTTCAAGCTCAAGAACAGACAAACATTTTAAACTTCCTTCCTTTTCTGCTATCTCTCAGGAAATTCCTGCCCAAGAAAATAAACCATCTACTTCTTCAAATGAGAATGAAATCCTTTCTGATGAACAATTTGCTATGTTCGTTAAGAAATTTCAAAAGTTCTCAAAATTTAACAAAAAGAAGGAAGCAAACCAGCAGACTTTCAGAAAGTCTGCTGAAAACTCACACAACAATGAGTTGGTTTGCTACAATTGCAGGAAGCCTGGTCACTTTGCTTCTAAATGTCCTAAGCCAAAATATGAAGCCTACAAAAGAAGACCATCTAAATCATTTTCTAAACATAGAGGTCTTCCTCGGCCGAGGACTTAGAAGAAAACCATGTATCCACTTGGTTTGAAACTGATTCTGGATGAGGATGATAGTGATGACTCACCTGAGCAGGCACACATTTGCCTCGTTGCTCTAGAGTCACCACCTACCTATGACTCAGATAGTGAAGTTAAATACTCTCCTTTTCAAGCTAACATTGAACAATCTCCTGAAGAGCCTTCAAAAGAAGAAATCCTCAAGGATGCTCAAGACATGCTAGAGGAATTCAATGAATTTAGAAAGGCTTACGTTAAGTTAGCTAAAAGTCATGAGAAGTCGAATCGAGAAATCCATGCTCGAAGCCGAGTTAAAAACTCTCCATGGAATCCAGCAGGGAAAGTATCAAGTTAAAAGAAGAGAACAAGTTTCTCAATGAAAAGGTTGCTTGCCTTATTGATCATGCCAAAGAGATATCTGCTGAGAAAGATGAGTTGCAAAAGACTATCAACTCATGGAATAACTCAACGGCAGTCTTTGATCGAATTCTGAGATCGAAGCCCTCAACAGATAAACTGGGCTAGGATTCTCTCGAAAGTACTTCTGCACAACCTCCGAACAGAAAATGAACATTTTACAAAGTTGAATAGTAATATTCCACCAATATCGAAACCTAACAAGGGTAAAGAAGGAATTGGTTATACTGCTACTCCTTATAAATACCCTAAGGTTCAAATTATCAAAAACAATGAAGCTTTGAAAGCAAAACAATCATCTATCGGAGAAAACCTCAAAAGGTGGTGCAGATTCAACGGCCCTCCACCAAAGACTTCGTGAAAGCAAAGGTTGCTTTCAGGCCTACGAAAAGTCCGCTCAAACCTATCGATTCATCAACAAAGACTACAGATGGTGCTATCAAGCTACACAGATGTTGATACCAAGCTTAAAGGCAAAATGCATGAGGTATCAAAGTCTACTACAAAGAAATATTCTTCCGCTAAAGCAAAGATCGCAGATATGACTCAAGAAGCCTCATACGATGCTCCTAAGCCTCGTTGTTAACAAGTCCGCTAAATCAAAAGCCGTTATGAAAAATGTTCAAAAACTTCCAACACCCAAAGCTTGATCAAACAAGTTTCTGTAATTTCCATCACTGTACATTTTGCAAATGTTTTGGCCACTTGGTCCATGAATGTCTGAAATCCATCATGAAGCCTCGCCGATCCCCTATTCCAAAAAATCGCAAGTATGGGTTCCAAAAATACGCTAACCATCCGGACCCATAAGAAAAATAAAAGGGGACCATGATTTTCTTACCTTTATATCTCGTGTGCTTCATGGCCGATTCAAATTCGTAAAAGAAAGATGTATGGTATCTAGATAGCGGCCGCCAAGACATATGACCGAGAATCCGCCTTCTCTCTAACATCTCTCAAGCGTAAGGTCCTCCACCATCTTTTGGAGACAATGCTAAAGGAAGAACAATTGGTTATGGATCCATCATTCGAGGAAATCTTTCTATTGAAAAGTCTCTAGTAAGGCCCGAAACATAACCTCTCGAGTATTTCTCAATTCGTCGTGACAAAGGGCTCATCTCACAATTCTCTTCAAACAGATGTGATATCAAGGATCCAGCCACCGCTCAACCTTGTTACCGGACACGACAAGGAAATGTCTATGTGATAGATTTGAATGCTTATGGCAAAGCCGCTAATCTATGTCTTGTGGCAAACTCGCCAAGACAAAGGTCGGTCGTGGCATAAAAGACTCACCATTTGAACTTCAAGTATCCGCCAAGCTATCCAAAGAAGGTCTAGTTAAAGGATTACCAAAGGTCTCGCTGATCATGATCGCTGTAAAGCCTGTCAACTGAAAGCTCAAAAACATCCTTCAAAAGCAAACCAGACTCTCAACGACGAGACCTCTTCAACTCCTACACATGGATCTCTTCGACCAGCCACTACAATTAGCTAGCTATGGTGGTCACATATACGCTTGTAGTAGTTGATTATACAAGATACACTTGACGTAGATGATGTCTTCTAAAGATCACACATACGATCTTCTTACAAAGATTGTTCGTAAGATCGCAAACGCAAAAACTCGATGAAATCGCTGACGCTCGACGACAATGGTACCGAAGTTCACCAACAATGGAATAGCAAAGTACCGTGATGATCACGCATTGGTCACAACTTCTCTCGTAAGGACACCGCAGCAGTAATGGTGTTGCGTAAAGGAAAACGTAACACTTATCGGCCGCTAAAACTATGCTTGCCGAAGCAAAGTTGCCCAAACACTTCGGCGTAAAGCCGCAACACACCGCTTCACTCGTAACGATCGTTGATCAACAAATTTCACGAAAACACCCTATGAACTTTGGAGAGGTAAAACCCCAAACATTGATTTTTAAAATCTTCTACCGCAAATGTTTTGTAGTCTACAATGGTAATGACTACAGAGGCAAATTTGATCATAAAGCCGATGAAGGTGTATTTTTGGGTTATGCTTTACACTCCAAAGCTTACAGGGTTTTCAACAAAAGATCATTAAAAATAGTTGAATCTGTTCATGTCTCATTTGATGAATTTGATTTATTAGAGCCACACGTGGCTCCAAATGTTGCCGATGACTTTGTTAATGTTGAGACAGTACCTCCCAACCATCAACCTCTCATATACCTAATCCTTCACCAAAGAACTCAATCAAATATTCCTCGACCATCATTTATTATCAAACGGGTCACCGTAAGACTTCAACCCCGCTCAAGAAAACTCAATTCCGTAACCCTTTGTTTCGAACCCGAAAATCCTATTCCTCAACTCACCTATGAACCAAATTCGAACAAACACTCATCAAGACACACCGATCTTCCTTCTAGCCCTCCTTCTCGAACCTTGTCATGAAGAAACAAAGAAGAAATCATCACATTCCTCGCTGTCACAAGAACATGTAAAGACCATCCAATCTCTCAAATCATTGGTGACATTCATGTTGGAGTACGAACCGTAAGATCCTCCAAAATGAATGTATGTTCTCAGGCCGCATTCGCTCGTAAGAAGAGCCAAAGAAGATCGATGAAGCTCTTCAAGATCCAAGTTGGCGGAAGCCATGCAAGAAGAACTTCAAGAATTTGAACGATGCCAAGTATGGAAGCTAGTCCCAAAGCCGATCATACCGTCATTGGCACAAAATGGGTGTTCAAACAAGAAGGATGAGGATGGGAACATAGTGAGAAACAAAGCAAGACTCGTTGCACAAGGATATCGCCAAGAAGAAGGAATTGACTATGATGAAACGCTTGCTCCAAAGAGCAAGATTGGAAGCTATCAGAATCTTCTTAGCCTATGCTACATACAAGGACTTTGTGCTGTATCAAATGGATGTCAAGAGCGCATTTCTAAATGGTGATCTTCAAGAAACGGTCTACGTTGCTCAACCTCCAGGCTTTGTGGAGAAAGGAAAAGAAACTCATGTCTACAAGCTTAAAAAGGCTCTCTATGGTCTTAAGCAAGCTCCTCGGGCCTGGTATGAAACTCTATCCAAATTCTTAGTAGAACAAGGATTTGTGCGAGGCAAGATCGACACCACTCTCTTCATTCTCAAGCACAAAGGACATTCTCTCCGGTACAAATTTACGTTGATGATATTATCTTCGGATCTACCAATGAGAAGCTGTGCAAGCGTTTTGAAACGCTCATGACTGGCAAATTTCAAATGAGCATGATGGGAGAACTCACATTCTTCCTGGGTCTTCAAATTCAACAATCCAACAAAGGAATATTCATCAGCCAATCCAAGTATGCTAAAGATCTTGTTAAAAAGTTTGGATTGGAAACAGCAAACACCTTTGATACACCAATGGTTGCTAAATGTAAACTTACAAAAGACTTACAAGGAAAGAAAGTTGATATCACCCACTATAGGGGATAATCGGATCTGCTTTACCTCACCGCCAGCCAGACCGACATAGTGTATGCCGTTGGGGTATGTGCTAGATTTCAAGCTGCACTCGTGAGTCACATCTTCTTGCCCAAAAGAATCATTAAGTATCGGATACCACCAACTTAGGTATCTGGTATCCAAGGGAATCCTCTTTCAACTTGGTTGGTTACTCAGATGCCGACTATGCTGGTTGCCAAATTGACAGAAAAAGCACCAGTGGAACTTGTCAATTTCTAGGAGATAGACTTGTCTCCTGGGCTAGCAAGAAACAAGCATCGGTTTCCAACTCCACCACCGGCGAGTACATAGGCTGGCGGTAGGCTGCTGTCAACTATTATGGATCAAACAACAGTTGGTAGACTACGACATCAAAGTAGCAGACTGCCCAATCATGTGTGATAACACCTCAGCAATCTCTATCACATACAATCCCGTGATGCACTCCAAGACAAAGCATATCGATGTTCGATATCACTTTCTAAGGGACAATGTAGAAAAGAGAAACATTAGCATGAAGTATATTTCAACTGACCATCAACTGGCAGACATCTTCACCAAAGCTCTAGAAGCAGACATGTTTGCTTATCTAAGGGGAGAGCTTGGTATGCTTGACCCAACTGCTTAAATTTAATTTTAATTTAAAATTAATTTTTATTTTGAAATTTCAAAATTAATTTTTTAAGCAGACTTGAAAATTTCTTTTAAGCTTGAGAATTTCTCTTAAGCAGACTCATTACTTTTAAAATAAAATCAAGAATTTATAAAGTCACTGGGAGAAAAATGTAAGCTTTCTAAACTCTTAGTTTTAGGGGGTTGTTTATGAAAATTGTGAGGGACTGATTTCAAAATTGGTTGAGATACTTTATGAAAAGGTACTTTTCTCTTTCCTAAAAGCCGTCATTCATTAAGTCTTGTCATCTAAAAGGCGTCTGACTTAATGACATTTCACAAGTCTCTATGACTGACGGCACGTCCTTTCACTTATAAACCCTCAACCGCCAAAAATTTCATTTCACAAAACTGTCTCTTGCTATTCTCTCTCTCTAAAACTTTCTTCTCTCTAAGAATTCCTGGCTCCTTCGCCCTGTTCGTTAGTCGATTCTGCAGATTCGTTTCCTTTTCATCTTCCTCTTCTGCGAATCTTCTGCAATGGTAAGAAATTTCTAACCCTAGCTCGGTTTTCACAGTGTAAGCACAAATTTACACACTTTCCGTCTATAATTACACCATTGTTGACTGTTCATGTGACTCCTTGCTCTATAACTCTTAGAACTTCAATATTTACTGTTTATTACTGGCATTATCTACATATTACTGTTCATATACCGTCGATTTCAGTATTCTGAGTAATATTCAGCCTGTATATGACATCTCATGAGTTGTCTAGAAATTTCTAGGGCTTAATGCTACACTTTGTTCATATTTCAAGTTCTTGAGCTTTTGCCCTAATTTCTGAAATTTTTAGGCTGGAACTTCTTCTGCATCTGCTGTTCCTGAACAGGCTCAGAATCCAACTGTTGAGATTCCAACACTGCCCCCCACTATGTACCATCCGGGGATGTGCATCGACGAACCATCTGTTCGTGCTTACGCTTCTGGAGTAAAGATAGTGGATGACCTGAACCAGTCAGGCATTCTGCCTCTGTTCATGCTGGAGGATGAAGATTTTAGCTATCTTCTAGTGGAAGAATTCTTCCAGATGGCTACAATTAATGAATCCAGAACGTCTATCACGGCTGTTGTCAGAACCGTCGCCGTTACAATCACCGCTTCCAGGATTGCCAAGATTATTGGCGTGGAATTTGATGGCCCTACCTCTCTGACTGATGTTGAAAAGGCCACAGCTTGGTCTTATATGCGTGGGGAGAACACTCCAAGGAGGCCGCCGCTAAGATGAAGAGGACTTTATTCGAAGATGATGTCTACTTCATCACCATCTTTCGACAAGAGTCTGATCTTCAAGAATGGCACCCATGACATCATGACTTCGCAGCAATACACGTCTGCTGTCATCCTGAACCTTCGACTCAACTGGGCACAGATCTTATTTGAGATGATTTGCGATGCTGTTGATGCTGTCAAGAAATCTCTCAAGCAGAAGCGACCATTTGTTCGTCTTCTCAACACTCTTCTTCGGTCAAACACGCAATTTCATACCCGCATCTTTGCCTTTGAGAAGAAGAAAGTTCAGAAATCCATCCAGTTTACCAGCACCTTCATCATTAACACCCTCAAGCTGAAGAACGAGAAGAGAGTTCAGCAAGGTCTTCACCCTCGGTCATCGTCCATACCTTGAACCCCCTCCACTTAAAGTTATCAGATCAATCCGAGACAACAGTGGACTCCTTAATGGCCAAGCTGAGCAAGAAGCTCTCCAAGGAAGGCTGCTGGCTCTAGCAAAGCTCGAACCTCCTCCCTCAACTCACAAAAAGAAGAAGAAGATCTCTTTGCTGAGGAGGAGGTCCCCAAAAAGAGGAAAGCTGCTTCCTCTTCAAGTACTGCTGCTGCTCATCCTGCTGGCCCCCAAGCTAAAAAGAAAAAGAAGACTGCTGCTCCATCCGCTCCCACTCCCGTGCCAGAGGCTGTGAGACCGGACCTGCTCCTCTCTCGCAAGCGTAAGTCAAAACGCTCTGAGCCTTCTGAACCCTTTATTCCCTTCATTCCTCCTTCCTCACCTATCTCTTCTTCTTCCCTTCCCTTTCTTCTTCAACAGCCCCTGCTGCTGTTGGGGAGGAGCCTGCTACCCCTCCTTCCTCTCTACTTCCTCTTCAACCCCTGCTGTTGTTGAGGAGGAGCCTTCTTCCCTGCTCCGAAGAAGAAGAAACGCAGACTTCGTAAGAAGTCTGTGGCTCCAACACCATCTTCTCCACCCTCTCAACCCATAGACACTATCCCTTCTCCGCCATCTTCTCCCGAACCTATCTCCTCCATTCATCCAGAATCCTCTCTAGCCATCGTACCTGTTCTCACACACTCTTCTCCCTCTACCTCCTCTCCTTCCTTCTCTATGCCCGAACACTTCTCTCCTCTTGCCCCTCACATCTCTACTCTTCTCTACCAAACCGCCTTTCTACCAGAAATCTTCCCTCCTATCTCTCAATACATCACTCCATTCTCCATCTCTTCTGACCTATACCAAATTCTCTTTCCTTCCATCTCTTCTGCCACCCATTCCTTTCTATTTGACTTCTCTTCTATTTCAGACCTTCTCTATCCTTCTACTTCCCCTCCTAACTTCATTCTTCTACCCGACTATCCTTTTCCCTCCTACCTCTTAGAAGCCACTTCTTCCTCTTCTACTTCTTCTTTCTCTGTCAGTAGTCTGGCCACTGACATTGAAATTGATTCCAAACCTTCTTCCCCTCCACCTGCAAACTCTGCTGATAACCACCCTGCTTCTTCATCTTCTTCTCCTCACCCTGCTCCTAACCCTTCTCAGACCCATATCTCCGTTAACCTCAACCCTTTCTCCCTTCCAAATAACTCTACTGATCCTGCCCTTCTGGATCTTCTTCGAGCCAACAATGACCAGCTCGCTCAGCTCAACAGCACGGTCTCCTCTATGGCCCAGCAGATCGAAGTGCTCAGCTATGGCCTCAACGCTACTCATGCCACCATCTTTGACATAGGCAAGATTGTTGATCAACTGGTGAACGACACTGCTCAAGCTTTCACTACTCACGGTTCTGGTTCAAGATCAGCAGTCGCTCGATAGGCATCTTTGCACTCGGCAGATAAGCATTCGTGCCCTCTTCGATGAGCTCAAGACAGGAATGGCTCGAGCAATTATTCGTAGACGGGAGGTTGCTGATTTCACCGATCTTCGCCTGGTCGAGCAAGCTGATGCAAGGGCTGCTGCTGCTGAACAGCGTAGGGTTGGTGCCATCAGGGAGGAGAGAGCTACTCACTTTTTGAATCAAGCCCTGATTGAAGAACAGAACCGACTCGAGAACGCTGAATAGCGAATCGAGTCTGGGTTGGAGACTACTTAGAACGAAGACGCTCTCAGCCCAATCTATTCTGAATCTGTGGTATTTAGTTCTGTATCTTTGTTTTTAAACTATCTTTGTTTTGACCAAAACTTGGCTGTTTAAGCGACTTGTTTAATCACAGATGACTTAGTTTCTTTCAAGTTTAAATTGCTTTATCTTGATATTATTTAGTTCATTTAAACTTCGTGTTTAAATCTTTACATGTTGCATGTGTGCTTATCTCATAGATTTAAACCTTTGCTCTACTTAGTACTTGATTTTAATGCTTTACTCTTGTAAGTACTTAGTCTAGTAGCTATCTCTCTACTAAGGCTTCTGCTCTGAGAGACATGTATGCTCTTAATAAAAATCTTTAAGACATGTTATTATCTCAGTGCATGATTCAAAGTCTGCTAGTAGCTGAGATGATGACATCAACCAAATAGGAGGAGATTGTTGATTCCTAATTCTAGATTTGGTTGAGTCATCCTCTGATTCTATTGTACAGTGGCTAAAAGGTCTGCGTACCGATTAGTGTGGCAACTGTCTTAGAATCAATGTGTTTAGAACTGTTTAAGTGTTAGTCTAGGCGCGGTTTTGCAAAGCTTCTTTGAGGAGCAGCCGGACTTTGAAGTGCGCTCGAGACCGAAAATCAAATTTGGCCAAATCACGAAAATTTGACACGTGTACACCTCTTTAGATATTTTCGAAAATATCTAGTCATTATGTCTTCATCAGATTTCACTTTCAAGAAGTCAACTCGCATCTTGACAAAATTTCTGGCGAAGGCGAAGACATTACCCGTTTTGGCTAAGAAGACTTTCCAAGCTGCAGAGCCTGCAATCTGAAACTTTACTCAAATTGGGAATGTCTACTCTGCACACACTGCATCTCTGATGACTGTGGCTGTTACATCTTCCAAAGCGCCGAATTGCATTCAATGCAAAAGAACGTTGGACACAGTTTACCCTGTCTCAGTCCAACGGTCCAAAGATCTCTTCCTGGTATTTATTCAAGTTTTGAAGATCTGAAGAAACAACTCTTGCGCATTAAACTCTCAAGCTTCATCTTCAACACTCAAGCATTCAAGAGATCAAAGGACAAGGACTAACACTTCACCAAACTTTCTGAAGCTGCAGATCTGCCATCTTAAATTCGTTTTCAGCTTCATTTAGTTTGTCTTTAAAGCTGTTCTTTAATTAATTCTCGCACGTGAAGAGAACAATTAATCATTGATTGTTTCTCTCACCTTTATATACTTGGTTAAAAACTCATTTTGTACACGATCCATTAGAGATCTAAATCATAAACCTAGTGGATAAACAAGTGCACTTTTAAAATCTAAAGCTAACCACTTTGGTAGTGGATGTAGTACTATTCACAGTACGAACCACTTCAAATTCCTGTGTGTTGTTCGAACTGTTCTTATTACTCTTATTAAGCTGCTTGTGCTTAATTGTTCCAGATTCTGCACTACCTAAACAGCACTCTTGATAATTCGAGAATTTACTTTGTTTCATTTGCCTAAACACTTCTATTTAAACTTCTCAAGAAATCATTAAGAAGTGTTTACGAAAAGTTTTTTTAAAAAAACATAACTAGGCTATTCAACCCCCCCCCCCTTCTAGCCTAGATTGAGCCTATTTTGGGACCAACATATAGACACGCCTACTAAAGAATCCATTCTTGTAACCACAGTGTATAAGTCATGCGCTTTGAAACTGGAGGATAGAGAAATGCCTATTGATTTGCTACCTTTAGATATCCAAGACTTTGATCTAATATTAGGCATGGATTGGTTAGCGGTGTTTCACGCTAAGGTAGACTGTTTTGAGAAGGAAGTCGTATTTTACATACTGGGTGGGGCAGAATTTCGCTTTAAGGGGTCTAAACCAGTAGTTCCATCTTGTATTATTACTTCCTTAAAGGCGAGAAGGTTGTTAAGGAAGGTTTGCCGAGGCTATTTAGCCTCCATTATTGATAATCGAAAGGAAGGGGTTAAGTTGGAGTCCCTATCCGTGGTTAAGGAGTTTGAGGATGTGTTTCCGGAGGATTTGCCTGGTCTTCCACCTGAACGGGAGGTAGAGTTTGGAATCGATCTAGCACCGGGGACGGCGCCTATTTCTAAAGCACCCTATAGAATGGCACCAGCAGAACTTAAGGAGTTAAACGAACAATTACAGGAATTGTTGGAGAAAGATATGATTAGACCAAGTGTTTCACCTTGGGGCGCTCTGGTATTATTCGTGAAAAAGAAGGATGGGAGTATGAGAATGTGTATCGATTACCGTGAGCTCAATCGGGTCACAATAAGGAATAAGTACCCATTGCCTAGGATTGACGACTTGTTTGATCAATTACAAGGGGCATGTTACTTTTCAAAAATTGATCTTCGCTCGGGGTACCACCAGTTGAGGGTTAAGAAGGAGGATATTTTGAAGACAGCTTTCGAACTCACTATGGGCATTATGAATTCTTGGTGATGCCGTTTGGACTCACAAATGCCCCAACTGCCTTCATGGATCTCATGAATAGGGTTTTCCATAAGTTTTTCGACCGGTGTGTGATCGTATTTATTGACGACATCTTGATCTATTCAAAGACCCGGGAAGAACACGAGCAACACTTGAGGTCAGTGCTGCAAATATTAAGAGAGGAGAAGTTGTATGCCAAGTTTAAGAAATGTGAATTTTGGAAGGAGAAAGTAGCCTTCTTGGGACATGTTGTGTCCAAGGATGGAATTTCAATCGACCACGCCAAGATTGAAGCTATTGTGAGTTGGGAAAGGCCGACGACAGCGAGTTTGTTTAGCGAGGATATTACGCTTTTTAGTGGAAGGATTCTCGAAGATCGCGACACCTTTGACTAAGTTGACCCAAAAGAACATGAAATTTGTGTGGACAGAAGACTGTGAGTCCAGCTTTCAAGAATTGAAGAAGAGATTGGTTTCAGCACCAATTCTTACCTTACCATCGGGCACAGACGGGCTTGTGATCTATAGCGACGCTTCTTTGAAGGGTCTAGGGTGTGTCCTGATGCAAGATGGGAAGATGATTGCCTATGCATCACGACAGCTGAAGAACTTTGAGAAGAATTACCCGACCCACGACTTAGAGTTGGCCGTAGTAGTGTTTGCGTTGAAGATTTGGAGACACTACTTATATGGGGTGACATGCGAGATTTACACAGATCACAAGAGCCTGAAGTACATTTTTACCCAGAAGGAATTGAACATGAGATAGAGAAAGTGGTTAGAATTGTTAAAGGATTACGACTGCACTATTTTATATCACCCAGGCAAGGCCAATGTAGTGGCTAATTCCTTGAGTCGCAAAAGTAGAGGAACATTAGCAATGATGCTGACAAAGGAGAAGAGACTTCTTGAAGAGATCAAGAATTTGGGCTTAGAAGTACAGGTAAGAGGAGGAAAAGGTTATTTGGCTCGTGTGAGTCTTCAACCGTCGTTACTAGAAAGAATAAAAACAGCTCAGAGAGTTGATCCAGAGTTAATGAAAATTTGGGAAGGTGTAGAGATGGGAGCTCAGATAAATTTTCAACTTGGAGGGGATGGTATTCTACGTTTTGGAAGAAGGATTTGTGTACCATCGGATCCGGAGTTAAAGAGATAAGTGTTAGAAGAGGCTCACAATTCAAGGTTTGCGGTACATCCTGGGAGTACAAAAATGTATCGAGACATGAAGGAGACGTTTTGGTGGGAAAATATGAGACGAGAAATTGCATAATTTGTCGCTAAGTGCTTGGTGTGCCAACAGGTTAAGAGCGAACATCAACGACCTGGTGGAATGTTACAGTCACTACCGTTTCCCAAATGGAAGTGGGAACACATTACTATGGACTTTGTGGTAGGGTTACCTAGAACGCTAAAGGGGCACAATGCTATTTGGGTTATCGTAGATAGACATGACCAAATCAGCTCATTTTCTTGCTTTCAAGATTAATGACTCTTTGGAGAAGCTAGCCAAGTTATACATTGACGAGATCGTCAGACTACATGGAGTTCCAGTTTTATAGTTTCGGACCGTGATGCCCGATTCACTTCGAAGTTTTGGGGTAGCTTACAGAAGGCCTTGGTCACAAATTTGAGCATGAGTACGGCCTTCCATCCACAAACATATGGCCAGTCGGAACGAACCATACAAACATTGGAGGATATGCTTAGGGCTTGTACTTTGGATTTACAAGGGAATTGGGATGACCATATACCGTTGGTTGAGTTTACGTATAACAATAGCTTTCATGCGAGTATTGGTATGGCACCGTACGAAGCATTGTATGGAAGGAGATGTAGATCACCTACGTGTTGGGATGAAGTGGGCGAGAGGCAACTGTTGGGGCCAAAGCTTGTGCAGATTACATCGGATAAGGTACAGTTGATCAAGAAGAGACTCCTTACGGCCCAGAGTAGACATAAATCGTATGTCGATAAGCGTCGTCGCGAACTTGGGTTTGAAGTGGGAGATCATGTGTTTCTCAAAGTTTCACCAACAAGGGGAGTTATGAGATTTGGCATTAAGGGGAAGCTCAGTCCGAGATTTGTAGGCCCTTTTGAAATATTGGATCGTGTGGGGGAAGTCGCTTATAGGCTTGCATTACCACCTACGCTTTCAGGAGTCCACAATGTATTCCATGTGTCAATGTTGAGAAAGTACGTCCCAGATCCAAGCCACGTGATTGCTTTCGAACCCTTACAATTGCGGGAGATTTGTGCTACGATGAACAACCAGTTCGTATAGTGGACCAGAAGGATCAAGTATTGAGACGACGTACCATTCCGTACGTGAAGGTACAGTGGACTAATCACACCGAGAGAGAGGCTACTTGGGAATTAGAGGAAGATATGCGAGAAAGACATCCAAGCCTCTTCGACTGATTAGGTGCGTTAAGTTTAAGGACTAAACTTCTTTTAAGGGGGTGAGATTGTAATACCCCGATAATTTTAGCAAAAATATTAATTTTTTCGTTAATTAATATTATGGTCGTTTTGGACCTATATAATTAATATTATAATTATTTGTGTTGAATTAATGCTTTGAACCTATTAAGTAACTAATTAATTGGTTTGGGCTTGGCCCACTTATGACTAGGATAAATTACAATTCCCTAATAATATTACCCAATTAAAAAATTGGTCTTGGTCCATTTAATGTTAGGGTTAGGAAACCTAATAGGGTTTTTATATAAATAGGATTGAAAGGGGGGAAAACGTTATGTAATATTACAGAAGACGGAGAACACGACGGCAGCCTTCCCACTCCCACCGAGAGAGAGAGAAACAAAACCGAGCACCTTTCGTTTTTGTTTTCCTTTGGAGAAACGAGGTAAGTCTTCAATTGTGTTTTTCCATCATTGTGTGATTGATAGAAAAGGGAGAGAGAGAATAGTAGGCTACAGATAGGATAGGTTTAGCTATGAAATCAATTTTTTTTAAAGTGGGTGTGTTAATATTATAGTCTCAATAGTGTTGTTTATTTTGTTATACAAATAATTGTTTGAATAAAAGATGGTTTGGATGGTAGTGGAGGGGGTTGTTTTCGGTTGATTAAAGGGAGGAAAAGCCAAACGAGGGAATTAAAAACTTTTTTTTATTATTATTGTTGTGCTTGCAGTAATAGATCATTATTGCTGTATTTGTTGTGCGTGAATTGTCTGTGTGTGGGTTATGTGTTTGTTTGGTGATATAAAAAAAACGTGAAACAAAGATAGACAAAGAAGAGAGAAAAGGGTAAGAAAGAAAGAAAGAAAGAAAGAAAGCAAAAGGGGAGAGAGAAGGAACGGGCAGAGTGGTGTGGATTTTGTAGGTTTAGTGTGTTTTTTTTTATGGTGTGCAGAGTGTGTGCAGTGGGTAGTCAAATCAAGATAAAAAGGAGATGGTGGAGTGAATGGTGGAGGGAATAAAATAAGTGAGGAATTGGTATTGTGGCAGGAAAAAAAAAGGAGTGATATAGTAATATATTAGAATTACAATTGATGTATGTATTATATTATAATGCATAAACTGAAAAGTGCTTATGTGTGTATTCCGTGTGTGTTAGTGTGTGATCTATTAAAGATAATATATAAAAGCAATAATTTTAAGTTAGATAATAATATGAATACAAGTAACAAAAATCGTGTGTGTTTAGTGTGTCCGTTAGTTTGCTTCATTTTGAAATGTTTAAGGATATATTTGATAGGCTACTTTAGTACAATTTTATGACTTAGCAATTATTATGTATTTTGAATTTAGATTCGGGCAATAGAACTTAGAGCGATTATACGTGTGGTGGATTAATTTTGCTGAACATTTTGAGGTAAGGGATTATACCTCTTTTAGGTCTCTAATTTTTATGTATCGTTTGTTAGGTTCTCATTAAATTCCTTGACTTCGATATTTCTTGAAACGTACGCCGATTTTAAATCGGCATTTGAATTCGAACTCCGTCGAACTCACAATTTGATTATCTGTTTATTCTCACATAATTATTGAATTTCATGTGAGATACCTTTGATATGAAAAGTACGATTTTTGGCGATGCTTGATTTTGTAAAATTATTTGACTACTTGAAATTCTACCATAATCACTAAGTTGAATTTATGACACTATGAATTATGAAACTATGATTTATGATCTTGTGAACGCCACTTGGCCCGTGGCGTGGTTATCCGGATATACCAATGATCTATGAATTATGATCTATGAACTATGAACTATGATTTATGAATTTGCTTATGTGATCATGGGATTCTGTGAGTAGTTAGTTGTCGCTAATTGGTATGGGACGGTTGGCGATAGTTGATTACTCGAGTCACATTTGAACGTTTATTTTCATTTGGATTCTTACTCTCTTAAATCGAAATATGATAATTGCTTCCGCTTATCGATTTTTAAATAATGAATTTCGACTATTCTATTAATATTCATCTCTGAATTATTCCTGGTCAACTCCTCCTTAGTAACCGGAGGGGTGGTATATAAACTTATTGAGCATTGTTCGCTCACCCCTTCATACTCTTCTTTCTCAGGTAATGAGTAAGATTATTAGAGGATTTTGGCTCGGGTAGACCAAGATGACGGCTTCCGAGAATTTTAGATTTAGTCTTACTTATTGAATTACTCGACAGTGCTTTAAATTAGTTATGGACTCATGTCAAGTATTAGATAGATTTTGTATTTAATTATTGTGGGTTATTTTTTGACTTCAGTCAAGGATATTTAAGATTTAATTATTACGAGATTAGAACATTTATGATTTAAGTTATGATTGTTGGTGACGTGGCCAAATTGTGGGATCATGGTGTCGGTGCCAAATTTGGGGCGTTACAGGTTGGTATCAGAGCGGGTCCCGGCCGAAAATGTGAGAACAAAGTGTTGTGCGGGCCAAAGTGCTACACCGCAGAAGGTGGGAGCCACCTCTTGATTCCTGCATCGCCCCGGGTATGATTCGGACTTGACGAGGACGTCAAGGATTTGAGTGGGGGAGATTGTAATACCCCAATCCCACATCGGTAGATGTGGGACTTGTGTTTGATTTATAAGGTAGTCATGTGCTACTACTGAGCACCAACATCATCCATGGACTTTTGTCGATGCTTGTGGTGGCTCAGCACGATGACCCAAGGTGATGCGTGCTCAGTGGGCCAGTGTGTGGGCTATACGTAGCAGACCATGCTCTCAGGCTCGGGTCGTTACAGTTTGGACCTATCACCAAGGTCCATCGTTTGGCCCTCGCACTATGGATGAATCCCATTTAACTAATGTGGCTAAGGCCGTGTACAAATTTATTTGTGCACGCCTTATGCCTTCCAGCCACCAATATACTATGTCGTGGCATAGGGCTGTTCTGATCTTCACCATTTTGTTTGGCAGTTCTGTCGATGTAGGGCACTTGATCAATGCCCAAATTCATAGCATCATCGCCGGCACAACAAACTCGGGATTCATTTTCCCAAGTTTAATTGCTGGTTTGTCCAGGGAGACAGAGTCATCTAGGCTCCCGATTCTAATAGGGTACGTGTGGTGCCCGACATTACTGCGACGTTTTTATTCGAGCACCCACGCCGATCATGTGAGAGGGGAGCACGTGAAAAGCCTCAAGAGGCTAATATTGAGGACGGGGCCTTCTCCAATAGAGTCAAGGAGCTTGGGCTAGATCAACAGATGATCTAACAGCAAGTCAGGTAGATGCGCACTAACCAGAATTATTTCTACGACTGGTCAGGCCAAGTATATAAGAATATGGTTGCCTTCCACAGCATGCCAGATGGCACTGTGTCCGAGTTTCTTCCTCCTTCGTTATACCATCCCGACTCTCCATGAGTCGAAGCTCAAGTTTCTTCCTCTTTCGTTAGGCAGATCTGCAATGTCCTTTTTATATTTCTCCTCCATAAACCCTCTTATACGATAGCCCTTAATTTTGGGGACAAAATAGCTTTTAAGTTTGGGGGTAGAAAATGGTCTATTGGGTCTTTGCAGGACCTAGCGTAAGGAGAATTGGGGACTCGTTGCAATATCCAATAGGTTATGGGGCACTTAATGTCCCTCTATCGTCTATTCTCCTATCTTGACTTTCTTGCTTTTTATTTTATTTATTTTTGGAGTTATGTTGCCTAGACCAGAATATTATAGGAAAAGGTTCCTGGAACCAATCATCAATTGGGTCTTCTTCTAACTCTAGCTTTCTTAAAAAAAAAAAAAAAAGAAGAAACATATTTATATAAAATTTTATTCTCGAGCCCTGGTGTGGGAACTTCAGTCGATGATGATTTAGTGTAATGAACCACATGACTTTCTCATATTCCACTCTGGAACACACTTGAGTCTGTGAATTTCTTAATATTCTCCAAACCTTTGTTCACTTATGACATGTCATGATTATTGAAAGATTTGAATATTTTTACTAAGTTTATAGTGCACATTTAATCCTAGCGAGACTAGTTTGGTGCACAAAAATATGATGAATAGCTATCCTTACATGATTGTTGCGTTAAATTGTAACTTAGGGTAATTTGCATAATAGTTAGATCCCTTGGATTTTTCTTGCTAATATATCTCAAGCACACTTTTGAACCGTGACTACATGATAGCCACGATTGGCCCTACCTCTTTTCTAGCGAATGCTTATGTAAAATCCAGTGATGCTAAATCTTCATTTCATAATATTCATAATGGATGTGATGTTTTAATTGTGTTTACTTTCTTTGAAACTGGCATAAGTAATTCTGGTATTAGGATATGATTTAGGTCATCTTTGGATCGTTTGAACCTATATATTTCCCAACCTTACTAAAAATATATCCCTAGTGTCCCCTTTTGAGCTGAATTAAAGAATGACTTGTGCTAAGCATACAACAACCCCCATTCGACTTCTTTTCTTTCACCCACATTATCTTAACCCTTTAAGCTTATACACTTTAGCCTACCCTTTGAGAGAGTAGGATTTGGGTGGGGAATTGTTCTCATGGGATAGTTGTTGTATAGCTGATCTCCTTATGATTACTTCTTCTTTGTCGTAGTCTCTCAATTAAAAAAATAATAAAAATAAAAGAGAGCGAAGAAGAAGGATAAAGGAAAAAGCGCAAGAAGATTCAAATGAAAGCATAGCTTTCAAGAAAAAAATGGAAAGAGATCCAGAGAAAGGGTCGCTAGTTATTTTTAGCAAATAGTATTGTAAAATACAAGTTTGGGGAAACTCCCTACTTGTGGTCTTTGTAGGTCCTAGCTTAATGGGAAATGTTTCTACATGCTATAGAAACGAATAGGGGTAAAAGAGTAATCTTGCGCTCTCACTTTGAATTCTATTCTCTTTCCATCGTATCCCCAACACCAAAGCATTACATTACAAGCTTTATAAAGTCCTATTGATCTTAGTGCCAGTTACTTGTGTTGGTTGACTTGATTGTGACATATGTAAATTGATCCATGCTTCGTATATTTTCACTTCTCGCCAAAGCTCACTGTGTTAGCATAATATTAGCTATTATAAGTAAATGAGATTTGAGAGAATTGTATGTCATTCATAGATAGTGCATGAGATGGATGTGTAAGCCTTTGAAATCCATTGTGTTCTGTCTTTCTGTGATAGACTGGGTTTGGATGGTAGATTGCATATTCTGCGTTGCACTTGTTTTTATTGAAAATATTTTATGAAGAATGTTGTGCTTAGCTTGATAAAACTGTTTAAGTTTGAAGATATTCATTATTGGTTTGCACACATACACATGGAGAATGTTCGTACCATTTGTAGGATTGAGTGTAAATCAGATTGGCATTGAGATGAATCCTTACACATGTGCTGAACATCTTCCCGAGGTAATTTTCAATAACCATGCTATTATAACTTGAAAATGAGCCAAAAAGAATTTTGTTATTTATTTATTGCTTTATTAGTTTAGTGTAATTTTAGTAATAGTTTTTGTATTTAATTGTTTTTGTATTTATCTGCATAGTCGAGTCGCTCGTTAGAGTCTCCTTGAATTTTTGGGTTTCTAAAGAAGTGTATATAGTGTCACCCTCCAAAATGATTTTTTGTTTTTGTAATTTCATTGCATTTGTAAATTACTCGTGGACGAGCAAAGTCTAAATTTGGGGGTATTTGATAGATGTGTTTTATACGCATATATGAGGTACTTATTCATATTAGAAATGGCAATTCCACGAGGCTTTTGGCTACTAATATGTGTTTTGGAGCTTAATTGTGAGTTTCATGGTTTTGGATGAAGTTAAGGAATTCTTGAAGATTTAAAGTGAAAAAATGAAGAAGGGTGCAAATTGAAAAGTGAGAAGAGAAGGACCAAAAAGCCAGAAGACCTTGTGGTCGCAAGCCTCAAGGACCTTGCCCCCGCAAGGTTCCCAGACTAACAACTCCGGAGGAATCACAAGACCTTGCGTTCATATGCTTCCAGCACCTTGCAACCACAAGCCATCGGCTTCACAAAGACGAGAATTTCTGTTGTACTCTAATTCTAGCACTGTAACTACTAGTATAAATATAAACCATGTAGCCCTAAGTCAAAAGTCCGAAATTTAGCAGTAGTAAACTGTTTTTATTAGTTTGTATTTGTAGTTTATAGAGATCATTCATGTCTCCATTCATCCACTCGATTAGTTCATCATTGATGATGAACTAACCGCTCATATCTAGGAGGTGGAGGTAATTGTATCGAATCTTTTGTTCTATATTAATTTTTTATTCAATCAAGTCTTGTTGATCACAGAGTTTATTAATCTATTTGCTATTTGACTTTTTCCTAATTAATGGTATCACAATAGTTTAAAAATCTAAGGGTGCGGATAACTACTTGATCGTGTGCATATGTCGTATATTTACCCACCTCTATGATAAATTAAATCTATCGACGAATGAAAGTGATAAGTTAGGTTTAGGTTCATATGTTCTTAATCTTCAGGTATATCTTCGGTTGAATTATTGGATGGACACTGAAATATAATTCAACTTAGTACATTAAGACTACAAAACGTGAACCATAGCGTACCACTCTTTTGCTTCGTGAACGAACCCAAGACATATTGATTGATACATTAGACAAATGAGCATTAGAGTAGATACAAGTGAATTATAAATTTTAGATTCCTCTCCATAATAAGATCTCCACAAACTGTGTTTGCTTGCTGCCAATAGGTTGTCTCCTTCAGATTAATAGATTACTAGTGGGATAAATTAGTTTAGTTAAATTAGATATAATTGATTAAATAGCCCCTGTTAGTTATAATTATTACTTGTTTACTTGTCTTAATTGCTTCTTGTCTTTATAGTTCAACCTTTGTTTTCCAATCACTATATTTTATATTGATTAATACACTTGCGAGGTAAATAAAGAATGTTCCGATAATATCGAAAGTCCTTATAAAGAAAAACACTTGTCTAAAATAACACTTTCTTTGTTTTATTTATATTGTCTTGGTGCGTCAAACATGTGGGCTAGATGGGTAAGTGAATGCCCTTGATAACACGAGCATAAAATGAGCAGATCATAAATGGACATGGGTGTCCATGGACATCCATTTGACCATTAACACAAAATTATTAAATAAATAAACATTACAATAAATCAATTCAACTAAAGCCATCGATGGTTGTTGCCAAAGTGGTGGCCGACGAAGGTTGTTGCCGCCAATGGTGGTGGTCGTTCATTTATGCCCATATAATACACTTTATTACGGTGAATGATTATATGGGGCCCATTTATAGCCACATAAGTCAATGTAAAATAACATACATTATAACATAAGCCCATACCCATCCATCCGTGGGGTGGTTTGGGTGGACATATGTGTATAGACGAAAATTGATACCTATAATACTACCAAACTTTTCATTTTTTGATGTATAATTTATTTTTGGACAACTTATGATTCCCATGAACAATAATTAACATCCAAAGAGAAATACCAAGACATATTATTAAGAATAGTAAAAATAAAAGGGTATAAAATTTAAAGTAATTGATTATAATTTAAAGTAATTGATAATATAAAAGGAACGAATGGAGTAATTGATGATAATTTAAAGTAATTAACTATGCAAAAATTTCATTACTTTAATTACCATATATAACTCTTTACAGTTTTTCTCTCACACGCTTTACCCATATTTTTAGGAAAGTAAAGTAACGAGAAAAAGTCATTTCCATTTCTTCTCCATTTGCTTTACTTTGTATTTGTGACCCTTCATGAGAAACGACACCATAAACTTTTTCTTCATCTTATCTTTAATTGTTACAGGTAGAACACTAAGTTTCGGTATCGTAGACTGTTCCTTCCCAAAATCTCTGTTATTTTCTTGTTTTTCAATTTCAATCCTTGTTGCACAAATTGCTTGCATTTTGTCGTTCAAAATTTTGGGTATTGTCTTTTAAATTGTGATGATCAAAATTTTGAATGAGACCCAATTTTGAACGATGACAAAAAATTTAGAATGACGTCCAAATTTTTGAACGATGTCTAAATTTTTTCCTTACAATGCCTAAATTCGGATAGCAAGTTTTTGCATTGCGATGCTCAAAATTTTGAGCGATGCCCAAATTTGGGCAGTGACTTTATCCGCGCACATTTCCATCATTAAGGGTATCTTCGTTATTTCTCCTCTAAAAATATACTATAGCAGATTTAAAAAATTATCATTAGACTTTTGGGGTAATATTTTCTTTCACTACGGACCGTCCTAAATTACTCCCTTTAAGAAAATGTTTGACAAATGTATTTTTTCTTCAAAGCCCTCTAGAGTAATTTTTTTAGTGATGTCAAATTAATGACTTCTTTACCTCTTATCATCTCACAATTGATAAGAGTGGTATTAAAAACAATTTACTTGGAACATCTTTTTAAAAAGGAAAAGAAAATAATTATTTTAGAACGTTTAAAAGATTTAAGATAATCTATATTATAATTAAGCTCAGTCTTTTTGAAAAGTTAGCTATTGGCTATGATTCATTTTTATAAAACATAACTACTGGACAGGATTAAGTTTTTCTAAAAAGATAACTATTGACCAAGATATTGCTAGATTTTGCAAATCTTGGTAACAATATAGGAGATATCTAACTTAATTCTTATTTTTAACTCTGTATCATTTTCCTTCTATGTATTCTTTTCCTTATATTCTTATGATGATCATGTTGTATTTTAAAAAAAATTCAATCAGCTTGCTTCAGTTGAGCTAAGGGACAAACTAGTAAGTTACATGATTTTTGAGTTTTATGATTTGTGGGTTTTGAGATTTGAGAAACCAAAAAAAAAAAGTGACAAGATTTTTGGGTTTTAATTCAAGTTTTGTAAATCAAGCGGTATGTTTTTTATATTTTAATTAATATAATACAATTAATTTGTCTTAATCTTATTTGTCTCACGTGTAGGTTGAAATATTGGACAAAGTTATTGCATCTGGCTTTTCAAAATCAGTTATTATTGTGAAGCAAAAGCCTCTAGAAGAAGATTAGGTTGTCGTTATTGAGAAACAAAATAATACAATATTGTTTCTACATGTCAAATTTCTTTTTTTCTTTAATAATATTTGATTATTGGTTTTGCTAATCTTGCTAAAGACACGGGTATGGATGCCACATTTTTTCTTTATAAGATCTCTCAGGTTCGATTCGCGGAAATATCATTATGGATGCCTAAGGGTTATCTCAGATTCAAATTTGTTAGTTTTTATTTGTTGTTAGCATTTCCTTTTCAAGATCAGGCTCCTCCGTCCTCCCTCTAATAAGGGCAGGTAAGGCTGGTTGCTCCCTTTAAGTTTGTTATTTTATTTCTATTAATAAAATCTAGCAGTATACTACCACTGTTTCCCAAAAAAATTACAAAACTAACTTTAATTTTTTTTCACTGTTGAATGATCATATTGTGTTAATTGATAACCGAGAGATGTTCATTTTAAATTGGTTATTTTAAATACTGACACCGTCTCATACTGACGTCGTGCCATAGGCACGGCACAAAATCTAGTTTTTTTAAACGAGTGAATAATAGTTAAAAAAAAATATTCTCTCCATCCCAGAATTATTGTTATGCTTTCATTTTTCGTCTACCATAAAATTATTGTCTTGTTTGAAACTTTCATTTTTAAAACAACACTTTTAGTCTTTTACTATTTTGCCATTACTTTGAAATTTTATGAAAGAAATCCTTTAAATGGTCTACATCATCCTTCTGTTAATGAAGTTGGACGAAAACTTAACGAAATTAGTAACATTTTGTCAAAATTATTTATACACTTCTAACATTTTCCATCGAAATAAAGTACATTGGTAAATATGAAAGCACGAAATTATTTTGGATGCCCGCTAATAGCACATTTGTTAAAATACTAGTTTTCCCTAATTATGATTTTTAAATACACATAAACTTTAAAAGAATTTACACAATAAATTAATATTAATAATTAAGTCAATTATTTTTTTAATCCTTATATCAAGTTAAACCAAACAATAATTGTTGGGTGGAGGTAATACAATATTCCGAACGTTTGTGACCATTACTGGTATTTAATATTGATGATAAGAACCTTTGGATATAGATGAGAAAGTGATAGTGTGTGAAACTTTTGAGTTGGATGGTTAAGGACAAAATTCAAATAAATAATGAGTTAAGGAAGAAACTACTTCTATGGTTAAGGAAAAAATTCAAATAAATAATTATTTCGATGTTGTTATTACGTGCTATTACAAAATACTCCTACTAATTAATAACAATCTAATAAATTAATAATTTTAATGATGTACCATGGTTGATGATCTTGCTATATCAAAATTATGCCCAAAGAGACTTAATACTTGTTTGATGAAGTGTTTTGATTAAAACATTGATGAAAAATATAGTGTTTTTTTAAAAAGTATTTTAATATAGCGTTTTAAAAATGTGCAGCGCTTTAAAACGCTCTAATTTGAAGCGTTTTAAAATGCTCCTATTATGATGCGTTTACAACTATTTTATTTATGAAAATAGTGTTTTGAAATAGTTTCTCAAACGTGTTTATAAGAAAAAAATTACATTTTGAAAATGCTTCGTTTAAAAAAATTTGTCTTTTCAAAACGTTACACCAAACGAGGCCTAAGATAAGCTTGAGAAATACTTAGGAATATCCTTATTTTATGTGAGACATATCAAATTGATCCGATACATCGTATGTTAATGAGTTAAGTTGTAAGGATGAGACTTCATCTTATAAGTAATAATTTTCGCAGGGCTGGTCCTAACATTTGAAAGGCCCTGTCTTAAATTAAATTTTAGGTCCTAAAATTGATAAAAGATGATTATCAAATATAAAAATAAATTACTTAAAAAGAAACGGAATAGTGCAACCAAAGAGGATGACATAATGTGTTATCGCATTATTGAATGCAACCAAAGAGGATGACATAATGTTTTATTGCATTATTGAAGATTAATCCAATTAGTTTAATACATCTATTAGGTTGATGTTAAAGTATTGATCTACTTTAGTGGATACTTTAATTGCTTTGAATTACATGAGTTAGAACATTTTTAGTTCATAAAATTTGAAATGGCTTTTAGTTCTACAATATGAATAAGATAAGCCTACTTAAGGAAACAAAATGCACTCTCCATCCAAAATTATTGCCATATTTGATTCGGCATATAGATTAAGAAAAAAAATTGACTTGATTATTAATATTAATGATGTTTAGTTTCTTTTAAACTCTATGTGTAAGTGACTCATAATTAAAGTATGAAGAGCGATTCTACCTTTACTATTGTGTCTTCTCTCCCTTCCAGAATTTGTGGCCTCATCCACCTTGATAAGATTGATACTCCTTATATGCGTATTTCTTAGTTTTTTATTCCTTTTTTTGGGGTATCTGTTTTATTTCTTCATTTCCGAGGTTAGGCTCATTTGTCATCCCTCCTATAAGGACAAGGCTGGTTGTCCCCCTCAAGTTTGTATTTCCTTCTTTATTTTATAAAATCTAGCAGGGTGCCGCTCCTGTTTCTCTAAATAAAAAATTAAATAATAATAATAATAATAATAATAATAATAATAATAATAATAATAAAAGTATGAAGAAAAAATATAGGTAAATTAGTAAAATTGTTTTTCTTAAATTTAAACTTTCAAATAAGACAATTGTATTGAGACGGACGGAAAAGAAACGAACGAAAATTATTTTGGAACGAAGTGAGTAGTACTTAGAAGTAAGTGAAGTAAGCATCCAAAAAAGAAAAAAACCTAAAGGGGTGAGTTTCTACAAAAGCTAAAAGTAAAAGGCAATGAAGAAATAAATTAAATAATACATATACCCGGTCAACTAAGACAATAGTAATCCCTAAATTAAGAAATCAAGGTGAAGTATAATAGGTATAATTGACATTGGAGTATTAGGGCCCTGTTCAATTGGCACTTTGAACCTACCCAGGGCTGGCTCTAAAGATTTGTAATATGGTTTTATATGAGACTTATTCAATAAACTTTAAAAATAATTGTGTGGCTTGATACCATTTGTTGCAATTGTAATCGCTACAGTACCCTTTTTTAAAAAACACAAAAGTCCATTTTCATAATTTTTTTCCAAAATTACCTGCAACATGCTACTTCAGTCTTCTCATTTTCACTTATTTCTCTTCACTCTCTCTCTCTCTCTCTCTCTCTCTCTCTCTCATCCTCTTCGTCTTCCTCCTTTTCTTCTCAAATCTGCTTGTCATCCAGTTTCGTTTACATCCCTCTTTTCTTAGAAATAAAAAATGTTAAGGAATTTTTCGTTGGTATGACATAACTTTTTATCCCGGATGAACCACGGGACCCACTACATATCAAATCGAAACTCTTGACAAGATTTACAAGACCCATTGAGTTTACCCACCCCATGACGTCTTCATTTTAAGGCCAAAAAACTCTGTTTAAACACTGTTTTGGGCTTTAGAAGTTTTTCCAATGCCCAATTTTTACATTGCGATACCCAAATTTGAGTTGAGATTTTTGCATTTCGATGCCCATTAATGAAATAAAAACTCTGTTCAAGAACTGTTTTGTGCATTGTGATGCCCAATGTTTTCATTGCGATGCCCAAATTTGGGCAGTGACTTTTTGAATTGTGATGCCCAAATTTTGACATATTTCAATTGTGTATAACGATGCCCAATGTTTTCATTGCGATGCCCAAATTTGGGCAATGGCTTTGTCCGCACACATTTACTTCATTAATGGTATCTTCCTCATTCCCCCCTCAAAGTGTAATTTAACGGTTTAAAACAAATATACGGGATCTAGGCAGTTATAATTTCACCAAAACTGACCGGCCTGATTATCTCCCTAAACTTTACCCCAATGATTATCTCCCTAAACTTTACCCCAACCTTTACATCATCATCATTATTATTATTATCATTATCATTATCATTATTATACATCATCATCATTGTTGTTGTTATTATTATTATTATTATTATTATTATTATTATTATTATTATTATTATTATTATTATTATCATTATCATTATTATCTCCCTAAACTTTACCCCAACCTTTACATCGTCATCGGCGTCATCATCATCATCATCATCATCATCATCATCCATTATTATTATTATTATCCATTATTATTATCCATTATTATCCATTATTATTATACATTATTATTATACATTATTATTATTATTATTATTATTATTATTATTATTATTATTATTATTATTATTATTATCCATTATTATTATTATTATTATTACTATTATTATTATTATCCATTATTATTATTATTATTATTATTATTATTATTATCATTATCCATTATTATTATCATTATTATTATTATTATTATTATTATTATTATTATTATTATTATTATCCATTATTATTATTATTATTATTATCCATTATTATTATTATTATTATTATTATTATTATTATTATCCATTATTATTATTATTATCCATTATTATTATTATCCATTATCCATTATTATTATGATTCATTATTATTATTATTATCCATTATTATTATTATTATTATTATTATTATTATCCATTATTATTATTATTATCCATTATTATTATTATTATTATTATTATTATCCATTATTGTTATTATTATCCATTATTATTATTATCCATTATTATTATTATTATTATTATTATTATTATTATTATTATTATTATTATTATTATTATTATACATATTATTATTATTCATATTATTATACATATTATTATACATCTGTTAACAGGGCCATGCCTGCCCAAACAAAAATCAAGCAGTGAACACCAGAGACTTGCTCTCCACGATAGACTAAACGCTTCCTTATCTGAGTAGAGTGCGTACCTTATCTGCTCCGACAATTACGTGGCCAGTCGCATATCACGTCTACGAGTTAAGAGTTTCCTCCTAAACCTAATCGGTAACTATGGAAGTGAATCCTACCAATGATTCTATGACATTGAGGGCCTGTATATACCCCTCCATAAAACCCTAAACAAGGTACATACTTTCTTTAGTTTCAAACCTCTGTCAAATTGTTTTTTGACTAAACACGTTTCTTACTCTCACACCGGAGTGGATTCGCAAGGCCAAGCCTAGCACTTCTACTAACATGTTGTTCTATGCTCTTAACAGGTTTGTAGAGAGATCCAATCCAAACACAAACTCATATATCCTTACACTGATTCAGGACGGCCCAAAACTGATTTTTGCCACATCAGTTTGGTTCCATTGCCGAGAAAGAAGCTTTTGAGCTTTCATACTAGTTTCTCCGAATGTTCTTCCAACAAGCAATGTTGTCATAATGGCTGGCAAGAATAGCAAAGCATCACACTACCACTAGTTCCCGCCAGGCTACTAGCCAGTAACTTGGCAACCAATCGGCGAATAACACGCTAGATGATCTCCCCCCAAAAGAGCACCCACCACTACACGTAGGAGTACAAACAAGAAATCAGAAAGAGGTCGTCTGGCATGCAAAGCATGGCGAAGACGCCCTGTTTATTGAGGACTATATGTCCTCCCATGTTGCTAGCAAAAGCAGGGGCAAGGTAACTTGGATGCTCGAGATCAAATTAATCAAAAGCATGTTTGTTCTCATAATATGAGAGAGCTTCTCAATCAACAAAGGGAGGTTGCAAAAGGTAATCAAGTGGCCGTGCCCGTGATGCCCCACTGAGCAACAAGCCACTGCCCTTATAGCTCATGCACATTATTAAAGTTGAATGTTTGCGCTCAATCAACAACTGCAAGCCCTGGGCCATCCCCCAGTACCAGTTGTTGACCTAATGGTCCCCGCTGCCAACAATCCCGATGGTGGCCACTACTCACCATAGGAATTTGTAACGAACAGACACTTGCAGTCTGTTGTCAACATCGTTTATAGTTGTAGTGAATGCGAGCAAAGACACAAGCATTAGGTAGAAAGCAGGAACAGCCGCCAGCAAGCAAGTGCCTAATCATCGCCCTCGGCAAAATGAGAGCAAAGAACATGCCCGGAATAATGGGGATGCTCGATACAGGGCCCGAGAAGATACCGAAGCTATGTAATCGCATCCAAGACATAGAAGCTCGGATAGAGGAAGAGGCTGAATCCGCATATGATTCAACCTACTATCCCTCCAGAAACTCTCATTTCACTTTTAGATCAAAGCAGACACAAAGGCCTCCCAAGCCTCGGGGCAGGCACAACCACCGATCAAAAGCTGCCCGATCAAAGGTATCAGATCGCACCATGTCCACTAGACTCACCATGGACGTAGAGAAAAGGTTGGTCGAGTAGATGCATGCCATGAAACAAGATATGGCCAAGCAGATGGCCGATCTGGAGTCATAAAGCAATTTGATAGATTGATCAATCCTACCGAGGGCAGCCCCTTCATAGATGAGATGGAAGAACACTCTCCCCACACATGGGGTGATCTTCCCCAATTTTGACATGTACTTCGAAAAGACGGGGGCAATTGACTAGCTCAGATCTTTTGAGGCACAGGTCCACTTGGTCATAGACAACGATGCTCTCAAAATGAGAGCATTTACAGGTGCCCTCCATGGGAAGGCTCAACAGTGGATGGGAACAATCCCTCGGGGATCGGTTAGTAGTTGGACAAAGCTCAGGAAAGATTTCTTGGCCGAGTTCGGCACAGTAGTACCTCAACCCAAGGGCATGCTAGATCTCACCTAAATCAAGCATGTGCATAATGAAATCATCTACTAGTTATTTGGAGAGGTTCACCAAAGAGCTCGAGCATGTGGCCGGGGTAAGTGATTCAGAGATTACATTGTGTTTTCTAAATGGACCACAAGACCAATATAGTAATGCATCCTTCGACTTTGTGGACAGAAATGTTTGCCAATGTTCAACTATATTACACGACGGAGTCCCCAAAGAATGACAACAAATCTAAGGCGAAAGACAAAACTCAGGACAGCTTGCCCAGACCAGCTATTCCGAGCTCGAGGGGAAACCATCCCCGTAGAGATAGGAACCGAACATCAACTCCCGGATAGAGGTTGAGAGAGTCGCAGTTCACTCCATTGAATGCCCCTCGAGAAGAAATAATGATGCAGATCGGCGAGGACCAGCCCGAAGCTCACCCACTCAATCCCGAGTATTCTCATCTTAGGAATAATACCAAATATCACGCTTATCATAACGACATTGGGCATGAGACAGAGATCTACCAGGTACTGAAGCGGGAAATTCAAAGGCTCATCAAAACTGTCAACACACCGCCAGTCCAACAAGAAAGGGAGCCCGTCATCTACTTCACTCGCAACTAGCTCGCGAGCACTTTTATGGTCTCTGATTAACCACTTGTTGTCTCTACCCTTATCAATAACTGGTAGGTTCACAGGGTCCTAATTGATACAGGAGTGTGTAGGGACATCATGTATTACTCATGCTTCAAAGGGCTAGAGCTTGCAGATACCCACCTAAAACCCTATTTGGGCACTCTGGAAGGATTCATGAATCACCGGGTAGGGGTGAAAGGAACCATCGACCTGAAAGTCTTCCTTGGGGATGGGGTACCGATGCGCCCTTAAAACTGTATATTTGGCGCCCCAGCCATGACAAAATTCTAGATGGTCACATCTATCCCCTACCAAAAACCTAAGTTCTATACTACCAATGGGGTGGGTGTCCTTAACAGAAAGCCACAGGAAACGTGGGAGTATGTTCGGAACTCCTAGAAAAAGAAGTAGAAGATCATCATCTCCACTCCCGAGCAAGAAATCACATTCTCCGAAAAGGAGAAATCTCACACAACAATTGGCACAGTCGTGATCAAAGTCATCAAAATTGGTGAAACATCGGGAGTAAAGGATCTCATTGAGATCGATGAAGCAGAACCCACCCAACCAACAACCTTAGTGACACCCCTACGGGTATGGTCGGACATCCCCCTGCGTAGAGGATCGAGCTGGATACATTACGGGTCTGGGATGAACCTGAATTCCAGGCACATGACAAGTTGGAAGAAATCATCATCAACCCGACTTATCCCGAATAGAATATTAAGATCGGGAAAGCCATGACTACAGAAGCACGGTCAAGCCTAAGGTGTTGTTTTTTTTCCTTTTCAGGTGCGCAGGGGTCTTGCCAGGGTTCGGGCTAGCTATGACAAGGTTGCCGCCATTTATAATTCAATGCCTTTGTAGGCATAGCTTCTGGTGGAGCATTCTAGCTTTGGAGTGTTTTTGAGAGATTTTCGCCCTTTCCGCACTTACATGTCCATTTTTGAGGTTCTGCGGGACTATTGGTGGGATGCCACCTACTCTTTTCATTTCAGCTGGGGCGAGGCCACTATGAACATTTGTGACTTTGTCGCGATCACAGGCATCCCCACCGGCATCGGCGAGCCTCTGAAACCGGATTATACCCTTAGGCATCAGCATGATGTGGTCGAAGACCTTCTGGGCTTCGAGCCAGATTACAAGACTACTAATGAGATCCGTATTGGTAGTGTCAAAAGTTGGCTAGAGCAACATGTCGGGCAAGTTGATAATGAGGATGACGAGGTTGTAACTCGCGTTGCTAGGGCATTTTTATTCTTCTTTTTGGGGATGTCACTTTTTGACAATTCATCAACCACTTTACGGGTTTCCCTCCTGGGATGTCTCCGGGATTTATACCGGGTTTCTATTTATGACTGGGGGCAGGCAGGGTTGGCTGAGCTATACGCATCTATGGATCGGGCCAGCCGCAATGATTCTCAGGTCCTAAATGGTTTCGCTCCGGCTTGGGAGGTGTTCTCTTTTCTTCTCCTTGTTCTGATATTTGCCAGCATTTGATTTATATATATTTTCTCTATCTATGTTTTTTCTTTTCTACCTTTGCCGACGACTTTCTTCTCTCTTTTTTTTTTGCAGGTCTTGGCGTATTCAAATTTTCATTTCACTCCGGGCCCATTGCATAATCGCATTCACGAGCCACCATTCTTGGTTGAGTTTGTGAATGTTAACCGGGTGGAAGAGGATCGAGACGGTCGCAGCTTGACCAAGATTATGATGACGAGATAGGATTGTCGAGTCGAGCTCAGGCACCGTGCATTTATCTCCCTGGAGGGGTCTGGCCGAACCATATTTGATTTCTTTGGAGATGAGCAGCCGCCTGATTCTTATGGTGTCGATTATGGTCGACTCTTTATATATGGGCGGGCGGGTCAATCGCCAGCATTTCCTCTATTGGTGTCTCCAATGACACCACCTGCACCACTAGCATGGGTGATTGTACCGGATTTTCTGCCGAACCGGTATCGGTACCTGTCCAGATATGTGTTCCTCGTGATAATTATCCCTTTATGTCTTACGAGGATTTCTTGAGGTTGGTGCTTCATCCTGCTCCTGCAGCAGCTAGGCGTGCATCAGACGTTTCTGATAGGCCGAGATCTTCTCGTCTGGTTCCTGATGCTCAGTCGGATTATTTCGTTCCTGCTAAAGACTTCTCCACCTTCCAATATCATCGCGAAGGAAGTCTCGTGGAGGAAACTTTGCCTAATTTAGAGGTCCCGAGCGGTTTCAGATTCCCGAGCGGACCCGCGTGGTATATTTTTTCTTTCTGCATTTCTTTCTTTTCTTTTCCATACTTGCAGCACCATTTTTTTCAGGACCGATATTTTTTCTTTTTTCTTTCTTTCTTTTGACACCCTCTTCTTTTATGTTGACGTTTCATCTTATCGAAAGGTGGTAAAGGGCTTTTTCGGCATCACAAAGCTATATCAGAGGCTGTTGGATGAGTTTACTTGCAGAGGAAATGATGTCATGGGTCGGCGGAGGCACCGGGATGATGATGATGATGATGAGTTCGGTGGGTCCAGTCGTGCTCGAGCTGGACAACAGGGATACAGAATTGGTGGGACCGGTCCTCGAGTCATGGGTGGAGGATTTGATAGGAGTAGATCTAGATCACATGCTCGCTAGCTTTTTTCACATGCACTTATTATGGATACATTTTTTATGTAATAGACTTTGTATTATTTCTAAATGCAATACATTTTATATTTATTCTACGATGCATGATAAAAAATGATACAGAGGCTTGGAAAGATACACCTTTGGATTTAAAATGGGGTTATCTGGTGTTCTGTGGGGAAGGAGCGGCAGTCGCCTCTTCTTGTGTGATTTAATCTTCAGTCTAGGCAGGTGAGGGCTAGTGTATAGCTTTGCTTTTCGGTCCGTGAGCAAACAGGGCAAACAACGGAGAAGCCGGGTTGAAAAACTGGGATACCAGGCAGCTTCGGGGGACAGTGGGGGGACCCATGGGCACCGCCCATGGTGGAAGTGGGAGCGGCTCCAGGAAGGGTCATGGGCGGTGCCTGAGCCTTCTCCTGTGCTTTCCTGTTTCGGTCACTATTCATGCAATGTGCTCATAATTTGGTCGTTTCTTAGTTTTTCAGTATAAAAGGGGATTCGAGGCAGCGTTTATTTCACACCACCCGCTTCTCTTTCTTCTTTCAAGCAGCAATTAGCTCTGAGCTCTCTCTTTACTCTGTCTTTCTTTTGCCAATCCGATAAAATATTGCCCTTTTGTCGAAATGGTCGAGTTTACTCATACAGACCTTGTAGATGGAAATATAGGAAACTTCGTTGGACTACTGGATCCTTTCTTTACAAGAGGACGAACGGGAATGGTTTGACCATGTTTACGGCTATCACTGTCTCTTATCATGGTAGGCCCTTCATATAAATTGGGACATGCTGAGAGCAGCATCCAAATTCTGGTCAGTGCAGTGTCATCTTTTTAATTTTTGTCTGAATGAAATGTGTCCCACATTTAAGGAACTCTGTGCCATGGTGGGAATGCCGACCATCGGGCCTATTGTTGTGCCCTCCGTACGTAGACGTCCTTTTATGGCGATACGGGAATTATTTGGCTCGTCCCGCACCGCAACTCCAAATTTTTATAATGGATTTAATTTTGATTTGACTATTTTGCCCCTTGCCTATACTGAATATAGGGAAGATCCAGTTTATTCGTGGCGTCGGCTGGCTGCCCTCTTTCTGTGTGTAATGGGAAGGTACCTCCTCGTGGGCCAACCCGGATTTATCGATGTGCGGGTTGTTGATCTAGTTCTGCAAGCTTGGGAGCGTCGGGTGAATATCGTCCCGATTATCTTGGTCGAGACTCTAATTGGCTTGGATGCTTTTTCGACCGGCGACGAAGTCTTTCCTTCTGGCAGCCCCATTTTAATCCATATGTGGTTGGAAGAACATTTTAACTGGGTGATGACTCGGGGCTTGTAGGAGGAGTATATAATCCCGGGCGCTATGGTTCTCGCGGCCATTATCGCCATGATTCGTTTACGGAGCTTGATTGGATAGAATATTTTCTACGTATCGGCTCTATGGATATAATCTTGGTGGTCAGCCACTGGCGGATTTGCCACTTTTTTCTGTTTACTGGGGCTTATGCCCAAGTTATCTGCCCGGTCTTCAACAGACCACTTTTTATTTGGCGTACCGAGTCCTCCGTCAATTTGGCAGAGAACAGATCCTCCCGGACGTAAACCGTCCTTTGATTGAAGAGTTGTGGATGGAGAGAGATATGGGCGAGCTCATCTGGGATATGTGGGAGATTGACTATCCCCTGCGGGCCTCAGCTTATGCTTTTTCTAAACACATGCTCTTGTCCTATGAGTATCTAGCATGGGTGCTGCTTGCTGCTGAGGAGCACTTCCGCGTGATTAGGCACGTGCTGAGGCAGATCCTCTCTCGGCGGGTAACCAGTGGCATAGATACCCGACTGATGGAGATCGGCGAGGATCTAGAGAGTTCAGGGCTGGTGGTTCCCTAGGCTTTGCAGGAAGAGTTTCAGCGAGTTCATGGCCTTGGTGCTCATATGGCACGTAATCCAGACGAGGCGGGACCCAGTAATGCGCCTCCAAGGTTGAGCAATGCCAATCAGTGGGGTAATCCCCGACGGAATAATGAAGTTGACCCGAATCAGGCGGGCAGACGAAGTACTGCTCATATAGATGATGGTGCCGGCCCGAGTCGCCCTGCTATCCAGGACAATGGCGATGTTGATAATGAGGAGGAGAACGCCTCTGAAAGTTCTCATGTTGGTGAGGCTGGAGCCTCCTCTGCACCACGCAGAAGTATCTGGTCTCGGATAGGACGTCGTAGATGTTGAGGGACCGTTTCTGAGCTGCATAGAAAGAGAGGAGGATTTAGGGGGCTATAGGATATAGGCAATATATATAGGTACCTGTATAGAAATAAATGATAATCTAAATCTCTTAGACCTATTCCTGAGTTGCACTGTATGGATTTTTATATTTTGAGGTTTTTTTTTTCATTTTGAGCCCTGTCGTGGTTTTTCTCTTAGCCAGTCAAAACCAAGACGAGCTGTCTTTCCCTGTCATAAGAATTTTTTCTATGTGGTCAACATGTTTGATACATGTTTGACCTTTGTTTTCCCGGACCTGAAGATGCTTGAAGACTTTGTCTACTGGAGATAAAATGTTGGAGACTGCTTTCTCTCTCCTTCTCCTAGTTTTTCTTTTGTTTTGCTCTAACTTTTGCCTAGGCTGCCCTTTCGGGTTTTCAACCTAGCGAGCCCTTATTCTCCTTGTATATATTTTTTCTTTTGCTCTAATTTTTGCCTAGACTGCCCTTTCGGGTTTTTAATCTAGCGAGCTGGAGAGAGATACGGTTGCTAGATGATTTCGACTCATGCATAGTATCTTTTGAGTTTATCCATGTTGATGGGCTGAACAAGGTCTTCCCCATCTTAATTGGTGAGGAGCACCGCACCACCTGATTGAATCTGTTTGACAATGTAGGGTCCCATCCAAGGAGACTTCCATTTTCCCCTAGTGTCGACATAACTAGGGGGTTTTTCGTGGAGTACCAGGTCTCCTATTTGGATACTACGGCCTTTGACTTTTTTATTGAAGGCTCGAGCTATTCGTTTCTAATATGCTCGAGTATGCTCTAAAGCTAGCAGTCGTCGTTCATCTAATAGGACTAATTCTTCATAGTGTTGTTTGACCCAGTCAACTTCTGATACATCTGATTCTATCATAACCCTTAATGATGGGACTTCTATTTCAATAGGCAGTACTGCCTCAATGCCGTAGGCTAAAGAGTACGTGGTAGCCCCAGTAGGTGTACGGACCAAAGTGCGATAGCCCTAGAGTGCTAGCGGCACCTTTTTTGGACAGTCTTTTCCTGTTTCAGCCATTTTTCTGATAATATTTTCTAATGTTTTATTGGCTGCTTCAACGGCACCGTTCTCCTGTGGTCGTTATAGGGAAGACTTGTGTCTCTGGATTTTGAACTCGTCGAGCAGACGGTTCACGTCCCCTTCAAAGTGCGTGCCGTTATCAGAGATTATTTCGAAAGGGACCCCGTATCTGTATATGACATTGGTTCAGATGAATTCAGACACCTTTCTTGGCATTCAACACTTTGTAGGAAGCGACTTCCACCCATTTTGTGAAATAGTCGCCACTACTAGGATGTATTCATGGCCATTGGATCCTTTGGGGTGAATTTGACCAATAATGTCAATTCCTCATGTTGAGAAGGGCAAAGGAGTTGTGGAGTTGTATAGTGTATGCGGGGGAATGTGCTGCAGATTTGCAAAGTGCTGTCATTTATCACAATGACGCCATGGGCCTGGTCCAGCCCACCCGATTTTCCTTGGGCCTGGGCCTCAATTTAGAAGGCCCGGGAAAAACCGGGCCTATTTGGCCCGGCCTGACAGGCCTGTGGGTTGCACCTAGCCCGAACACGAAAAGCCCAACAAGCCCAACCCGGCCCGAAAACAAAAATGTTGAAAAGTCAAAGGAAATTAAAAAAATTACAAAATTACAAAACTAAAAGAAAAGTGCTCCATTTTCTAGGGTCATGTATTGTTAATGTCATGTCTGCCTCCTCAATTCATGAGTCATGTCCTCAATTTATAGCTAAATAGCCTAAATCTAATATAGTAATATGAAGTACATGACTTAAGATTTAAGAAGGCTGAAGGCACACATATTCGGTCTTCACTCTTCCCAAATCCCAATCAGTGAATTTGCTGCTTGCCTATTCCTCCCGTTTCAAATTTGAGATTTTCGATCTCTTTTCTTGCCGTCGCCACTCGCCAGATCCAATCGCCTCCACCCCTAACCTTTTGATCCGCCGGCGAGTCTGCCTTCACAGTCCAGTCCATCCCTCGGTCCTCACTCATTTCCTTCCTCCGGCACTCGCCAGACGCCAAGCTGCCGTCGCCAGTCACACTGAGACAGACTCTAACTCCGAGTGTTTCCAAAGCGGCAGCCGGCACTACAGTCCGTCGTCTTCTCTTCGATCTCTCTCTAACTCTCTGCAGACTTCAGCTCTTCTCGCCGACGGCCCGACGTCGACTCACCTTGCTAGAGTGCCAGACCGCCGCTGCGCTATTACTCTATCCACTCCACAAGAAAGTTGTCAATTCGATATTTGTCCTTGAAACAACTTTGTTGCAAACTGCATAATGCATATGATATTGTTCGAGTTAGAGTGAGATTATAGTTATATATCAATTTGTTGACATTTTGGGTTAGAATAGCTGGGCATTTCTTCTTTTTCTTGGTTTCTCATATATTCTATAACTTGTGTTAATTAGTCTTGAATGTCATGAGCTCGAATTTCTCAGCTTGTGCCTTGTATTATATGGACAAGACTGCATAACTTCAGCTTGTATGGTCATTGGTAAAGTACCTTTCATAAACCAATTGCATTCCAAATTTCCAATGCCATAACTTGTGATTTTTTTGAATTAAAAAAAGTTATATTTTGGCCCACAGGCCCGAAGGCCCATTCCCCGAGGCGTACATGGGCTGGGCTTGAGTTTCTTCAGACCCGAATGTTAGGCCCGGCTCAGCCCGGCCGGTAAGTGAAACCTGACGGGCTTGGACCAGACTGGCCCGGCCTGCCCGTTTGACAACTCTACTCGACTATGAACAAGTTTGCTGCTCAGTACTACCAATAGACTTGTCTCATCTTCAGATTGTCTTTTCACTTAAAAGCATTTTACCCATATTCTTGAATGAATGGTGAGATATTTTTAAAGTGATAACATAGGCTATTCACCCCTCCTCAAGCCTATTTGAGCACATCCATGGGACCAACAATTGATATTAGAGCTTGACTCTATGAGCTTCATGCTAGGTTTAATAGCCTGAGAGTTTGATCCTCGTTGCTCAAACCCAGATGTATATCAAAAGAAATATGGAATGATTTCTATCAATCTAACAATTTTGGATGCAAGTGTGTCGATGTGTTTTTTATTGTCAAACCAGGGGGTCTATATATACTAACTAAAGAGTTGTGGTGATCTTTCACAAAGTATTGTAACTTTGGAATCCAAGGGTTGCGAACAGGTTCGTTGAACCAGCCGAATGCCTATTCGGTCACCCATTCGAACGAGACTAGGTTTATCGTACTTGATGTGCCCATTCGCCACACCCACCAGCACCCTTTCGGGTGTAATTGTCGCCCAGCTAGTCCCCAAGCTGAGCTGAACCCACCAAGCTTAGTGAGCTTGTGAAAATGAAAGGTTCATTAGCTCCTAGCGACGATGAGACATGCAAAGTTCGCCTCTAAAGCGTCCAATGTGACCTGCGTGTGTGCACTCGGGCTCGGATGGTGCTTCGCACTATCCTCAAGCTGCAGCTTGGGTTAGCTCGGTTGACACCACTTGGTTGCACTTTGGGGAACACTTGATGCCCCTTCCTTAGGTGGGCCTATTAATAAAGTGCCTTAAAGCTCTTTATTTTGCCAATGTGGGATATGGTTTTTCATACCCACTTTACTCTTCAATTAACAAAGTTAAGTTGTCTACTTTTAGCATTAATATCTAATTCACTCGAACTGGTTTTAAGATAATAAATATATCAACTTAATATACTCGAAAAGTAGGTTTCATATTTGTAACTTATTTACATTTTTAATAAATGAAACACAATTAGAAACTTTGTCCAACATTGATCAAACACCAATTTAATGAAACCAATTTCCAACGGTGCTAAACGTAACACTTTTTCAAAGACTTGACTATGTTGCCCTTATTCCTATTTGAAGTATGTGAGGAATTATATTTATGTCCTTCATGAATATAAACTAAAAAAATAAAATTTTAGAGTTATTATTACAATGTCAAAGTTTTTATGTAATTTATTTTGAATAAATGGAGGGTGAGGGCCGGATGTTTGGGTTGTCCCCTTTTGACACATTTTTTTAATCACGATGCATCAATTTTGAATAACGATGCGTCAACGATGCATCAATTTTGAATAACAATGCATCATTTATGAATCTTGATGCATTGTTTGGTCTGGGCTTGATCTTGATGCACACTTTTGATTTTGCGATGCACAAACTGGATTTCCCATGTAGAACATCCCGATACACATTTTTAGATTTGTGATGCACAATTTGGTGTTAGAATACAAAAGTAAATTTGATGCATAATTCTGATTTTCGATGCACAAATTAGATTACCCAGACAAAAATCCCGATGAACAATTCAGAATTCGTAAACGAGACACAATTTTGATTTTCGATGCAAAAACGGAATTACAATGCAGCATATGCCTTTCATTAAGCTCATCCGTTTGCTCTAAAATTGTCCTTTAATGGTTTCAAAATTAAAAATCACATCCTTTTGCGGTTGAGAACGATGGGAGGGGACTGACCCGATTGTCACCCATGAAATTTGTTAGGGGAAAATTTTGACTGGTCCCTTTTATAAAGTTTCCAACCCAAAAAGTCCATCGTTTTTTTTCAACCGCAAAAGACCACTTTTCAAAATATTGTTCCAAAAATGTCATCGTCTTCTTCAACAGCTTCGGCAACACACTTTGGATTCAAAACTCACAATTGTTCGCAAGGAAACGGAGATCGAGTTTTTTGATTCATGAAATGCGAAATTATAATGGATCTGTAATGGGTTGAAAATTTTTTTTCAGTTGGGACGAAGGCGGAGAAAGAGGAGAAAGAAGAAGGCTTACGACGGAGGAGATGGATGAAGCAGGTGGAGGACGTGGTCTGGTTCTTTATAATTTTGTATCGCGGTTCAAAAATTAATGCACTAAAATTGATGAATCGCGATACAAAAATAAACTAGCAGTTACACTATTGAACCGCGGTGCAAAATTAATTTAATAAAAATTGCTGAATCACTGTTCAAAAATAGACTTGCAGTTACACTATATTAAACCGCGGTGCAAAAAATAATGCGATAAATTTGATGAACCGCGGTACAAAAATAATGACCTTCATAACGTGTCTACGGTTCATTAATAGTATCATAGTCATTTTGCTATCAAAAGTGACTTTTTCCGGTTGAAAATAAAAAGGTATACTTTAGCCATTAAAAGTTTCAAAAAGTAAACCGGCCCGTAATTTTTTCAATTTTTTAATAAATGGGCTGATTTTTTGGGTCGGCCCTTTCAATGATGGGCATATTTTTGGGCCGGATATTTTCAAAGATGGACAACTTTTTTGACCGGCTCTTGTCTAGTTCACTGGTTGTTCCTGCGCCGAATGTTCAACGGATTTTTTATATTCTTGCTCGAATTCTTTCTTTTGACAAAAAACTGCCCATTATTCAAGCCAAATGGACAGACTATTTACCTGCCCCCATACAAATTGGACAAATTTTCTGATTGGCCATTTGTTCAAAACATCAACCAAAATTTTAAAATGGCCAAGGGTAAAACCGTAATTTACTCATGTTAGGGGCAAAATAGAAATAACATTAATTACTACTTAGAAAGTGTTTCGTTTAGTATTTTATACTCCATTCGTTTTTAAATAATCGTCATTTTTAACCTGACATACCATTTTTAAAAAAACTAATTAACTGTATTATAAATATTAGTGTAATGTATGAGTTTTTTTAATGCTCTTGAACATGTTACCATTATTAAAGTATGTTGAAAATGTAAGGGTAAAATGGTAAAAATATTTTTCTAAAAATGAAAATTTTAAAAGATGACAATCATTTTGAAACGGGTAAAAAGGAAAGGAGAACAATTACTCCCTCTGACCTAAAATTATTGTCCTGCTTTTTTCGTCCCAAAATAATTGTCTTGCTTTAAATTTTCTTTTTAAAACAACACTTTTACTATTTTATCCTTACTTTTTCATTAAAGTTTAATTATGATTTATATATACACGAGCTTTAAAATAAACTATACATCAAACTAATATTCATAATCAAGTCCAATACTTTTTTAAAAAACCGTATAACAAATAAACCCAGACGATAATTTTCTGACGAATGGAGGAAGTACATGCTACGTTAATAGTAACCCGTATAAACTGACCTGTTTAGTCCGTGACCCATATCTAGAGATGGTGCCCGGGAACTGGGAAGAGAGGTTGATTGTGACTTTAAAGTTAAAGAGAAGAGAGGAAGGCGGTATATAGAGACGGGCAGGGCGGGTCACGGAACAGGACTCAGGAGAGAGAGAGAGATGTGGACAGTGATTTTAAATGGGCTGGCCCTAGTTATTTTGGGTCGGCCTAAGGATGTAGCATTTGAAGGGTCACGCACTAAAGGGATCGCTTTATCGCTTAGGGTGACGAGTAAATTTTTGGGTGAAATTATGGTCGTTTCATTTTCTAAAATTTGTAACTTTTCAGTCAATTATTTTTTTGTTTCAACTATAAAAGTTTTATTTTCGAAATATTGTTTCAAAAATTTTATCATCTCCTTCACAGGTTTTGCAAAAATACATTAGATTTGAAAATCACAATTGTTATAAGATTTTTCAGTTTGGACGAAGGCGGAGGAGGTGGAGGAAGAAAAAAAAGAAGACTTAGGATGGAGAGAAGAAAAAAGAAGGAAGATAACATCAATGTCTGATTTAGTGTGATTTTGTATCGCGGTTCAAAAATATAATGTGGGATTTAAACGGTTGCATTGTGGTACACAAAAGTTTGTGCATCGCGATACAAAAATTGATTCATTACAGTGTAAACCTCAGGCTCATTAAGGGTATCGTAGTCTTTTTGCCTAAAAGATATTTTAAAAAAAACACGTGACTTGGATTATTGAAAATTTTGGAAAGTGGACCGGCACAATTATCCCTAAATTTTTCAAATAATTCTAAATATAATTCTAAATTTTGAAATCAACAAAATAATGCATTGAAATATATTTTTAATACTTCCTCCGTTCTAGGCAAGGAGTCTCTATTCTAAAAATCAACAGGGAGGCTAGTTGGGATCTAGGCACCAATTAAGTAATAACTAGTTTTACACTCGTGCGTTAAACGCACGAATAAATATTTTTTTTAATTATATAATAGCCAAGACAAAAGAAGAAGAAAAACAATTTTTTTAAAAAGAATGTAATGTTGGAGGAAACTACTTAAATTGAAATATATTATGTTTTCCCAAATAATACAAAAGGATTTCAGTATATATAATTCATTTGGCACAAACGAAAAACCGACCCAAAATAAAAATTCCAATATGTCGAATTATGTTTGACCTAATGTCATCGTTGACAGAAAATCATAACTTTCTTCTTTTCAATTTTTGAGTCCACAATCTTCAATGAACAATTATAAAAAAGACTGGATAAAAAAAATACACATGTCACTCCAAAAGTTGTCATGGGTCCTCTCCCGCTTCTCAATTTGATAAAACCAATTATCGCATCTCTAAAGTGGTGTAAGAGCATCCAAATAATAACACCCAATACTACGCTCTAGTCACCTCATTTTCTATTTTTCTTTATAATTTTTCAACGCTTTAAAAAATAATTAACTCCAATAAGTACCTTTTATACAACACTCTATACACCTCAAATATCTCAAAACTCAACCAACAAACCTAACTACCAATATATTTTTCATCTTCGCAATTTCTATTTCCTTACCGTGATTTGAATGAGATATTTTATATTTTATATTCTATGGAAAAAAAATGTTGTGTGTTTTCATTTTTTTTGTTCTCTCATACACTATGTTGGCCCCTTCATAACCAATCCTTATTCGTCATTGACAAATCAATCCTTCTAATGAGATGGGTGGGCTTTTATTGTTTCCGTAAAAGCCCAATCAACTTTACCTTCCTTTGCAGTTGCTGCTCTTCCTCCTTCTGCTCCTACCATGGCTCTGGACTATCACCAGAGCTAAAGAAATCAATATTGCTCAAGCGTGACATACTCAAGTTCACATAAATCCACTGCTCATAATTAGACGTAACATTAGTGTTCAATTACAACTTGTTGAACCAGAGGGAGAATTAACTTGTGTTAATATCGCTAATAAGATTTGAAGGTATCGAACAGACTTACTTAGGCGAATGAATGTAGGCAGCGGAGAAGGATCATCTTCTATGTTTTGAAAGCGGGGGAGAAACTTTTAGCTCACACATAGAGAGAACCTTGCAAAACACAATAAACGATAGAATATAATATAATTTATGTGACGACCCGACATGAATTTCCATACGAAATCCCAAGGTCATTCCGTCAAGACAAGCTAAGAGACATACAAGCACCTGCTAAGCATAATGGTGCGAGTCAAGAGATGAGCCATCAAGCTTGAAACATGAAGGTAAAGCCATAACGACGATACGGAATAATAAAAACTAAAACCTGCGGAAGCAAAAACAAAATGGGACCCGAGCTAACAAGCTCCGAAATAAAAAACAACCAAAGAGATAGTAAATCTCTCAGCCCAAAAATTCGACACACGTGACGCAACATTAGACATGCGCAACAAACCATCGGCAACCAAAGGCCGGCAAACCAACAAAATTCCAACCTAATAAACAACCACTCAACGACTATAACATGCCGGAGGGACAATTCAACTACAACAATATTATTTCAAATATTAAACCACCAACCAAGATCTCACGACTAAAGCTGTCGGAGATAGAAACAACAATAACTCAGTATTAGAATAAACGAGTCAAACATGCTCGAAATGACAACGGAAATAACTTCTAAAAGATACAATAGCTCGACTATACTAGCCGGCTCCCAAATACATAACAATAATATACTACTATAATCTACCCAAGTAAAGTCTACATAACTTTACATCCGTGTCTCACAATTAATTTATAACAATAATACTAATAACTCCAAGCTTATTGCCCGGAAGACCACCTGCTAGAAATCGCTATCCGAAGTCGCTGCGTGTACTAACGGGATCACTGCACACACTAGGGAAAATAACCACACGGAGTGAGTCATAATGACCTAGTAAGTTACTAAATGCAACTATATGACATATTATATCATGGCATGGCATAATGCACAAGCATATAAAAATCATGGCATCATACTAGTATACCAACAATAAACATGCACTTAATTACCAAAGCACATAATCTCACATAAACCACATATCATAATGTCTTTCATGTAAATGCTCATAAATAAACATGTGTAACAAGAAACATGAATCGAATTGTTACAACCAAAATCCGGGTCCAATGCCCAACCGAACTTACCATGGGATTCATCCTCAAACCAAAATCCAGGTTCAACACCCAACCAATCATACCTTGGGTTTCATCCTCAAATAATCACAACTCATCAGTTTTCCTTTAATGAGTACTCGTTACATTCATCCAATCCCCATATGAGAAATGGGAGCTCGAAATTAGGTTAGATGACTCTATCTCGAGACCACGTCCCACTATTGGCCAAATAGTTAGGAGAAAGGGAACCAATGCAACGATTCATAGCGATTGTTTCCAAAGACTATGAATCATCTCATTGCCGACACTACGACCAAACCCGTCAGCTGGACTTAAACCAAAAATGCTTAAGTAGGTATTTACTTGCATAAACCAAATGAGACCAAGTTCATTAATATCGGGCTCATCAAATCATATAGGACACAATGCACTACAGACTTCCATAACAATGCACTTATTTGCATATAATCAAGTAGGACATAATGCTCTACAAACTTCCATAACAATGCACTTATTTGCATATAACCAACATGTTCAACTAACTTATAAGTTTAGTTCAAGAACCACATATTGAGGTGCTCATAAATCCTCAAGTGATCAACCAATCAAGAATAGCATATAAACTCAATAAATCACAAGGTGAGGTCTACTATAATCCTCTACTCAAGATCAAACCAAAGACTATTAAATTAGTCTAAGAACATCATATCTCAAGACTTAGTATTTAGTCTTCACTTAAGGCACACCGGACTCAATCATAGTCCTAATCGTCGTATATAATCGACATCTCCAATACTATACTCAAGAATATCATGGCTACTCCGTAGCCACTTCCTCACAAGTGCTTTCATATGCACGCGACCAAAATTGTTAAAGAGAGAATTCTTTCCTTAATAATTTCTTAAATATACTCGAGGCCATAAGTTGGTCTCTAATGTTCCGTGCTCTAATAAGCACGCACAAGATATGCTTCCAATAAGTCTCTATAACTTGAGTGTCTCATATGGACACAAATGAGATGCTTGGTTCGCACACACATAATCAACCAAGACCCAAACATCGTAGAGTTTCAACCCAAGGCACATTATCATATTATTGGCCTTATAATGACCCCGTTGGGTCTTAATACTACATTTCATTCTTTATGTGTTTTATAAATCCACACTTTAACATTTCATTAAAGCTTACAACAAAATCCCAATATTCATTCGGGCTTGATTCCCAAGCCTAAAAATCCATATAACTCATCATAATCATAATTCCACTTAAAGTTTGGAGGCTATGCATTTCACAACATTAATCAAACGAAACTCAATCGTCGTAGGATTTCAACCCAAGTTCGTTTAGCACATTATCGAACTTATAAGGACTCCATTGAGTCTAATGTACATTTTCCGAAAATTAGGGCATAGAAATCATGGGCTACAATACCCTCCTATGTTCATACTAATATCCATGATAATATTCTCAAGTTCATTAAACCCACATAATCCCAACAAAACACTTAGTTAGGCAACATAGAGCAAAAATCACATTTCAAGCATAAACCCCTTTAGGTCACTTCACCCATCATGCTCTCAAGACTTGAATAAATTACATAGAATGGATTAATATACTACACAACACATGTATATCATCCTAATCATGGTCTCTAGCAAGTTCATCCAACCAATAATCAACATTTAGGCATATACCCATTCAAGTCACCTTACCAATCATGCTCTCAAAACATGAATAAATCACATAGAATGGATGAATATACTACTCTACACATGAATATCATGCTAATCAAGGTCTCAAGTAAGTTCATCCAAGCAAAATCATCATTTAGACATTTAGGGTTCATAACATCTCTAAAAAGCCCAAAATGCACCCATTGACCTCACATAGCACTTATGTTGTTTTCCCTATGGTCAATGGGACAAAAACAAAGAGAAATAGAGGTAGTAACTTACCTAAAATCAGCCCCTTCAAGCAAGCAAAACGAAATTCTAATAGGTGGAAGTTGTTGTCTTCAACTTCCTCTTCAATTCCATGGCTTGGTTTGGGAAATGAAGCTCTCAAGCTTTGGAATCCATGGATGGACCTTCAAGAACCCTAGAAGACTCTCTCTCTAGCTCTCAATAAGCTCTATCCCATTTTTTGAAGTCAATGGCTGAATATGAGAGGTTAGACTTTGAGTTTGTGGTCTAAAAGGGTTAGGAAAGTAAGTGGGTGTGTTGTCAATATGTTGTGGTGTTTCCCCCTAATTAAACCCACTAATCGCACTCTAAAACTCCAATAGATGTTTAGGATATAACGTAAGGTAGTTAGGATGGTTTAGGAGTGGGTTAGGTTGGGTTTGGGTAGGGTTAGGTTGGACAACTTGGAAAAATCACCAAAAAATCCCGTAACAGGGACAGCATAGGATGCGGCCGCATGACTGGGCTTGCATGCGAGCACATGCTACAATTTCCAGCCCTTGGTGAGTTTCTGCAATCCTCGTTCGCGTCCGGTCCTTCCCGCATGCAATTGCAAGTCTTGAAGCTTCAAAATGGCTCATAATTGAACCCTTAAAGTCCTAAAACACTAAGCTAAACCAAACAAGTCTCAAACCACTTTAAAGTAGGTCTAAACTCCCACAAACAATACCCGAAACAACTCGGAACGAAACCGACGCAAGACGTAACAACTTGCTAACGAAACGTCGAATGAAACCATAAACCGACGGGCAACAACCCAAGATTATAATCACTTCAAAAGGCTATAGAATAGGCCTGAATGCCTCTCAGATGATGAACAACAGATATGAGAAAAAAACTCCCGAAAGACGAGACGCTCACACGGCCCAATCTCAAACTACGCAATAAGGAGAATTGCTATCCTCGAAGCGTCAAAACCTCACAAGACTTAAGGAATACATCCAACTAGAAGTCTAACACATCTAAACATGTTAATTAATCATCATGTAAAGATCTAGGACCAGATCGAGGTCAAGAACACAAAACGCAAGCGAATTCTCAATCGCGTCGCATTTCGACTATCGTCGAGTTACGGCTTGTGACTTTAGCAAGTCAACAACTATATGACATCTCTTAATAGCATTTTGGTCTTAATGTGATCTCTCATACACATCTAGACTCTCTCACAAACCCAACGAGCAATCAACCAAAGAAGAAATGTGAACATTGCACGCAATTCAAACTAACCGGGAATCGGGGTCTTAGAATTTAGACAGTTTGAAAGATGGGAATTCTCATGACGATGAGGCAATAGTTGCTGTAACATTTGATTGCTCTTTTGAAATTCTAAGTTCAGATATGATCAAAGCACACACTCACAAGATAAAACCAAATAAGACCCATAGTCAAGCCCATTAAAATCATGTAAAATCAATAACATTTCACACCGAGTAAGATTAATCTAACATAGCACAACGAGAAACATTGTTAATATCTTTCCTTAAACAAATAGTTTATATAAACCACTGAGGTACATTGAACTAACTACTATTTTGATAAATACATATAACTAATTAATTTTGACAATATTTCCAAAGAGACTTTAATAACCATAAAGAATATAAAATAATGTCAAGGGTCAAGAATATAAGAAGAGACTTTGAGTTGAAGGGAAAGGGTTAATAATTTGTTATTTTCTCCCTCCACTATGTAATCTCCAGTTCAAAGTGTTGCCTTGAGTCTTGTTGCCAATCAATATTTTTCAAATCGATAGTTATTAGCTACAATTATCACCCACTAACAACGAACCTAAAACCTCAATTAATCCGCTGCAATTACATCTTCAATATCTTGAAGACTTCATGGCTTAGGAACCACAATTGTAATTTAAAATTCCTTATTCAATCTACTTGTTACTACTTCTCTCTCACATTCCCATATTTTTTGCTTCTTAATTACTCCTATGAGAAATAGCAATAATATACATTGTGTCAACCCATTTTAAAGAAGTTCAGTACTAAAGAGCTCAACCCATTTTAAAGTTCAACCCATTTTAAAGAAGTTCATGACTAAAGAGCTCAACCCATGTATGCATTGCTATGGTCGAAATCCAGCAAAAAATGAAGAGGGAAAATGAAATTTTGTTTGAAAACTTTTAGGCATAAGGTACTTTCACATTATAAACACTAAATGTACAAATATAAGGAGCATTAATCATATTTAATTAGAGGGGGTGAGGGTGGGGAGAAAACACACAGTAAACACCCGGTTTTAGTGGGTTTACTATAACCAACTCTTCCAGCACCTAAAAACATATCCATACTCCCAAATATCATTCCTAGTTGTATACATTGAAAACTAAAACTTTTACCAAAGAGATGCAAAATACAGTAGCATTTAACAGTAAAGCACAACGTGGAGATTTAAGAGTAAGAAATTTTTCAATCGATTTCTCCAAGCTGTTTATAGTACTTATCAATCTGAAAACGTGGATATTGCAAGCCATATATACATAGAACTTGGAGATGTCTCCTTTAAGAATAATTTTTTAAGGAATTTATCAACATATAGAAAGCAACCACTAAAACTAAATCACAAATGTATCCAACTTGCATAAAGCTAGAATGATCATGAAAAAATCAGTAAAAGAGGAGTAGCAGTACTTCAACCAAAGAAGCAATTTCAATCTCTCACTTCAGAATCGGGTCGTACCTCAAAGATCCAATATACTCCTCATTTGACACCCTCAGATCCTTAAGGTCTTTGTGAAATGTTTGAAGCTGCCATAGTGTCATGTTCATCGCAACAATTAATTTGTACGCACTAATCGAAGATTGGAATAATAGAGATAGGAATGTAATAAAAATAAGAAAACAAACATATAACAATAATAGAGATGGTATCCATTGTTTGAAGGGTGACAATGACATCGGGGCTAAGAATAATACTAAATAACAACACAAATTCTTTATTGGTATCCATTATTTGAAGAAACACGAGCACTAAATAGCAGAACGAAGAAATTCATACCAATAGAGGAAGGGTGTTGTTGCGATCATTTTAAAAGAGGAGAAATCAGAAGAAGTTTAAAGATATGAATTCTTTATTGCTACAAGCTACAGCAGCACTCCAAAGTCCAATATAAATGTACAACAAAATTTCTTTCCAAATCATTTACCCTCTCAAAGTACCAAATAGTTTACAGGATCAGCCACACCGTACATGACTCCCACCTCTTTCAAGCATTTTGTCAAACACATGGCAGGTTCCACAATCATGCCCAATTAACAATTTGATTAGGCTACACCCAGCCCACCTCCTCAAAACAATTAATAAATGCCTACACATAAGGAGTGCCAATTATTTTGTATTCTTTGATTACAAAAATGGATTTCCAAGACATCCTAGGCTGCTAACATTAACCAACGGTACTCAGAGTCATTAAAATAGACCACACAGAAACTTACAAATTTAACAGAAGGAAACCAAAATAAAACACAGAAACTTACAGATTTTAAAGTTGAATGAGAGGGGAGAGGCTTGAGGGGTTCCTGCGGAAATAGTGCTTTCGACGGCCTCGACTTGAGGGGAGGGCTTGAGAGAAGAAAATGGGGAGAAAGAAACCGAAAGAGGAAGAAGATATAGAGAGATCCACAATCCTTTTTCGAGTAGAGAAAGGAATGGCAAAGAAATTGGTGGAAGTAGGAGTCGCAGGCTCAAAAGGTGGAGGAAGGTGAGGGAGAGGAAATTGAAGGGTTTTGTTCATGAAAAGAGCAGAGTGTATGTATGAAATTATGAGTGATTTGTATTTTCAAGGCATTAGAGAGAGAGAGAGGGGGGTACATTGGGCTGCATAGAGAGAGAGAAAATCCAAGGTTTTGTTTTTAAAGAGGGCTTTCTATTTTAGCAAATTGAAATTGGGCGGGAAATTTCCTATTTTAGACTACCTTACTTTTAAAAATATATAGATTACCCTACTTTTGAATTTTTTAATATAACATAATTAATAAGCTTTAAGCCTTTGAGCATGGTAATATTACCAAATAATTTAAAAATATTGATTATGTCTCAAGAATAAAATTCAAAAATAAAATCAGCAATTCTAAAGTTTAAAACACACAACTATCGATAGTTCAATACACCATATGTCCATTAACAAATTACAAATTTACAAAACATAATTTAATAATGGAAGAAATTGTGGCAAGTCCATTTTGAAAAGTTTTTAAACGCTTTACAGCCCATTATTTTTTTCAAAAACGGGAAAAAGGCACATCATGCATAACAATGCATAAAAATATCCACAGCGATGCACAAATGCGTATGTAGTTTGATATCAATCGATGCATCGCTTTATCAAATGATACATCGCGATGCATCAAAAGTGCTTTTTCGGTTTCTAAAAAATATCAAGGTGCAAAGCTACTGAAAAATTTTAAGTGGACAGACCCGCAATTTTTCTTTTAATAATTCTAAATTGATTTCAAATTTTATAAAAAGGTCAAAAACTATTACTAGGTTTGAGCCAAAACTTTTATACTCCCTTCGTTTTTGGTAAAGAGTACCCGTTTGAAAGTCAAACTTTTTTAAAAAAATGATAGTTTTAGTGGCACATTAGTAATAAAATGATATTTTTATACCTTAATTTTTAAAAATAAATTTTTTAAATAAAAAATCAAAAAATAAAATAGTGAACTATTCGCATGAGACGAAGGGAGTAAAATAAAACCAGTAGCTAGGCGCTTAGACTCTGATTTTCCATGAAAGTGATTTATTATGTAGAACACTTTCAATGACTTATTTTTATTATTGTAAATTTTAATAACTATTTTTCGACGCTAGTTAGTTAAAGGAATAAGTTTCTTATACGATGATCGTCTTACATATATTTATTAGTGAGGTGGTCTCCTGTAAGGAGCCCCATTTAAAAATTTACGGGTCATAATAAATAAATAATATATTATAAAATTTTGTAAAAAATAATTAGGTGAGATGATTCACAGAAAAACACGTAAGGTTTAGAGTTTAGCATGCTCGTCTAAAGTTTGAAACTCCCCAACGCAAATTTTTAAGTTTTATTGCCAGAGATGTGTCATTTTGCTCCGGTGTTCCTGCACTTTCAAGGTTTATCGCCTAAGTTCTTATGTTTTTAAATTTTATTGCCAGAGATGTGTCATTTTGCTCCGGTGCCCCTGCACTTTCAAGGTTTGCCGCCTAAATTCTTATGTTTCCCACGCCTTACAATTTAATCTTTTGTTAGTCCCGTTAGTATCAATTGCCCTGAGATACTTGACGGATCTTAATAGACTTTAACGAAATGCTATATGACACGTTTAAAGTCAAACGTGACACATTGAAAAGACAAAAACAATATATTTTAAGGTTGAAAGTGACACTATAAAGAGAAATTTATTATAATTCTCATTAAAAGACAAAGTAATACTCTTAATACTAAAAAGTGACATTTTTAATACTAAAAAATGATAAATTTAATACTAAAAAGTGACACATTTAATACTAAAAAGTGACTATCTTAATACTAAAAAATGACACTTTTAATTCTAAAAAGTGACACATTTAATACTTGACAGACCTTAATGGACTTTAACGAAATGCTAATGATACGTTTAAAGCCAAACGTAACACATTGAAAAGACAAAAGTGACACATTTTAAGGTTGAAAATGACACTATAAAGGGAAATTTATTATAATTCTCATTAAAATTCAAAATAATACTCTTAAAGCTAAAAAGTGACACTCTTAATACTGAAAAGTGACATTCTTAATACTAAAAAGTGATACTCTTAATACTAAAAAGTGGCACATTTAATACTAAAAAGTGACACTCTTAATACTAAAAAGTGACACTCTTAATACTAAAATGTGACACATTTAATACTAAAAATTGTTACTTTAACCAACTCGGCTAGCCAATTTTTATGATTTTTATTAACATGCTTAGTTATTAACCCGCGAATTCCTAAATGAGGCTCCGTTTTAAGAGTGTCACTTTTTAGTATTAAAAGTGTTGCTTTTTAGTATTAAGAGTGTCAATTTTTAGTATTAAATGTGTCACTTTTTGTATTAAGAGTGTCACTTTTTAGTATTGAGTGTCACTTTTTAGTATTAAATGTGTCACTTTTTAGTATTAAATGTGTCACTTTTTAGTATTAAGAGTGTTACTTTGTATTTTAATAAAAATTATAATAAATTTTCATTTATAGTGTCACTTTTAACATTAAAATGTGTCACTTTTGTGTTTTTAATGTGTCATTTAGCATTTCGTCAAAGTCCGTTAGAACCTGTCAAGTATCCCAAGGCAATTGATGCTAACGGATGGCTAATGGAGCTAACAAATGATTAAACTGCGAGGCGTGGGAATTCGGCGGCAAACATTGAAAGTGGAGGGACGCCGGAGCAAATAGAGGAAATGAGCATTAAAAAATAATTTTGTAGATTGGAAGTGTCATATCCTTGGACCACCTTGGGCTAAATCTTTAAGTTTGCCAATGACCAACTTGGCTGACCAAATTTTGTAATTTTTATTAACAGGTTTAGTTATTAACTCGTGAATTTCTAAATGGGGCTCCGTCTTACGGATTTATGATCCGTAAGACCGTCCTACACAAGTCTTTACCTTTATTCGTAAGGTGAAACTCTACTCTCTTACAGTTCAACCCACCAACACACAATGGATTAGATAAGAAAAGATCCGTTTTACAAAAAATATTGGTAAGACCATCTTACCTAAATATTTACCCGGTTAAATATAGTGCTAATACTATTCTTTAAATATTAGTACAACATTAGTACGAGTCACTATTATATAGGAAGTGTCCCGTATTGTAAATGTATTTTGAATACAATTTTTTTAAAACAGTAGTATTATTAATCAATATCCTTCAATTTTAATTAAAAAAAGTGGGAGAAATAATCAAGAAAAACATGATTGTTCTGTCCCGTTTCAGTACTAATGTTTTAAGGTTGTAAAAACAATTTTAAAAAATAAGTTCATTGAGTAAATAAAATTTAAAAAGATAATAGCCAAATTACTATTTTCCCCCAAAGTGTCCACCTAATCCCACTTTACACTTTGTGTCATTTCCATATCCAATGTTGCCATTTTTTGCAGTTTGCCCCCCCCCCCCAACCGTGACGGGTGTTGGAAAATTAACAAAAAATTAACATGTGCATCTCAAATGTAAGGGTATTTTTGTCCTTTTAGTCTTTTTACCCTTTCTTTATTCCTTCCCCGCTTATATATATATTAGAAAAAATTGACAAGACTAAATACCAAAAAAATGAAATCAAAACTAATAAAATTAAATCACAAAAATAAACTAAGAGAAATTAACGACGGCCTATGTTACCACAGGCAGCGACCAAGGCACAACCTCCCCAAGCCCAATCTCAACGGCACCGGTGTAACGCCCCGTATTCTTGAATGTGCATTGTATGCTTGTCTTCTTGATTTCTTGTTGATTGTGAGCATGTTTACCTAGTTTATAAATGTTTTATAATCATTCTTAAATCATTCTTGAAGTTCTTAACATGTTTAGAATCGCGTAAGCTTGTTTGTTGAATCGCCGGTTCGATCGCTTTTGATTTTGGCCTTAGCGATTCCCCTCGTTGCTCGTGATTTGCCTCTATTTCGTCTGACGGTGTTCGTTGAGTTCTTGGCTTTATATTCAGGTCTTAACCATGTTGAAACAAGTCTTTTTCATGTCCAAGTTATCCTAGTTTGAATGGTGTTTGATTGTAGTTTGATTCGTTGATCATTCGTCGCGTGAGTCGAGCCTTGTTCTATCTTGTTCCGGGTGTTGTTCGGGTGCGTTTCCGACTCGTTTTGAGTAGGGTTAGACCTTAGAATGGTTGCCCATAAGTTTGGGATCATTTGGGACAAGTTTAGACCAAGTTTTGGAGGTTCGGCCAAGCGCCTCGAGGCGCCCGCCTCAAATGCAGGGAGCAATTACAAAATGGACTGAACTTGGAGAAGGCCTCAGTGAATGAGGCGCCCGCCTGGGCATCATTGAGGCGCCCGCCTCAACCTCTGGATATGCAATTACGGGATTTTCCCCTGTTTTGAGTTTTGACGTGAAATGCCTATCCTACCCTCATTAAACCCCCTCTAAACCCTTCCTAACCACCCACCCTTAGTCCTAATCATGTCCTAACACTAATTAGAAGTTAATCTAGGTTGGTTTAGTGTTTGATCACTCCCTAATCTCCACTAATTGCACTTGAGAAATTCCTCTTGTACCCTTCTCTTGTTGGAAGTATAAATACCAAGCCTTGGCCAAATTTTCAGTAAGTCTCTCATTTATTCATCTTATTCTTACACTTTAGAGAGAGAGTGAGTTGGGGGCTTGAGTTTTGAGCCCTAGCTTCATCTTCTTCCTCCGATCTACAAGGATTCCACCGCTCGATTGCCGCCAAACCTTGGATTCTTGACGTGGCGACGAAAACGACTTCACCGCTTAGATTTTGATTCTCTTGAGTTTTCACTCAAGCTTTGTAAGTTACTCTTCTTCTTTTTAGTTCTCATTGACCCTAAGGAAACAAAGTTTATGATGTATGAGGTCAATGAGGACACATAATTGCTTCCTATGTTTTCCATTTGAATTTTAAATGTATGATTTTGCTAGGAGCATGTCTAGGTGGATTTCTTGCCTTTGGGAGTTTAAATTACTCTTTCATCATGTTAATTGAGGTCTTGAACATGTTAGAAATATGTAGTATGTTTGTTGATGAAAGTGATATTATTTGGGAATGCCCTAAATTATGCCTATGTGGTATGTGTGAAAATTGTTATGTGTTGTATCCTTCATATTGGACTACATAAGGAACATGAATTACATTGAAATGTTTTGGGTGAATTTATATCCTTGTTGAACTTAGAAGTGACCTAGGTTGGGTTGTGAAGCATATAGCTTCATTTTCCCCAAAATTGGGAATTTAGAGAAGAGACTCAACCTGAGTCGACTTTAGGGAAGAATTGAACATGTTAAACTCTAATTTCAATCCCTACGAAGTTTGGATACCGTTTGATTAAGTTTACTCAAATATGAGCTTGATAGAATTATTTGCAAAGTTGTTATGAAGCATTGGTTTTGAGCAGTTAATTGCCTTCACATGATTATGGTAGAGATTAACACCCTACTTGGTTGGTCGAGTTCGCTCTTGTCGAATTCGGTCCTTAATTGGTTTAAGTCAAGTAAATATCTACTTGTGCATTGCATTGAGTCCAGCTGGCATTAATTGGTTTGTTTATCAAGTCGTGGTGGGACGATGCACGCCTTCACGAATTATGGGATTCGTGCTCGCTATGGATCGCCGCACTGGACTCCACACACACCTTCACTGTGGCCGCAAGGGGGAAGTGCAGCCTTTGCAGACAATAAGTGCCGCATTGGCTTGTTAATGAGATCGAGTAGAACTTCGATGAAAGTCGATGAATTCACATAACATCGATGGCACGAACCAAGAATGCATCGTTTTGGCAGAGCTACTAAGCGGCCGTGACTATCATATCCTACTTGTATGATTTAATTTACGCACTTATGTGAATAAGGTGCTAAGTGTTAAATGATGATAATATGCCATAATTGTGATAAATGTCATGCTATAACATGAACATGCATATTTTAGTAACTTACTAAGTCTTTCGACTTACCCTATTTGTTTGCTTTGTTTTCCTTAGATCAAAGCCGAGGGAGACGCCCCACGCTAGACTCGCCATTCCCACGCTTGGTTGCCCGAGCTAGAGGTTGCTCTTTTGGGTGTAGTAATTAGTCTTTTGTTTTGGTAAGGACGTTGGGAAAAGTCATCTAGACTTGACTTTGGGTTTTGTGATTGTAGTAACTTGATACTCTTAATATCTTTTGTATGCCGATTTATATGTCGCGCTTGTTTATATGTTGTTGGTTCATCACGCTTTCTTCCGCTAAAGCTTGTTTAAAGTATTATTGTTGTTGTTGTCTCCCATGTTGGCCGCCAGGTTTTATAAGCATGTGTTAATTGTGTGGAGTAGTTGCTGTTCCTACTGTAACGCCGATGACTTGTTTAATTTGCTGTTTTTCCGGCCAAGTGTAGCCGAAGTTGTTATTCGTATGCAATGTTGCGCCACATGAATTTCAGAAATCTACTTGCAAGCTTGCTGTTATTGATTATTTGGACTGCGACTCGGGATCTCGCATTGGGGTCCTGGCCTGGCCGTCACGCTTGGTATCGTGAGCTATAGAAGTACCAGGTCGGCCGTGATAGGTTCCATGCCTAGGTGGGTTGGTTATTTGTGTGATGATTCTAACGCCGAGTGAATTCTTGTGTGGTTCGATGGATAAATAGGAATGGAAATGGGCCGAGAGGTAGGCCCAGAGAGGTCCCGCCAACCGAAGTTGAGAGTACCGCCGCAGTATCCTGTGGGTCCCGATATGGCGTAATTACATCGTAGGTTGATGGCTTTTCTCGCAGGGGCAAGCCAGGAGGTCAAGCCGAGGGAGCACCACCACCTCGACAGAGGACGTTGTACCACCACCGACCGAGGACCTGACACCACTCTCCCAGAGATTCTTTGTTGAAGCCTAGTGCATTGGGGAGCCAAACCCGGAGGAGGCTTGAAGTAAGTGGATGGAAGAGATGATCAAAGTATTATCTATGTTGAGCAGGAATCGACGAAGAGAGTCAGCTAGCGACGTTTAAGTTTAAAGGAGAGCCGAACATTGGTGGAATGTGTTGAAGGAAAGTTGGGAGATGCAAAGTTCCCATCACTTGGGCTAATTTTCAAAGGGAATTTAAGAATGAATATAAAATTCGGATGTGGTTCGCAAACCAAAGGAGAAAGAATTCTATAATCTTGAGCAAGGTACATGATCAGGCGGAGTATTCCCGGTTCACCGAAGTTGAGCCGTTATTGCACGTATTTGATTCCTACTGAAGCACGAAGGACACATAAGTTTGTTAAAGGGTTGAGGACTGAATTTAGGAAGCGATTCTAGCACTTAAGCTCACCGATTATCGGACGCAGCTTGATAGAGCTTATGAGGTTGAGCAAGATATTGAGGAGCACCGGGTCAAGAGTAATTCTGTAATGCACGATGCACTACTCTAACACTAATCAAGGGAATAATTCAGGTAGCGTAAGGGATACCAAGGGAACCGTGATAGAGAGGTGGAGGCCAAGGTAGGCCAGCCGCATGTAAGGCAACAACACTTCTTCTACTCAAAGCAAGGGTCTCGTGAATGAGACTATGATTTGTTCGCTCGCTGTAAGTCCGGGCACACCATAGGTGCCGGGAAAGATGGAAGTGTTACATTTGTGGAGACGGACTCACATGAAGAGAGATTGTCCGAAGTTTAAGGCCAATCACGGGTAGCGCCGTCAACAACTGGGCTAAGAGAGATGGGGATGGTAAACCAAAGGTTCAAGGTCGCAGGGTTTGCGCTGATCGCCATGGGTTCTACGGCAGTGATAGGAGGTACTCTTTTCTATATTTGATCATAAGGCTCGAGTTCTCATAGATCCGTGGGTTCGTGATTCTTATGTTGCTTCGCACTTTGTTGAGAATTTATGC
>CM028382.1:26230306-26291744 GCA_013146195.2 Codonopsis lanceolata | reverse complement strand
CCGAGGGATTGACCCTCAAGACATACATACCCTGCAGACAAAGACGAGAGGCCCCACTAAGAGAGCCACTAGTAACGAAGACGGACCACTCGCCTCAAGACAAACGCCCAAATTTAAGTGGGATTATCCCTGCTAAAAAACAATTTCAACCGCCACTGGCCTCGAGGACCTCTAGACTTTCGACCTCGCCACCAAACCGTCCCTTATATCTTTTCCCCGGCAATCAACACTCCACCACGAAACCACTCGCCTCGCTCTAAATCAATCATCATTCTGTCTCGACAAAACGCTTCCCTAGGCCCGAGAAAACCGCCGCACGCAACCACCAACTCCCCGACAAGTACGCTTCACTCATTCCCCGACGAAGACCTCAACGCATTTAATGATTGCCGCTTTATGCTCCCCAATCGCTAGCCGCCACGTCGCCATAAACTTCGTATAAATAAGAGAGCACATTAAGGCAAAGGTATGCAATTTCGTAGATATCACAACTTCCTTATCAACCTCTTATCAAACACTTATCACAGCATATTTATTACCACCTTTCCACCGAAACCTTACTCACACCGGAGGGTTCTAGTCGGGCCGCCCTGACTCCTTAACGGTGTTTGTTGTTTCACTTGTGCAAGGTTAAGCGAAAGGAACGAACCAACAATCACCACATCATCCCAACTCCACACGTGATCTACAAGGCAAGATCACCACCAAAAAATGTGGATCGCTTTGGTTCTGTTGCCGGAAACCACTTTTCTCACCACAAAGATCCACGCACGAGAAAGGATGGTGAAGTCCGAAAAGCAAGCCTCTAAAAAACGCCACCCCCGCCGCATCCACACGCCTGTAAAAAAGAACATGCCGGCACGCGCGGAGAGGGACGCAGGGGGGACTCCTGCATCAAGTGTCTACCAGGGACCAAAGAAGGATCGCTCTGCCAAACGGCTCTCTAACAAAATAGAGACACCACGCCGACCCCGGAGGTCGTAGTCTTCCGTAGCAAACGAGAGGAAACCACGCTGCAAAGCAAATAAGCCCACTGCCTCAGAAGAGTCGAAAGAATATGCATATTGGGAGCACCAAAAGACCCTCAGAGACAAAAAATATAGGAGGCCGAACAAAATGCACGAACTAAGCAAAAAGGCACGGCCCCGTAACCGAGCCATAATCAATGTGCAAAGCACCCCTGCTGCCCAACTCTGTCCGCGAGGGTGGAAACTACGAAAGCCAAAAAGGCAAAATTTACCACCAATGTCAAATCAAGACTGGGAAGAGGATGCCCGGCGAGGGATCTAGACGCAGCTGCTCATTCTCGCCTTAGATTCCCCCCCCAGACGACAATTGTCAAGCCTACAATGAGGAAGGAGAGTCTCGCCATAGCCTCGACCAAACAAAGTCCTCTCCGCATCTCGACATCCGCCTCGCCAACTAGCAAAGGAGGCTCGCTTGGAGTCCCCAACGAGAAACATGGCCGAGGAAGAGCCCTCGAGGTACCACAGTGCACAAAGGAGCTAATCAGGGCCCCACACAAGCCGTAGGCTCTGCCAAGCAGGCTGACAGTGCCAATGACGATGCCGAGATAAGGGCATGGATGGAGAAGCTGGGCCTCGACAGAGCTCCGACCATTCGCCGCCAAGAAAATCTGAGGACCATTCATCAAACAAATAAGAGAAGCTGGAAGTACCCTCGAAAGTAAAGATTCCGCATTTCGAGGACTATTACACCTAAGCAAACACAATCCGCCCTCGACCATGTCTGGGTACGAGTTGAAAATGATAATAAGAACTGCATCTCGACATACGGTGCTTGGTGTTCGCCGAACTCGAAAAAAGCGTGCTCAACAAAAGGGTACAACGGGTTAGCACATGACTTTATCACATGTTGGGATGACTTTAAAGGGGCATTTTTGAAAAAATTCGCTCAAGCAGTGCTCTCCCAAAAAGCGAGACGCACTGCGAAACAAGAGAGAGTGGAGAAACCGCATCGTCATCAACACATGGCTCGCTTCAAAGAGGTCCCTGACCAAATCCTAGATATTCCCGACACCTCCGTAGTGATGTGTTTCGGAGCAGCCTCTGACACGAGGGAACCGCCGAACGTAGCTCCTCATGAGACCAAGGGACACCATTGGCGAAATGTTCCCCGACGGCCCAAAGTGGTAGCTCTACTGGACGGCGAACAACCCTCCACCACAACCAACTCACGAGCTGTCACATCCCTTCCTGGCACAACTAATACTGCCGACCAGACGCTCGCAAGCAAGGGAAAAGAACAGGAAAGCTCGGCAAGAGGACGCCCACCCGGCAAAAAGGAGGGAGGAGGAAAAAAGCGCCAAATTCACCGGCGAGATTAGGGGCCAAGACGAGACTTCGAAGTTGGAAGACTTCACCCCCTCAATGCATTCTAGGGAACACATAATGGACGTTTTCCTCGACGTAAAAACAAGATACGCCCACCCTTCCCCACGAAGTCGCCTCAACACACGAAATCCCCGAAAAGATGCAGCCCACAACGAGATTGGCCATGTCACTGAGGAATGCATACAGCCTTAAAAAGAGCACGTAGAGGGTTATAAACGAGGGAGATCAAAGGTTTGTGGCGAGAGAGGCAATATTGCGCCTCCCCGACCTAGGGCTCCTGGGGCGATGTACCGACAACAAAGCCGTGGTAAATACCATCCGAGAAGAAACCCAAAGCATCACGCAGCTTGAAGAATGCAATCAACCTGCTTGAACAACCTTCGAGTAAAGCATTATGGAAGGGATGGTCGAGCACGAGATGGTGTTTAGGGACACCGAGCTGGCAGTCAATGATTATGCTCGTCAAAACCCGTTGACCCTACAAATTGGTATACACAACAGCCTAGTCAAACGGGTCTTGATTGACATTTGGAAGGGATGTAATGTACTACAAGTGCTCGGCACTAGGACTTGGCGACACCCACCTTACTCCAAGCCGAGTCCAACTGGAGGGTTTCACAGGCCACAAAGTCACAACAAAAGGAACTGTGGCCCTCAGAGTCAGCCTCGGAGAAGGAGACACCGCAAGAAGTGAGGAAATCACTTTTCCGTCCTCGATCTCCTCCCCCATACAACGCCATCCTCTACAAGACCTCGTCAAGCAAAATTTCGAATGGTCGCATCAATGGCCCATCACGGTCAAGTACATGACCTCGCTTTGGGAGTGGGGGTCCTAAAAAATGATGCCCGCACTACCCTGGAATACCTCATCAATGAAAAGAAAGAGGCAGAAAAGAGGTTGAAAAGGCCGGAGGAGGCCGAGGGAAGGGAAGATGAACAAGTTGCCAAGCGAGCCCGAGGGCTCGACGGGGAAAGCTCTACCCCGTAGCAATCAAAGCAAGCCAAGGAGGTTGGCCCGCGTCAGGAAGAAGGAACATCGAGCGCCGAGGTCGAGAAAACTGAGATCGATGACTCGATGTGAGACCATCCATCCTTACACCTATGGAAGATGTAGAAGAAGTTATCATAAACTTCAACTACCCCGACCAAAAAATAAAGGTGGGAATGGAAATAGCGGGCGACGAGAGGAGAGCTATAATCGAGTTCTTAAGAGAGAACACTGACGTCTTTGCATGGCAAGCCGAGGATATGGAAGGCATTGCCGAGGAAGTAGCAGTCCACCGATTAAGCATCGATCCAGCATTTGTACCCATTCAGCAGAAGCCGAGGTATTTCTCTCCTGAAAAACAAGATGCAATTAAAGAGGAAATAGCCAAACTGCTTCGTGCCGAGATCATAAGAGAAATCCACTACCCCACGTGGATTGCAAATGTTGTGATGGTCAAAAAGAATAATGGAAAATGGAGGATGTGTGTGGACTTCACTAACCTGAATGAAGCGTGTCCGAAAGACTGGTACCCATTACCGAGGATAGATCAATTGGTCGATTCTATCTCTGATACAAAATTTTAAGCCATGGACGCCTACTCTGGTACCACCAAATCGATGTGGAAAGAGGACCAAGGAATACAGTTTTCCGAGCGGCGGTACACTCTATACAATATGATGCCGCTCGCCTAAAGAACGCAGGGGCCACTTACCAGCGAATGGTGAACAAAGTCTTCGGGAACGAGTTGGGGAGGAATGTGGAGGCCTACATAGATGATATGGTGATTAAGACGAAGGAAACATGCCACATAGACGACCTCAGAGAAACCTTCGCAAACCTCAGGAAGAACAAAATGAAGCTCAATCCCGCCTAAATGTGCCTTCGCGTAACTGGGAAGTTTTGGGGTACATGGTGAACAGCGACATTGAGGCAAATCCCGAAAAAATAAAAGCACTAGCCGAGATGAAGGTCCCAATATGCATCAAACAAGTTCAACAGCTGAATGGGAGAATAGTAGCCCTGGGAAGGTTCATCTCGAAATCAGCTGAAAAAAGCCTCCCTTCTTCAAGATCTTAAAAGGGGCGAGAAAGTTCACATGGGACAGAGAGTGCGACCTCGCCTGCCGAGCTCAAAAATACCTCGGGCTTACCCTTGCTCCCACAGGAGAAAGACTCTACGTCTATCTCTCGGTCACGGACACAACCATAACATCGGTGCTGTTGTGAGAGGAAGAGGGACTTCAGAAACCCATCTACTATGTATCACATGCACTGACTGAGGTAGAGACGAGGTACATGCAGATCGAAAAGGTGATTCTCGCGCTAATGATAACGGCGAGAAAACTGAAGCCGTATTTCAAAGCCCATGAAATCGGGGTATATACCGACTTACCTCTGCGAAAAATATTGCACAGGCCTGACGTTGCTGGAAGAATGATGAAGTGGGCCATCGAGCTGACGGAGTATGCAATCGTTTATCTTTCGAGGAAAACCATTAGAGCTCAAATTTTGGCTGATTTCATTGCCGAAACCTCTTCACCTCGGAAAGAAAGAGACGACTGCCGATCAAGGACCCTCCACCAGCGAGCAAGTGCCCAGGCAAGAGTGTCCTCGCAAAACGCGACCACCTCAGCCCTGGACATTGTTCGTAGACGGATCGTCCAGCAAAAATGGCAACGGAGCGGGCATTATCCTCGTAACACCAGACGGAACGGAGATTAGTAAAGCCTTGAAACTGAATTTCCTAGCGTCGAACAATGTCGCCGAGTACGAAGCTTTGATAGCTGGTGCCGAACTAGCCGTCGAGATAGGAGCTACTCAAATCTTAATCTTCAGCGACTCCCAGCTCGTCGTGAAGCAGATTTCGGGGGAATATGGGGTAAACCACCCAACCCTCGACAAATACCGAGAGCTGGCCATGGGTGTCCTCGCCCAATTTGAATACTGGGAGTTGGAACAAATAGGAAGGGCGGAAAACACAAAGGCAGACCACCTCTCGAAAATAGCCACCAGCGAACTCGGCGAGCTCCCCCCAGAGATATGGATTGAAATCCTTGAGACCCCGTCCATTGATAAAGAAAAGATATTGATCTTTGCAGGCGAACAGGCGAGTGTTGGATCGATGACATCAAAAGTACATCGACCAGGGGACATTACCCAGCGACAATGAACAAGGATGGGCAATGGCAAGAAGGTCGGCCAGATACACTTTAATTGGGGACGTACTATACAGGCGATCCTTCACTAAGCCTCTCCTAAGGTGTGTTCGACCAGAAATCACACAAGGATTACTTGCCGAGGTACATGGAGGGGTATGTGGTAGCCATCCAGGGGCTCGAACTTTGGCCGACAGGGTCATTTTCCACGGATACTATTGGCCGACGTTGAGAAAGGATGCCGAGGCATATGCCAGAAAATGCGACAAATGTCAAAGGTTCGCTAACATTCCAAGATTGCGCTCGGCACCTCAAACCCCGGTAATCGCAGCATGGCCATTTGAAATGTGGGGACTTGACCTAATCGGGCCATTCCCTCTTGCCTAAGGAAAAAACAAGTTTGTAATAGTTGCGGTGGACTACTTCACGAAATGGATCGAGGCCAGACCCCTAGCAAGCATCACCGAACAAAGGGCCATCGACTTCATTCGAGACAATGTCCTCTGCAGATATGGATTACCAAGGGCCATTGTGTCAGACCACGACACACAGTTTTCAAACAGATTCACGGCCAGTTGCGAGGAAAGAGGAATTCGCCATTGGAAGTCCTCGGTAGCACACCCCCAAGGGAACGGCCAAGCGGAGGCTGGAAACAAACAAATACTTCATGCCCTAAAAAGAAGGTTAGATGACAAGAAAGGTGCTTGGCTCGAGGAACTTCCGGCCGTCCTATGGGAAATCCGAACGTCTCGCCGAGGCTCAACTCGTAACCTAGCCTTCGAACCTATATATTTTCAGGAACAATTGGTTTTTATTTGTTTAACCTTAAAATAGAGGTGGCGACTCTGTACATACATATTTTAGGATCCATAATGAGACCTGGTGTATTCCAGGCGCTCATATGTTTCTTGAGACACGTCGTTTTTCAATGCGGACGACGGAGGTTTCGAATCGGGGTTCTCACAGTGGCGACTCTGTTGGGGATATTGTTTTTTAAAAAAATAAAAAAACAAATGAGCGCTAGACTCAATTTTTTTGGGGTTAACAAATTATTTTTTATATGCTTAACATGCTTTTACATACAGTCTAGATTTTTATTTTATGCATGTATATATATGTGTTGAAAATATTAATCGCTTTGTCAATACAATACATATGTGCATGCTCTGTTGATGTTACTGTGATATTACAGTGATAATGCTCTTTGCGTTTGCAACCAACATTTGTAATTTACATTTATGCTGGCGAAATACATTACATGTAAATATTATTTTATTCTGTCAATTTTATTTTGGGAATTAGGACCAAAATGTAATAATAGGGATATATAGTTTCCCAACTTTTCTTTCTATTTATTGTTGGAATGGTTGTCTCGCGTGTTCACTCCTTCCCTTATAGGATTCAAACTAATCAGCCGAGACAATCCACGCAAAACAAAAAAGGCAAGACATTTTTACTGCTTTATATAATTGTAAAAAGTTTCCAGCTTTCCTAGCTGACTCACACATGTGCACTCACTTAGGAATATTCCGAACTGCTACCCTACACCAAAGCCAGCCAGCCCCCTGTATCAGCCACGCTAGATTGCATATATATCTTCTAGGGCACTCCATTGACCGGTTGGTTTTTATACCACTTAGTTAATGACCAATCTCAGTAGCAAGAAGATATCTTCTTGTAAATATACAGGGGCTGATCAATAAATTTGACGGTATCTCATTAGAACGATTCGAATGGTGGATCCCGGAAAGAGTATAGGCCCTTCACCCATGATTTGTCCGATCTTGGGAAGTCGAAAGGCAGGTGAAATACGAAGGTCTTATACTCTGGAGAAAGAATCCACTGTTCCAAGACCTAATAAAAGAGTCAAAACAAAGCTATGCTTGTCCGACCAACTTTAAGAAAAACAAAAAGAAAAATGTCCATTTAATAAAAATGCACAATGTGCCTTTCAACCCCAAGCCTTTGAGCCAAACCTTCTTCAACCCTTTTCCCTAGAAACCTAGCCCGCACCTGGAAGGGAAGAGATAATTTTGGTCGTTTGATAAGAAAGTTAGGCTCGAATACAAAAGAAAGTTCATACAATACAGTTTTGGGCTTGAGTATAGAGGACATCTCAGACAGTACAGATTTGGATTTGAATATCGAGATCAGTTCAATGCAAATAGATTCACTTAGAATGGCTGCCGAAGACAAATAGACTGTCGTTAACCCTGAAATAGATGCTCCAGGATATGCCCCACATCCTGAATTCCAGGATTGGTTGGGTCGAGAATTGAACACCTACATGAATAGGGTAATAGACCATTTAGTTGGGAATTTGCTAGAAATCCTAGCGGAAATCCTTATTGAATTTTCTTAGAGAATCAAGAGTCTACAACCTCCAACTAACAAGTCCATCTTTCCCCTAAAAGCCAAAATATCCACGGAAAAGGCCATCCCTCCAAATACCAACACATTTGGTATTTGTTCACCTCACCCAAACATCAATCTTCTCGCCCCATATAACATCATCCCAAACACTTACAGCTCTCCTTCTCAAAATACCCTACCCCCAAACATTGACCTAACCCTCTCTTACCATGGCACATGCCACCAAACAACATCCCCAACCAATGACCTAAAAAGTTACTTTGCTCATAGCCCTACAACAGCTTTCACCCAGCCAATGTTCCCCCAAGCCCCAATTGGGACAACCAGTGCAACCTCTCTGCATGAGACACTCCAGAATAGGTCGGAACCCCCAAAAGGAAACTTATGTGTGTCCTTTGCACAATACTGCCCCAGTCAAAGATAGAAGAGAGAATCACATCTATACTACTCAGCAATCAAGTCCCAGCCAACTTCCTCATCCCGTCTGAAAGGGAAGAAAGAACATAAAAAAGGAAGATATTATGATGTTCTACCTGCCGTCTTTAGAACACTTTGGACCCACGGAAAACTCAAACCACTCGAGGGTTATAAACCCCCAAGCATATTACCTTAGAAATGGAACCCCTCTAAGTATTGTGAATACCATCGTTGTCACGGACACCTCACTGAACAAGTGCTACATGCTTAGGCATGCCATCCAAGACCTCACCGACAGCAGATCATTACAGTATCAAGTGTAGAGAACAACCCTCCACTCCAGATCGAGGCAATCATGAATGTACAAAATTATCTATCTGCTCAGTGTATGAATGATAAAGAACCTTCGATGTATATTGTCATCTCTGCACCTACAAAAGAAACAAAATTGGATTGTAACATGCTCTCTTGGGATGTTATACTAAACAGTCAAAGTTCACCTCAAGAAAAAGTGAACAATTTAGAGAAAGCCACTTGGATAGGTGGGAACGTCAGCCATCTTACCAGATCAGGTCGAGCATACCAGTCAAACCAAGAAGTTGGTGATCACTTTGACAAAGACAAAGAAACCAACATTGGGACTAGAGAAATGGAGGATATCCTACTAGCCCAAATGAAAAAGACTCAAGCCAGCATATCAATCTGGGGCTTGCTATGTGCCTCTAAATCACATCGCGACACTCTGGAAAAGTCTCTGAGTCAAGCAGTTATCCCCATTGAAACCTCTCCTGATGAGTGAACCAAATGATAGGGAACATTCACTTTGGAAATGTGATCATGTTCACTGACATTGATCTACCAAAGGAAGGAATCGACCACATTGATGCTCTCAACATCACCGTCGAAATTATGGAAAGGAGGGTACCACGAGTCCTGGTAGACAATGGCTCGTCTCTGAATGTCTGCCCTACAAGTACGTTAGTCAAACTAGGGATAAAAATCTCATAATTAACCCCCTCGTCGCAAACAGTGAAAGCCTATGATAACACCAGTCGCTGTGTGTTAGGAGTGGTAACGTTCACAATGACAATTGGACCTCTTACCATGCAAGTAGAATTCAAAGTCTTTGATATTCCATCTACTTTCAATTTATTGTTGGGACATCCTTGGATTCACGGAGTAAAAGGGGTAGCTTCGTCTCTTCACCAAAGGGTTAAGTTTATCCACGATAACCACATAGTGATTATCCTTGCTGATAAGGTCGAAGAAAGCAAAGAAAAGGGGGACTTCCCTATCCTAGACATATAACATGTTGACACTGAATTTTCCTCAGTTGCTTTGAATTCATCCCTCAAGCAAGAATCAACAGCATTGAATATGCCCGAGAAATAGACATCACAGGGAAAAAGACTACAGTTGTTGGGGAGATAGTCCCGCTAAACATGTTGAAAAAGATGAAATGCATGCTAGGACTGGGGCTTGGAAAAAACCAACAGGGGCTGATCAACTTAGTCTAAGAAGAGATTAAGGAATGCATCCCACCTTTCGGTCTAAGATATAATCCTACACCAGCGGAATTAGCAGTGTCATGAAAGAGAAACGTGAGCAGAGTAAGGCAGAACTTGAAAAGCGACCTTACTAGGACCCTTCCTTACGACTATACAGGAAAACCCTAAATGGTTATTTTATCAAGAAAGGTGAAGCGATCACCTACCTCATGTTTCCAGAGCCATGGGTTGATTATAACGACAACAAACAACCCGGTTGGGAAACATTCAGAGATATAAGTCTCGCTACTGATGAGATCGAAGAAATAGTCCTTGAACCTCGCGATCCTACGTACAGAACAATAACAGTTGAGAATACTTGGACAATAGATCAGGATGGTTATGCTTTAGCATTGATTGGCGGTGATTTCAGAGGAGATAGATTCTTGGGAATGATCTACGGAAGTATCGACTATGTTAAACCACCAGCAAAATTTGTGGCTATTACAGATAGTCCACTACAGAATTGGTATACCACCACAGGGCCTCTATTGACTACTGCGGACCTGGTTGATCGTTTTGGATACACCATACCCCCTTATATCGCTTATGCCACGGACTGTTCACCTACCAGCCCGCTTCCTGATACCCATATCAAAGATCTTACCCCTGAAGACCTCGATGAAATATCCAACCATGTAACCTACCCTTTTAATGAAAGTCTCAGTGTTTGCATGTACTCCTTGGTTGCCAATTTGTTAAAAGATGAATTAACTTAACATAATAAAAACATAATTAAACCAGTTAATAATGAATTACTTAACAAAGTGGACCCAAAAGATAAAGTTATTTAATCGAGCTCGCCCAGTTGGTCAAGCGATAGGGAAAGCACAGATCAGCAGCAATAGAAGAAGACTTGTCTATCATCAATCTAGGGCTGGACCATGAGGTCAGAGAAGTTCGAATAGGCAGTTATCTGTAAGGGAATGATAGAACAACTTTGATCAGTTTGCTGACAGAGTTTAAAGACGTGTTTGCATGGTCATATGAAGACATGCCTGGGTTGGATCCAACCATTATTGAGCACAGAATCCCGACATACCCTGTTGTCAAGCCAGTAAAACAGAAACTACGCTGAATCAGGCCTAGATGGTCTCTCCAAGTGAAAGAAGAGATCATGAAACAGCTGCATGTGAAGTTTATCTGGGTGGTCGAATACCCAATTTGGCTATCCAACATTGTAACAGTACCGAAACCCAATGGAAAGGTTCGGATCTGTGTCTACTTTCATGACCTCAAGAAAGCATCTCCAAAAGATGACTTCCCACTACCAAACATTGACATGGTAGTAGATGCTATAGCATCACACAAAGTAAGGTCCTTTATGGATGGCATGCTTGGATACAACAAGCTCAAAATGATGACAATCGATCAAGTGAAAACATCCTTTACTACCCCTTGGGGAACATACTGCTACACATTTATGCCATTCGGGCTGAAAAAATCTGGGGCTACGTATCAGAGAGCTGCTACTGCCTTTTTCCATGACATGATCCATAAGGAAATATAAGTATATGTGGATAATATGATCATTCACTCTGATGAAACATATGGTGCCCACATCAGAGACCTTCGCAAGTTCTTCGAAAGGTTACGAAAGCACTAGATGAAACTTAACCTAGCCAAATGCACCTTTGGAGTCACCAAAGGAAAGGTGCCATGTTTTATGGTAACCGAGCATGGAATTTAGATAGAACCTGCAAAAGTAAAAGCCATTACAGATATGCCGCAACCAAGAACTCTGAGTGAAGTCAAAGGTTTCCTTGGCAGATTACAATACATCAACCATTTCATTAGACAGCTGACAACCATGTGCGAGCTACAGTTTAAATTGCTACAGAAGGATACTGACAAAGTCTGGGATACAGAATGCCAACTCGCCTTTGAAAAGGTCAAAGAGTACCTAGCTAGCCTTCCGGTACTAGCTCCCCCTTGTACACACAAACCCCTACTGCTATACCTTACCGTTACAGACACTGCAGTCGAAGCCATGCTCGCACAAGAACAAAAGGATTCTTATGCAGAAAATGCCATATATTTTTTAAGTAAAAAACTGCAAGGCATGGAACTCAGATACTCAGCCTTTGATAAAAGTTGCATAGGTCTAGTCTAGGTGGCACAAAGACTCAAGGCCTACTTACAAGCTCAGCCAGTCAAAGTTATCTCCCAAATGGACTTGTTAAGTACATCTTTGGGAAACCATCACTATCTAGCAGGCTAGCCAAATGGTCCTTCCTGCTCAACGAATTTGACATCACGTATGCTACCCTTAAGTCTACAAAGGGGATCATAATTACAGATCACCTAGCAGAATTGCCATTAGAAACAGAAAGTGCCGAGGAATCAGACTTCCCAGATGAAGACATATTTGAAATTATAGATCATAACACCAAATGGCAATTATTCTTTGATGGGGCTGCCAACAAATGAGGCTTCGACATAGGGATACTTCTCATCGATCCAGTAGACTTTCATACACTTTTAGCCATCAAATTAGAGTTTGAGTGCTCTAACAATACCAAAAATACGAGGCCTACATTGCTGGTCTAGAAGAAGCCCTTTCTAGAGGGGCAAAAGAGTTAGAAGTTTTTGGTGACTCAGCTCTAATTATAAATCAAGTTGAAGGGAAATAGAAAACCCAAGACCCCCGCCCCCGCCTACACCTATATCATGCCAATCTGACCGTCTTGTCTCAAGGGTTTGATGAAATATCGTTCAGACAAAAACAGATTTGCATATGCATTAGCAACTTTGGCATCATTGGTTGAAGTTCCATCAGTCATAACAGTGCAACCCTTTGTAGTAGGAAGAAAGGTCACACCGGCCTACTGCTTTACAATCAACATAGCTTCAGAACTAGATGCTGAGTCATGTTATTTGGACATTTGTAATTTGCTCAAAAGTGGCAAATATCCAGACAAAATAGATTTAAAAAAAAGAATGGCTCTTCGAAGATGGGCCGAATAGTTTGTTATCAGTGGAGACAGCCTCTACAAAATACATTACCAGGGTCTAAACCTTTTATGTATAGACCAAGCAAAAGCATAAAAGTCATGGATCAGTTGCATGGTGGAACTTGTGGACCACACATGAACGGGCATATGATTTTGAAGAAAGCAATCAGATAAGGACACTACTAGAGTACGCTTGGAATCGACTGCATTCGATGGGTACGCCACTGCGACGAATGCCAGCGTTTTGCCAACCTGTAGCATGTGCCTTGACATGTACTTTATAAGTCTATCTCTCCTTGGCCCTTTTCAACCTAGGGAATCGACGTCATAGGACAAGTCCACCCCAAAGGATCAAACAGTCATGAGTATGTTTTAGTGGCACAGTTTATCATAAACAACATCATATACATATATAGGGTACCGTTTGGGATAATCTTTGACAACGGTACACACTTTGAAGGAGAAGTTAATTGCTTGCTAGAAGAATTCAAAGTAGAGCGACACAAGTCTTCACCTTACCGACCACAAGCCAATGGGGCAGTTGAAGCAGCCAATAAGACTCTTGAAAATATCATCAGAAAAATGTCTAAAACCGGAAAGGACTGACCTGAAAAATTACCACTAGCCTTTTGGAGATATCGCACATCGGTTCGTACACCTATTGGGGTTACGCCATATTCCCTAGCCTACGGCATGGAAGCCGTATTTCCAATTGAGATTGAAATTCCTTCATTAAGAGTAATGATGGAAGCAGACATAGCCGAGATTGATTGGCTCAAACAACGGCATGATGAGTTAGCTCTCCTAGATGAGCGCCAACTATTGGCTTTAGAACATACTCGAGCGTATCAGAGAAGAATCGCCCGAGCATTCGACAAAAAGGTCAAAGGCTAAAACATTCAAGTGGGTGATCTCGTTCTTCGAGAGAAACCCCCAAGTTACATCGATAGTAGGGAAAAATGGAAATCTCCATGGATGGGTACCTACCTAGTGATACACATACAGTCAGGAGGCGCGGTATTCCTCAAAAACCATGATGGAAAAGATCTAGGTCAACCCTTCAACATGGATAAACTCAAGCGATACTATGCATAAGCCAAAGTAGTGCTAATATAGCATGATATAATGGATCAAATACTTTATCTCTCTCTTCAGCTCACTAGGTTGAAAACCCGAAAGGGCGGCCTAGGCAAAAGTTAGAACAAACCAAAAAAAGAAAACAAAAGGAGAAATAAGGGCTCGATAGGTCGAAAACCTGAAAGGGTGGCCTAGGAAAAAGTAAGAGCACGTAAAAAAATAAAAAACCAGGAGAAAAGAAGAGAGAGTAAAGTCTCCAGCATACAACATACAACATACAACGTACATTCTACAACATACGGTATATAGCTCATAGTCTACAATGTACAACATGCATCATATAATCTATAGAGTACAACATACATCATACATGTGAGTGCCTCGATTAATAACCTTTCCCCCGCTACTGAGAAGCGGGTGGTTTTAAAATCTTTTAAAGCGCGTGGGAATACGCCCGGCCTCATTTATGGACTCAAAATGTGATCAACAGAGTCACCATCTTTATTTTAAGGAAATACAAAGAAAAACTAAAAGTAACCAGATTTGTAAAAGGGTTCAGAGGCTAAGTTACAAGGTAGGAAGGGGTTAGGCACCCAACTAGCCCTTTCGGTTTCAAAACAAGTTTTTTTTTGGCTAAATATGCTTTTTTTACATTTATTTAACAGTTGAAATAAAGAATTATATATATATATATATATATATATATATTTGTATATATATAAGGAAATAATTACAAACTTACAGCAGCCTCTTTTCTTGGAGTTACAAATACATTTATAAAAATTTGGACATAATAATGGCTCTTTTTAGAGCTATTTTCTATAGAATTTTGGGCAGCACAATTTCTTATTTCGTTTACATAGGACTATTTTAAATAGAACTTTTATACATAAAAAGTTTAATAGACCTACCTCTTGAAGCGTGGGAGTTTTATCTCGTACCAAGCTCCTCACTGGTAGGCCCTAGGGTGTGCTCGCTTTGGCCTTCAGGGAGAGGGAGCCCTAGTAGGTGTGCGAACTGATGTTTTATTGGCTGCTTCGACAACACCATTTTCCTGTGGTCGGTATGGGGAGGACTTGTGTCTCTGGACCCTGAACTCGTCAAGCAATCGGTTCACTTCCCCCTCGAAGTATGTGCCATTATTGGAAATTATTTCAAAAGGTACCTCGTATCGATATATGATATTAGTTCTGATAAACTCGGACACCTTTTTGGCATTTAGCACTTTGGAAATGACTTCTACCCATTTCGTGAAGTAGTCAACAGCTACCAGGACATACATGTGGCCATTTGATCCTTTCGGGTGAACTTGACCTATGACATCAATCCTCCATGTTGAGAAGGGCCAAGGAGCTGTGGAGTTTTACAGTATATGCGGGGGAACGTGCTGCAGATTTGCAAAGCGCTGACATTTGTCACAGTGACGCACCCACCGATTACAATTAGTTTCTAGCGTACTCCAGTAATACCCCTGTCAGATTATTTTCTTTGATAGCATATGCCCATTCATGTGTGGCCCACAAGTACCACCATGCAATTGGTCCATGACTCGTTCGGCTTTAGCCTGACTGATGCATAGCAGGTTTAACCCTTGGTAGTTCCTTTTTATATAGACTACCTCCGTTGATCACGAATTGCGATGCCCATCTTCGTAGGGAGACCTTCCCTCTTTTGTCTTGGTTGGGTGGATAGACCTCTTTCTGAAGCAAATTCATAATGTCTAGGTACCAGGGCTCATTATCCTTTTTAGGAGTGGCATCAATTTCGAAGCAATAGGTAGGAGTTATTTTCTTCCTGACAACAAATGGCTAGATGTTGATCTCTGTGGGAACTTTGACCAAGGAAGCTAAAGTTGCGCTAAAGCATCGGTAAATTGATTTCTATCTCATGGGAGATAATGAAAGAAGATGTCATCAAATTCTTTTGCTAAAGTTGTTAATCAGGTGTGATATAGCTGTAGCCGGGGATCTTGGGTTTTCCATTTCCCTTCGATTTGATTTATGATCATAGCAGAGTCACCAAAGACTTCCAAATTTTTTGCTCCTCTTTGGAGAGCCTCTTCTAGACCGGCAATGCAAGCTTCATATTCAATAGTATTATTTGAGCATTCAAACTCCAATCTTATAGCAAAAGGAGTATGAGAATATGCTGGATCAATTAGCAGGATTCCTATGCCGAAACCTCTTTTGTTGGCAGCCCCATCAAAGAACATTTGCCATTTGGTGTCATGACCTGTAATTTCTAAGACACCATCGTCTGGGAAACTTGGCTCTGATGCATCTTTTGATTCTAAAGGTAAATCAGCAAAATGGTCTGCGATCACACTTCCTTTGATGGATTTGAGTGTGACGTAGGTCATGTCAAATTCGTTGAGTAGAAATGACCATTTAGCCAATCGGTTGGAGAGTGATAGCTTGCTGAAGATGTATTTCATAGGGTCCATTCTGGAGATGAGTTTGATGGGTCGGGCTTGCAAGTAGGTCTTGAGCCTTTGTGTTGTCCAGACTAAACCAGTACAACTTTTTTCTAAGGTTTGAGTAATTTAGCTCGCTTCCTTGTAGCTTCCTACTTATGAAGTAGATGATATTTTCGATGTAGGAATATTCTTTTTTTTTGTGCGAGCATAGCCCCTACTGCAGTGTCTATGACAGTAAGGTATAGGTGGAGAGGTTTATGAGTATGAGGTGGAGCTAGTACTGGCGGGCTAACAAGGTAATCTTTGACCTTTTCGAAGGCTAGCTGGTATTCTTTGTCCCAGACTCGGTCAGTGCCTTTTTTCAGAGTTTGAACAACGGCTCACACATGGATGTCAACTGCCTAATGAAGCGATTGATGTATTGCAATCGGCCCAGGAAACCCATGACTTCTGTTGGGGTTTTTGGCTGTGGCATGTCTATGAAGGCTTTCACTTTAGCAGGTTCTATTTCAATGCCCAGCTTGGTTACCATGAACCCTAGGACTTTGCCCTTGGTAACTCTGAATGTGCGTTTGGTCGGGTTGAGCTTCATTTGGTGTTTTCTTAACCTTTTGAAGAATTTTCGAAGGTCTTTGACATGGGCACCATTTGTATCTTCAGAATGCACAATCATATCATCCACATATACTTCAACTTCTTTATGTATCATGTCGTGGAAGAGGGTAGTGGAAGCCCTTTGGTATGTAACCCCAACATTTTTTAATCCAAATGGCATAACAGTATATAAATAGGTTCCCCAGGGGGTGATGAATGAAGATTTTTCCTGGTCTTCTGATGCCATTTTGATTTGATTGTAGCCCAACATGCCGTCTACAGAGGATCTTATTTTATGAGAGGCTACAGCATCTACCACAATATCAATGTTGGGTAGAGGGAAGTCCTCTTTGGGCGATGCCTTGTTGAGGTCGCGAAAGTCTACATAGATCTGAACCTTTCCATTGGGTTTCGGCACGGTCACTCTATTTGACAACCAAATTGGGTATTCAACTACTTGGATAAACTTAACGTGTAGTTGTTTCATGATTTCTTCTTTCACTTTCAGCAACCATTCTGGCTTGATTCGACGGAGTTTCTGCTTAATCAGCCTAGCATCGGGGTATGTCGGGATTTGGTGTTTTAAAATTGTTGGATCCAACCCAGGCATGTCTTCATAATACCATGCGAAGACATCTACAAACTCTTGGAGTAGACTGACCAATGCTGCCCTTTTTGACCCTTGCAGATAAGTGCCAATTCTGACTTCTTTGATCTCACTGCTCAGCCCCAGATTGACAACAGACAAATCTTCTTCTGATGCTTCTGATCGGTGCTTGATTGACTTAGCGAGCTCGAGTAAGTAACCTTTATTAGGGGTGAGCAGAAGTTTTCCGGAACCGGACCGGACCAATGGAACCGGACCGGACCAGTCAAAAATGAAACGAACCAATACTTTGGATTGGTCCTGGATCTGAATTTTTACAGAACCGGACAATTGGGTCGGTCCCGGTTCGAAAACCAAAACACGTAACCGGACCGAACGGACCAATGTGTATTTATTATTATTTTATTATATATAATATACTAATATAGTATATATATATATATATATATATATATATATATATATATATATATATATATATATATATATATATATATATATATATATTGATAAGAAGATAATAAAATGGATACAACTTACAACCTAAAGAAAATACATAATAATTTGATTCAATATTCAACCAAGTTTCCTTATTTAATTAAAGAGAAAATAGGAGGGAAAACATTATTCTTCCCTATTAATTAATTTCCTGCCTCTTTTTGTGATTTCAAACATTATTAGTTTGAAGGATTGTTACCTGTAAATTAATTAAATTAACCATAAGGGGAGCGGAGAGGAAGATGACTTGCAATAAATTTCCTTACAACTTTCTTTTTCGTTTCTCTTTATTAATTTGGAAGTAATGATTTTTACCTTTAGTTTATTTTCACAAGAACAACAAACCCAACAATATGTTGTATGAAGGAAGAACATGATTTAATTATTGATCATTGTTTTTTAGAAAATCTAGTTAACCTCTTGATCAAAGATACGCATCGTATTGGTTCGGTCCTGGTTCTCGTATGTCTTCAATTGGTTTTGGACCGGACCAATGTATTGGTTCTCAGACATATTGGGTTGGTCCTGGTTCTATATTTTTTAAGAACCGGACTATTGGTCTGGTCCTGGTTCTCTCAGTGTTTCCAAAAAAATGGACCGAACCGGACCAAGCTCACCCTAACCTTTATCTTTTGGGTCCATTTCGTTAAACGACTCATTAGTTATGTTAATTAATTCATCTTTTAACGTAGGTGCAACCAAGGAATACGTGAAGACATCAAGATTTTCCTTATTAATACCAGGCTTTACAGGGTTGATTACATTATTGAGGTCCTGGGGTTTTAGGTCCTCAATTTCAGGTAGCGGGACGATAGATGACCAGTCCGTAAGGCTAAATGAAATAGGGGGGATGGTACATCCGAAACGGTCCACCAAGTCTGCGGTTGTCAGGAGCGGGCCAGCCGTAGTATACCAATTTTGCAGGGGTTATCAGCAATGGACTCAAATTCAGCTGGTAGCTTTTCATAGCTATTCCCTCCGTCGATCATTCCCATGAAACTATCTTCGTGGAGTTGTCATCAAACAAGGTCAGGACATAGTCATCTTGGTCTATGGTCCAGGTGTTTTCGACTGTTATAGTTTTATATGCAGTGCTGCGGGGCTCCAGGGTAACCTACTCCATTTCATTGGTGGCTAGACTGGCGTCTTTTAAGATTTCCCAACCACGGCGTCTTTTCCCATTTTGGTCTATCCAGGGTTCAGGGAACATGAGATAGGCCTCTGTTTCTCATTTTCTTACAAAGTATCCATTCAGAGTCTTTCTATATGGCTGCAAAGAAGGATCTATGTAAGGACGCTTTTCACGTTCTGCCTTACTTTTTTCACGTTTTTGTCTCATGACCGCAGCTAGTTCGGCTGGCGTGGGTTTGTATCCTAAACCAAATGGAGGAATACATTCCTTAAAATCATCTTGGACCAAATTGATAAGCCCTTGTTGATTTCTACCAAGACTCAGACCAGGCATGTAATTCATTTTTCGAAGCATGTTTAGTGGGACCATATCTTCGAAGACTGTGGTTTTCTTTCCAATAATGTCAGTCTCCCGCCCATATTCAATGGCGTTGACTCTGGCTTGAGGGATAACTTTAAAACCACTAAGGAAGATACACGTGTCATCATGCTCTATTTCAAGGATTGGGATATCTCCACTTTCTTTGTTTTCCATAATTTTATCGACACGTACGATTATTATGTTGTCATCGTGGATAAACTTGACACGTTGATGTAGCGAGGAGGCTACCCCTTTCACCCCATGGATCCAAGGACGTCCCAGCATACAACATACAACGTACATCGTACATTCTACAACATATGGTATACAGTGCATAGTCTACAATGTACAGCGTACAGCGTACAATCTAAAGAGTACAACATACAAGCATACATGTGAGTGCCCTAATTAATAACCTTTCCCCCGGTACCGAGAAGTGGGTGGTTTTAAAATATTTTAAAGTGCGTGGGAATACGCCCAACCTCATTTATGGACTCAAAATGTGGTTAACAGAGTCATCATCTTTATTTTAAGGAAAACAAAGGAAAACCAAAAGTAACCAAATTTGTAAAAGGGTTCGGAGGCTAAGTTACGAGGTGGGAAGGTGTTAGGCACCAAACTCGTCCTTTCGGTCTCAAAACAAGTTTTTTTGGCTAAATATGTGTTTTTTACATTTATTTAACAGTTGAAATAAATCATTATATATAAAGAAATAATTACAAACTTACAGCAGCCTCCTTTCTTGGAGTTACAAATACATTTATAAAAATTTGACCATAATAATGGCTCTTTTTAGTGATATTTTCTATAGAATTTCGGGCAGCACAACTGCTTATTTTGTTTACATAGGACTATTTTAAATAGCACTTTTATGCATAAAATCTTTAATAGACCTACCTCTTGAAGCATGAGGGTTTTATCCTATACCAAACTCCTTACTGGTAGGCCCTAGGGTGTGCTCGCTCTGGCCTTCAGGGAGAGGGAGTCTTTTCTTTTTGACTGATTTCGGGCAGCGTGACTGCTCCGTTTAGTTGCTTTTCACCTCGAGATCCGGGCGGTACAATTGCTTGCTTTGACTGGATTTGCTGGCTAACTGGCGTCGAAAATCGGGCAGAGCAACTACTTGTTTTTTTGCTGATTTGACGTTTGGATTCGGGCAGGGCAACTGCTCTTTTTGGCTTTTTCGAACCGGTGGAATAGGGTGGAATACTAGCAGGGAAACTAGGTTTCACTTTGGCCAGAGGGTTTTAGTGTTTGGGGGAGATTTGATAGAGCTTCGGGGCTAGAAGGAAAATATTTTCACCGTTCTCTCAAACTGCGCGGTGAACTCACTGCGTAACTGTGTTTTCACTGTGTGTTTCTGACCCTTTTTCACTCTTGTGAATTCTGAAGCCGGATGCCTCTATTTATAGGCTGGGAGGAGGGATTTCTTCTGCATTAAGTTTTTCCTTTCGTGCTTCATCGGCTTCTACCGTGTGCTGAGAGGATTGTACCAAAAGCAAACTGCTACAGTACATTGGGGACTATTGGGCGTTGCCCATAGGGGGTTGGGGCGCGGTGCCATGAAGGTCTTGAGGCAGCGCCTAGGTGTAGACACCCAATTTCGTACCCCTGGTATGTAACATGACATGAAATATCAAGACCTGTTAAAACTTAACAAATGTCAAGTTACAGGGTTCAAAAAGGCAAAAGAAAAAGCAGGATGCGGAAACAGTGCAATGCAAGGGGCCAAAGTGTCAAAAAGGAGCATAAGAAAGGACCCAGGCGCCACCCACAGCCCACCTGGCGTAGCGCCCACATCCTATAGGGGTGCCGCCCAACAGTGCTTCCAGCACTGTAGCATTTTGCTTTTGGCATAACTCTCTCAGCACGCGGTACAAGCCGGTGAAGCACAAAAGAGAAAACTTAATGACGAAGGAGTCCCCATCTCTGCCTATAAATAGAAGGCCCCGACTTCAGTGAATTCACTCCAGAGTTCACGCACACAGTTCATACACCGCGATCACGCAGTTAAAATTCTCCCGTGAGTTCTAAGAGAGCGTTGTGAGAGTTCCCCTCCTCTAAGCCTCGAAGCTTCGTCAAATCTCCTCCAAACACAAAGCCAACCGGCCAAAGTGAACCTTAGCCTCCCCGCTAGGATTCCACCCTATTTCCCTGGTCCAAAAATCCCAAAAAGAGCAGTTGCTCTGCCCGAATCCAGACGCCAAATCCGCAAGAAGCAACCAGTTGCTCTGTCCGATTTCCGCCATCAGCAAGCAAACGATAGCAAAAAGCAAGCAGTTGCTCCGCCTGTTTCCCAAGGCCTAAAAGCAACTTTCGGAAGTAGTTACTCTGTCTGAATCTCCGCAACAACAAAAGACTCCCTCTCCCGGAAGGACAGAGCGAGCACACCCCTTGCTCTTAAAGGTAAGCCTTTAAGAGGTTTAATTAAAAGTGCTATTTTAAGCCGGCCCTATGTAAAAATATAAGCAGTTATGCTGCCCAGATTTCTATAGAAAATAGCATTTGTATTTCCTATAAGGAGGCTGCTGCTGCAAATTTGTATTTCCTATAATAGATAATTGGAAGTCAAGTAATAACGGAGAGTGATCAGAATGTACCCGACTAAGGTGCGTGACATGCAACTTGGGAAAGGCCGATAAATAAAATTCATTCACAAGAACGCGATCCAACCTTTCCCAGATTCTGCTACTGCCATGATGGTCATTACACCAAGTGTATATACTGCTCTCATAACCGACATCAGCGACACCTGCTTGAAGCATAAACTTATTAAAATCATCCATGTTGTGATAGCCATATCCTGTTCCTTCTAACTTCTCTGAGGAGAAGGAAATGACATTAAAATCCCCCCCCCCTAAAATTCAAGGTTCAGTTACACACCCAGCTATATCAAGTAAGTCGTTCCACAATTCCTGTTGCTCATCTCTAGAGCACTTAGCATACACAAAAGTAGTCATAACTAAAGGGATGTTCTGCCCACTAACACGCACTGTAACATGTTGATTTGAAGCCCGAACAAAATTGATATTTATTCTATCATCCCATAAAAGCCATTTATGATAATTCATAGGATTATTATGCATACACTGGCATAACCTTAACTTCTTGGCAATTTTAGCAAGTCGATCCCCCGTAATCTTAGGTTCAAGAAGAACTAACAAAAAAGGCTTATGTTGAAGCTTAAGATTTCTCAGATACGATATAGTGTCTTTGTTCCCGACACCTCGTGCATTCCATATAATGACCATCATTAATAAACAAAATTAATTAAAGTAAACCTGAGCTTTTTGAAGTAGCCCTAGTTTGCCTTTATTTGAGTATAGAAAACAAATCATGATCTTTCAGCCTGAACAAGGAGAGTCATTTCATGAAGCTTGGGATAGATTTAAGAATGTAAAAATTGCTTGCCCACAACATAACCTTGCAAAGCCCGGTTTAGTCGTGCAATTTTTTGATTCACTCCCCCCACACCTTCGGACTATGGTTGATAGTGTAGCTGGTGGGTCGATAAGAGGAAGAACACCAACACAAGTAAAAGAATTATTTGAGATGTTAGGAGCTAATTCACAACAGAAAAATGTTAGGGGAAAGTCTAAGATCTTATATGAAATACAAGGTAATTATAATGGATATTCGAATTAGCTGCTGCTAATGCCAAAATAAAAGACTTGGAAGCCCATGAGCCAAATTCAAACAAACCCCTGGTGTATTAAGTATGTGCTATTTGTAGACTAAATAATCATGGTACTAATTTCTTCCCATCTAGTACTCCTTATGTTTAACAGGCCAATGCTATGAACTTATACCATCAAAGACCTAGGAATGATCCGTATTCCAAAACATACAATCCTAGTTGGAGGAATCATCCAAACTTTTCGTGGGGGGGAAACAAACCATTACAACCACAACAACCTCCACAGCAACTACCACACCAAGGACAACTTCAAATCCAAGGACCTCCTCAAAATATACAACAATGCTTGGAGCAATAGACTACGATGGATGTATGCATGAAGAAGATGATGCAACAAATATGACAATTGACAGACGACATCAAATTTCTAAAAGGTAGAGATGAAGGGAAGTTCCCTGGTCAGAATGAACAAGTAAAATCTATCACTACTCTACGTAGTGGTAAGGTGATCGGTGAAGAGGTAAGTGTTCCTACTCCCTCTAATATTTCTGTTGAACTCAATTGTGATACTAGTAAAGAAACACGTGATGAAGGTACAACGCAAAAAGAGGAAGAACCTCTTGAAGGACGTGTGAGGTTCCCGGGGTGCGACCCGCGCCCCGCGCGCCCTTGGATAGGGGTGCGCGTACGTGCGGATGTGGGACACCACTGCTCTCGTTCCACCCTCCCTTGTTTAGGGGAAGACGAAATCCAAAGTGCGAGAGGAGTGCTGTCTATATTAGCACGTTGGAATGTGCCTCGGTTGCCCTGAGTGGATTTTGTATCCAATATGGGAACTAATGGTTTCCCATATCAAGTTATCCCTTGCCCTGAGTCTACGGGTAACCTTAAGGCTCACTGAGTAGACGAACATCGTTGATAAACAATAGACTCTCCAATTTCGTTCAATTAAGAACGGGAGAATGCAATTGGTAGCAGTTATAATGCACAGTTAACATGCTATCCAAACTCTATAACCTAGACATTTTTAGTCGGTTATAAAAAAATTATCGCAGTTTTAAGCAAATATGAATTTAGTGTGCTATGATGGTCGGACCTACTAATGTAGGCTGCCTACGTATTCCCTATTAAAGGAAATCAGACCAAACGTAGTTCAGGCCAAAACCTAAACTACAACCAAGTGAGGATGTCATGTTCTTTGGGTCAAGCCCGATCGAGAACACAACGGAAAAAGATTTTTATGTTTTCGAAAAAGTCGTATTCTTCCGGTCCGAAACCGTTGTCAAATACGGTATGAAGATTTGAATGTTTTTCTGCCACCACATTTCAACCGGTCAATACCTTGTCGTTGAAACGTGTTAAGAAGAATTTTCTAAGTTATGTCTGGCTGGTCGCTGCCTTGTTTCCAAACATAACCCGAAAACTTTCAAATATCCAGAAAACTGCACTCGAACGATAAAGATCCGTCGCCGAGCACGGCAAATTGATCACTCTTCAAGTATTTTCGAAAATTGTGAAGTGGAAAACATTCTTTCTCATTCCCTTTCTCTCTCTCTCTCTGATTTTTTGTTTTTTCAAATATTCCTCTTTTTTTTTTTGTGTTTTTTGAAATATTCCTCTTTTTTTTGTGTTTTTTTTTGAAATATTCCTTTTTTTTTTTTGTTTTTTTTGAAATCAAAACTCAATTTGAAAAAGAGTTTTTCTTTTATTTGAAAAGCAAAGCAAAGTTGTTTTTTTTAAATAAACTTTCCTAAAAAGGAAATTATTCTAAAGTCAGGGTAGGAATACTGTACCTGACTTACCTGTTTGCGCCCGGGTGGCTGCCGTGAATTCGGCTGATCTTGGCATTTTTGCCACTCTTGCTGGGGAATTTATTTTCTTTTTTTATTTTATTTTATTTTTTTTTTTGTGATGGTCGGTCCTATAAAGATAGGCTGCCTACGTATCCTTTTTCAAGGAATCAGACCAAACGTAGTTCGGCCTGTGCTGGGGATTTTATTCTTCCTCACTCTTTTTCTTTTCTTTTCCTTTTCTTTTCTTTCCTTTTTTTTTCTTTTCTTTTTTTTTTCTTTTCCTTTTTGACTCGCTGGGGATGTTATTATTTTTTTTTCTGGTGAATGGTTGCCGATTTTGGTTAACAAGATTAACTTTGTTAACTTTCCGTTAGGCTCAGGGACCATTTTGAGAACTTTGAAACTTGAGGACCAAAGTGCCGCAGCTTCAAACTTTGAAGGGGGAAAAGGGAAAATTCCCTTTTTCTCCCCTTAAGTGGACGGGAGTGAGGGAGAAAGAGGCTACTGCTTCTTCCTTCTCTTCTTTTCTTCTTTCATTCCTTTCGTTGCTTCCTTTCCTTCTTCCGCCATAGCCACTATCCTCCGTTTCTTTTTTTTTATTATTTTCTTTATTTTTGCTTCTTTTCTCGATTTTCTTCCGCCAACTTCAGTGTTTTACTTAGCAGATGGCATCTTCTTCGCGATCCAGGAAGGGGAAGGCACCTATGCGCCCGGAATCTGGTGGGAGGAGGAGAGAACCTCCTAGCTTGGTTCGGAACAGGCTCAATTATCCGTATTCCACGAATGACTGGGGCAATATCTTACGAGATCGGGACACCCACGTGTCCAACCTTCCTCTGACCACTGTAAGATTTCTCTTTTTCTAGAAATTTTCCTGGCTATTTTTCAGATCTGCTAAATTTCTGCACTGTTTGGGACTTTTGGAGCACTCCTGATCTTATTAGTGATGTATATGCATGTCCTATTTATGCCTAAATGATGTAATTAAGTGATAATGTATGAAATTTCTATGATTTATTTTTTTGCGATGCATGATTTGAACTAGTGGTCACTATTTGACCCTACTATGCATGATTTATATTCTAAATGCAAATGGGGCTATATGATGCATGTTTTATACTAAAACACATTTTTGCATGCGATAGAATCGCGAAACGGAATATTCGGAGTATAAATTAAATTTTTCCGAAACGCTTTTTGGGCATATTTTCGAATAAAAACGGGATAAAACAGATATTTTTCATGCCCTTAGATTTATTTTCTAAACATGCAACTGCTACAGGGGTATAGTAAATGCCACAAAGATATTTATTTTGATGAACGGTGGTACTTTATCTTCTTTTTAGTGTACCCCTATGGCAGCTTATTGGACAAATGAAATGTACATAATGGATGCATGAATTATTCTACTTGATGCATATGCAATGTAGAACAATTATAAGATAATAGATGAATTTTTTCACACTTTATTGTATACATGGCAAATATAGTTCTAATATGCATTTTTATGACGTTTAGGATGCAAAATAAATTATGTATATGCAAAATATATTACAAAAAAAAAAATTGTTTTTGCTTTTGTTTGTTTGTTTTTTTTTTATGTTTATGAAAGAATGATGTTTATCTTTTAAGTAAATTTATGTACATGTATGAAAATGGTATGTAACAATTTAAAGACTTATTTATTTTCTTTTTGTTATGAACAAGAGATTTTTTTTTAATTATTATTAAGAAATTTTAAAGTATAAGACATGTAATATATTCATTATTTATTCAAAGGATTGTACAGAAAAGGAAATAAGGGTAAAGAACTTACCTTTCTCTTTTTTTTTCAGGTTCGCAGGAAATTTGAAAGAGTGCGGGTATCATATATTGATGTGGCTGAAATTTTTGATATGTTACCCGACAGCTTGTTGGTAGAGGGTTCGGGTTTTAGCACCTTCCTGCATTCTTTTACCCACTTCACCAACTTTCTTCCCGTCTTTGATGTGCTTCGGGACTTCTGGTGGGATACCACTCACACCTTTCATTTCACTGGGGAGGCGACCATGACCCCTTGCGATTTGTCGCGACATGGAATCCCTACCAAAGATGGGAGACCCGGCTCTTGATTTTACTCTCCGACATCGTAGGGAGGAGATCGTGGACCTCCCGGGCTTCGAGCCTCGCTTTTAAATCGCTTGACGAGATATACATCGCCAGCTGCTCGCAATGGCTTCTTAATAATGCCTCTGGCCGGTACCACCGATGATGAAGTCGCTATTACCTCGAGTGGCACGAGCGCTTTTTTCTTCTTTCTTGGCACCTCGCTCTTGCCAACTCCTCTGCCACCCCGAGAGCCTCCGCCTTAGCTTGTCTTGCGATTTCGATCGGATCCCTTCGTATGATTGGGGACAGCCGGTTTGGCCGAACTTTATGCTTCTATGGATAGGGCCACCGAATGATTCACCGACTCGAATGGGTTTGTCCCCGTGGGAGGTACATGCCTTTTCCTCGCTTTTTCATCATTTATTCATTTTTTTATCACACACACACACACATATATATATATATATATATATTTTTTTTTTTTTTTTTTTGACAACATATTTATTTTTCTTTTTCTATTTTGTGCGTGTCCGGGCCTTCTCATTTTTTTTTCAGATACGGTCGCCTCATTCGGCGGGTCTACCGTGATTCCGTCCCAATACGTTGACAAAGAATAGGGTCGATCCAAGTGACGACGGTGGTTGCAATACTAGGAGAGAGTGCCGAGCGGATTGTTGGTTCGAGTCCGTGTTCGTGTTCAAGCACTTTCTTCCCCGGAAGGCCCGGAGGGTCATTATCATACTACTCTGATGTTCAGCCGCTGCCGGATATTGATGGTTCCCATCATGGTGGATTCTTTGTATATGGGCGAGCGGGTGAACCGCCAGCACCAGCCTTTTCTAATGGCTCCAGTGGTGCCTCCGTGGCCTCCTGCTTGGGTGATAGAGCCCGATCGATTGCCCAACCGGTCTCAGTATTTGGGGAAATACCTCGTTCCCGCAACAGATTATCCAGTGATGTCCTACGAGGATTTTCTGAGATTAGAGCTGCATCCCCCTCCTCCGGCTCTTGTTATGCCCAGACGGCATTCTGATGCTTCTGCCAGGCCTGGGTCATCTACTTCACTTCTCGACGAGAACCTGATGTTTACGGAGCCTGATGATATTTTCTCTACTTTCCAAAGATGAGTGGGCGGTGGATTAGTAGAGCGTGTTCTTCCCCGACGCCGAAATCCCGGAGGAGCGTCGCGTCTCGGAGCAGGCTCGTTCGGTAGACATATCCACCTTTATTGTCTCTTTTCTCTTTATTATTTCATTCATTTTTTTTTCAAGACTAACATTTTTTATTTTTTCATTTATTTTTTCAGGTGAACGTGTCTACTTATAAGAGACTGTTGCGGGGCTTCTTTAGCATCAGCAAGTTATATCAGAAATTGGCTGATGAATTCTCTTGCAAAGGGCGAGCCAGGGCGCCCGACGCCGAGATGACGATGATGATGATGATGACGATGATGATGACGATGATGATGATGATGGGTCAAGCCGCGGCCGGGGCAGAGGTCGAGGATTCGCAGCGGGTCCCAGGGTCAGGGGTGGTGGTTTTCCCAGAAGCCAGTCGTCCCGAGCACATTAGCTTTGGATTCCTGCGAACATTAGTATCTCTTTCTTCTCTCTTTTTTTTATATATATATTTGTAAAAGAAATATGTACAAACATTACGATATAATGCAATATGATGTATATGATGCAGTATATTACACATGCAAAAATAAATTCATGCGTAAAATAAAACTATACGCACATCTAAAATGTAATGGCACGTCAGACTTTGAGAATAGGGATTTTTAAGAATACACCTTTAAATTAGAGCGGCTTTTCTGTGATATCGAACGGAAAAATGGCGAATCCCTTATTCTTTCTAAGCTTGGGTCGTTGAGTCCGTGGTTGTAGCCTCCTTTAATAGGTTTTCCTTTTCTTTCACGATCAGACGCAGGAATAGCAGAATGTCGGATCATCAAACCGGGATACCGGGCAGAACATCTATTCAGGATAATGGTGATGTTGACGATGAAGAGGGAGACACATCTGGTGGCTCTCATGCTGATGAGTCTATGGCTTCTTCTGCGCCTCGCGGAAGGAGTATATGGGCCCGGCTCAGTGGACGCCGCAGTCATTGATGGACCGCTCGGGGCTAGGGCTGCAAGAAAAAGGATTGTTTCTGGGGAAAAACAAAGGGGGTATAGGCAATATATAGTTATGTACAAATGCAAATAATGTATAATATAGACGTCTTAATAAGTATTCCTAAGTTGCACCTTAGGACCTGTAAAATTTATATTTTAGTGTTTTAATATGAGCTGCTCTGTCGTGGTTTTTCTCTTTTGTCAGTTGAGCTTCTGATGTGTTGAAGACTGGAGGTAGTACGCTGAGGGCTTCAAATAATGCCTTCCCTCTCCCTTTTTTTTTATTTTTTTTATTATTATTTTTTATTATTTTTTTGTGCTCTAATTTTTGCCTAGGCCGCCCTTTCGGGTTTTCAACCTAGCGAGCTTTTATTATATATTTTTTAATTCTTTTTATTATTATTTTTTTAATTTTTTTTTTTGCATGCCCTAACTTTTGCCTAGGTCGCCCTTTCGGGTTTTCAGCCTAGCGGGCTGGAGAGGGAAGCATTAGCTGGATAGGATGGCTCAGGCGTAGTACCTTTTGAGTTTGTCGAGGTTGAAGGGCTGGACAAGATCTTCCCCGTCCTGGTTCGTGAGAAGCACGGCACCTCCTGATCGGATCTCCTTAACAATATACGGTCCCATCCAGGGAGACTTCCATTTTCCCCTAGTATCAACATAACTAGGAGGTTTTTCTCGAAGCACAAGGTCTCCGACTTGAATATCTCGGCCCTTGACTTTTTTGTTGAAAGCTCGGGCGATACGCCTTTGATACGCCCGGGTATGCTCCAAGGCTAACAGGCTGCTCATCAATTAGGGCCAGACCGCTCTTTCGACCCGCCTCAATTTACGCTATATTAGCTTCCATCATCACTCTCAATGATGGAATTTCCACCTCTATTGGTAGTACCGCTCCATGCCATATGCCGAGAATAGGGGTAGCCCCAGTGCTGGATCGACGTGCGGTAGCCCCAGAGGGCTAGTGGCAATTTTTCTGGCCATTCTCTTCCTGTATCAGCCATTTTTCTGATGATGTTCTCGAGAGTTTTGTTGGCTGCTTCAACGGCACCATTGGCTTGCGGCCGGTAGGGGGAGGATTTGTGTCTTTGGATCTTGAACTCGTCCAGCAGACGGTTCACGTCCCCTTCGAAATGAGAGCCGTTGTCGGAGATGATCTCGAAAGGTACCCCGTAGCGGTATATGATATTGGCCCGGATAAATTCGGACACCTTTCGGGCGTTTAAGATCTTATAGGAAGAAGCTTCTACCCACTTCGTGAAGTAATCGAAAGCTACCAGGACATATTCATGGCCATTGGATCCCTTCGGTGAATTTGGCCTATGACGCCGATACCCCATGTTGAGAAGGGCCGTGGGCCGTGGAGTTGTATAGGACGTGTGGGGGCACATGCTGTAGATTGACAAAGCGTTGACATTTGTCGCAATGTCGCACCCACCGAATACAGTCGGTTTCGAGTGTACTCCAATAGTACCCCTGTCGGATGACTTTCTTTGACAGCATATGGCCGTTCATGTGGGGCCCACAGGTACAACCATGTAGTTGATCCATAATTTTCTCCTTTGGCCTTGGTTGACACATAAGAGGTTGAGGCCTTGATAATGCCTCTTATACAGGCTGCCACCGCTGAGTACGAATTGGGAGGCCCATCTTCGTAGGGAGACTCTTCCCCTCTTGTCTAAGTCAGGAGGATAAAGATTTTTCTGGAGCAGATTTAAGATATCGCATACTGTGGCTCGTGATCCGCCAGAGGTCGCGTTGATTTTGAAACAAGATGCCGAGTGACCTTCTTCCCGACTATAAATGGTCGAACTTTAGTTTTGGCGGAATCGACTAGTGACGCCAGAAGGCTGTATGCCGGCGAATTGATTCCTATCTCGTGGCAGGTAATGAAACGAGATAGAACCAAATCAGGCGGCGACTGTTATCAACTTGGCATGATAGAGCTGCAGCCGAGGATCCTGGGTCCTCCATCTTCCTTCGACTTGATTTATGATTAGGGCCGAGTCTCCGTAGACTTCGAGATCTTGAGCTCCCCTTTGAGAGCTTCTTCTAGGCCAATACAAAGCTTCATACTCCGCCGTGTTATTTGAACATTCGAACTCCAACCTTATAGCCTGAGTATGAGAGTCACCGGATCGATCAACAGATTCCTATGCCGAAGCCTCTTTGTTCGCGGCTCTCAAAGAACATTCGCCAACGTGTATCCCGGTGATTTCCAGGATACCTTCATCTGGGAAACTGGGCTAAGTTGCATCTTCGGCCTTCAGAGGTAGATTGGCTAAGTGGTCGGCAATGACGCTCCCTTTGATAGACTTGAGAGTGACATAAGTTATGTCAAACTCGTTAAGAAAAAAGACCATTTGGCCGGTCGGGACAAAGGACGGTGGCGACTTACCGAAGATGTATTTGATAGGGTCCATCCCGGATATGAGCTTGATGGACCTTCCACGGAGATATGTTTTGAGCCTCTCGAGTGGCCCAGACTAGGCCTGGCAGCCTTTTTTCCAACGCCGAATAGTTTAGCTCGCTTCAGAAGCTTCCTACTTATGAAATATATGGCATTTTCAACGTAGGAATTTTCCTTTTCTTGGGCGAGCATAGCCCCTACTGATGTGTTTGTGACGGTTAAGTATATGAGGAGAGGTTTATGTGTATGGGGTGGAGCTAGCACAGGGGGATTGGTAAGATAGGCTTTTATTTTTTCGAAGGCTAGCTGGCACTTTGCGTCCCAGACTTGGTCGGTATTAAAGAGGGGCTCACAAGTGGTGGTCAGCTGTCTGATAAAACGGTGATGTATCGCGAAGCCTAGGAAGCCTTTGACTTGTAGGAGTTTTTTTGTGGCATTTCTAGAATGGCTTTGATCTTTCGGCTCGATCTCGATGCCTTGTTCGCTACTAAGAATCACGGGACTTTGCCTCGGTAACCCCAAATGTACATTTGGTGGGGTTAAGCTTCATCTGGTGCTTTCTGAGTCTTTCGAAGAACTTCTGGAGATCTTTGATGTGAGCACCGTAGGCGTTGCTGGAATGCACGATCATATCATCGACATAGACCTCCATCTCCTTGTGGATCATGTCGTGGAAGAGGGTGGTGGCAGCCCTCTGGTAAGTGGCTCCGGCATTCTTTAGTCCAAATGGCATGGCAAGATAACGATAAGTCCCCTGGGAGTGGTGAATGAAGTTTTCTCTGGTCTTCGGGTCTGCCATTTTGATTTGGTTGTAGCCCAAAGATGTCGTCGACGAAGGATCGGACTTTGTGAGTCTGCGACGCATCTACCACAATGTCAATGTTAGGCGGGGGAAAGTCATCTTTGGGCGACGCTTTGTTGAGGTCGCGAAGTCTACACAGATTTCGACTTTCCGTTGGGCTTGGGAACTGGCAGTCACTATGTTCGACTGTCGTATTCAACTACGGAATGAAGTGACGCACTTGTTGTTTCATGATTTCTTCTTTGACTTGTAGTGACCATTCGGCTTGATGCGGCGGAGCTTCTTTGGCCCAGGCAAGCATCAGGATATGTGGGAATCCGGTGCTCGACTATAAATTTGGATCTAGGATGGGCATATCTTCGTAGGACCGAGCAAAGATGTCTATGAATTCTTTGAGGAGATCAATGAGTGCCTTTCTTTACGGACCTTGGAGGTAATCGCCGATTCTCGACTTCTTTGATTTCATTGTCCGGAGTTGATAGTGGGCAGTCTTCGTGATTTGCCGATGAATGACTTTGTTCCTCGGTACTTCGACTTTGCAAGCTCAAGCGATAATTTTTATCTTTTTGGGTCAATTTTATTAAATGACTCATTATCATAATTATTATTTAATGCGTCTTTTAAATTAGGTGCAACTAAGGAATAAGCAAAGACATCCATATTATTATTAAAAGCACATTGTACAGGGGTTATTACATTGTTGAGGACTTGGGGTTTGAGGTCCTCAATTATAGGTAGCAGATTGTGTTGGTCCCAAAATAGGCTCAATCTAGGCTAGAAGGGGGGGGGGGGTTGAATAGCCTAGTTATGTTTTTATTAAAAACTTTTCTTAAACACTTCTTAATAATTTCTAGAGAGGTTAGAATAGAAGTGTTTAGGCAGCGGAAACAAAATAGATTATGAATTATCAGGAATGTTGTTAAGATAGTGCAGAATCTGTAACTGTTAAGCACAAGCAGTAAATAAGAGTAATAAGCACAGTTCGAACAGCACACAGGAATTTGAAGTGGTTCGTACTGTGAATAGTTTTACATCCACTACCAAAGTGGTTAGCTTTGGATTTTAAAAGTGCACTTGTTTATCCACTAGGTTTATGATTTAGATCTCTAATGGATCGTGTACAAAATGGGTTTTTAACCAAGTGTATAAGGGTGAGAGAGACAATCAATGATTAATTGTTCTCTTCACGTGCAGAATTAAAGAACAGTTTAAAGACAAACTAAATGAAGCTGAAAACGAATTTAAGATGGCAGATCTGCAGCTTCAGAAAGTTTGGTGAAGTGTTAGTCCTTGTCCTTTTATCTCTTGAATGCTTGAGTGTTGAAGATGAAGCTTGAGAGTTTTTAATGCGCAAGAGTTGTTCTTCAGATCTTCAAGACTTGAATAAATACTAGGAAGAGATCTTTGGACCGTTGGACTGAAACAGGGTAAACTGTGTCCAACGTTCTTTTGCATTGAATGCAATTCAGCGCTTTGGAAGATGTAACAGCCTTAGTTATCAGAGATGCAGTGTGTGCAGAGAAGACATTCCCAATTTGAGTAAAGTTTTTGCGGCTCGCGGCTTGGAAAGTCTTCTTAGCCAAAGCGGGTAATGTCTTTCTTGAGTTGAGAAAGACAGCTTGTCAGGCGGTTGTCAGCATGCAGAGTTGACTTCTTGAAAGTGAAAATCTGATCAAGACATAATGACTAGATATTTTCGAAAATATCTAAATAGGTGTACACGTGTCATTATCTTGTAATTTGACCAAGTTTGATTTTTCGGCTTTGAGCAGACTTCAAAGTCTCTTTGGTCCTTCAAGGTGCAGAAGCTTTGCAAAACCGCGCCTAGACTAACACATAAACAGTTCTAAACAAATTGATTCTAAGGCGGTTGCCACACTAATCGATGCAGCGAGACCTTTTAGCCAATCGCAATCGAGAGGATGACTCAACCAAATCTAGAATTAGGAATCAACAATCTCCTCCTATTTGGTTGATGTCATCATCTCAGCTACTAGCAGACTTTGAATCATGCACTGAGATAATAACATGTCTAAAAGATTTTTATTAAGAGCAGACATGCCTCTCAGAACAGAAGTCATAGTAGAGAGATAGCTATACTAAGTACTTACAAGAGAAAAACATTAAGATCAAGTACTAAGTAAAGCAGAGTTTAAATCTATGAGATAAGCATGCATGCAATATGTACAGATTTAAACACGAAGTTTAAATAGAGCAGATAATATCAAGATAAAGCAATTTAAACTTGGAAGAAACTAAGTCATCTGTGGTTAAACAAGCTGTTTAAACAGCAGAAGTTTTGGCAAAACAGCATAGTTTAAAAAAACAAAGATACAGAACTAAATACCAACAGATTCAGAATAGATTGGGCTGAGTGCGTCTTCGTTCTAAGTAATCTCCAACCCAGACTCTGATTCTGTCATTTAGGCGTTCACGTAGTCGGTTCTGTTCTTCAATCAGGGCTTGATTCAAGAAGTGAGTAGCTCTCTCCTCACGATGGCACCAACCCTACTTGTTGTTCGGGCCGTACCTCGGCTTGTTCGACAAGGCGAAGATTTGTGAAATCAGCAACCTCCCTTCGGCTAAGAATTGCTCGAGCCATCCCGGTCTTGAGTTCATCGAAGAGGCCACGAATACTGATTTGCTGAGAGTGCAGCATGCCTATGAGAGCAGCCTGTTGATCTTGAACCAGGAACCGGTGAGTAGTGAAGGCCTGAGCAGTGTCGTTCACTAGTTGATCAACAATCTTCCCGATGTCAAAAATGGTGGCATGAGTAGCATTTAGGCCATAGCTGAGCACATCAATCTGCTGGGCCATAGAGGAGACAAATCTGTTGAGTGAGCAAGTTGGTGGTTGTTTGCTCGAAGAAGCTCGGAATGGCGGGATCGGGTGGTAGGTAGGAGAAGGGTTAAGGTTAATGGAAATATGGCTTGTGGAGGATGATGAGCGAGGATTTGGAGAAGAGCGGATGAAGCAGGGTTGTTAGCAGAGGTTGTAGGTGGAGGAGAAGAGGGTTTGGAATCAACTTCAATGTCAGTGGCTAGGCTGCTGACAGAGAAGTGAGAAGCAGAAGAGGAAGAGGATGCTTCTAAGAGGTAGGAAGGAAAGGGATAGTCGGGTAGAAGGATGAAGTTAGGAGGGGAAGTAGAAGGGTAGAGAAGGTCAGAAATAGAAGAGAAGTCAAACAGAAAAGAATGGGTGGCAGAAGAGATGGAAGGAAAGAGAATCTGGTAAAGGTCAGAAGAGATAGAGATAGGGGTGATGTATTGAGAGATAGGAGGGAAGATCTCGGGTAGAAAGGCTGTTTGGTAAAGAAGAGTAGATATGTGAGGGGCAAGAGGAGAGAAGTGGTCAGGCATAGAGAAGGAAGGAGAGGAAGTAGAGGTAGAGGAGTGTGAGAGGATAGGTACAATGGCTAGTGAGGGTTCTGGATTAATGGAGGAGATGGGTTCAGGAGAAGATGGCGGAGAAGGTGGTGTAGAAGGGATAGTGTCTATGGGTTGAGAGGGTGGAGAAGAGGGTGTCGGAGCCACAGACTTCTTACGAAGTCTGCGTTTCTTCTTCTTTGGAGCAGGTGAAGAAGGCTCCTCCTCAACAACAGCAGGGGTTGAAGAGGAAGTAGGAGAGGAAGGGGCAGTAGACGGCTCAACAGAGGGCTCCTCCCCAACAGCAGCCGGGGCTGTTGAAGATGAAAGGGAAGGGGAGGAAGAAGTAATTGGAGAGGAAGGTGGAATGAAGGGGATGAAAGGTTCAGAGGGTTCAGTGCGTTTGGTTTTTCGCTTTGACCTCTTCGAAGCCTCTTCGAGTAGGAAGCGAGATGGAGCAGCGGTCTTCTTTTTCCTTTTTGATTGAGGGCCAGCAGGATGAGCAGCAGTGCTAGAAGAGGAAGCAACTTTCCTCTTTTTGGGGGCCGGCTCCTCCTCAGCAGAAGAGATCTTCTTCTTCTTCTTGAGAGTTGAGGGAGCAGGATCAGCAGACTTTGTGGAGCAGCCTTCAGCAGCATCCTCCTTGGATAGCTTCTTGCTCAGCTGCTTGGCTATGAGAGCATCCACGGTAGTCTCAGGATTGATTCTGATAACTTTAAGTGGAGGAGGGTTCAAGGTATGGACGATGACGAGCGGGTGAAGACCCTGCTGAACTCTCTTCTCGTTCTTCAATTTCTGGTAGTTGATGATGAAGGTGCTGGTGAATTGAATAGATTTTTGGACCTTCTTCTTCTCAAAGGCAAATATATGGGTATGAAGTTTCGTGTTTGACCGAAGAAGAGTGTTGATAAGCGACAAAGGCAAAACGCTTGAGAGAGGCCTTTACCTGCTTCGACATCACACGCCAGCGGCTCAAAGAGGATCTGAGCCCAGTTGAGTCTGATGTTGAGAATGACAGCAGATGTGTACTCCAGCTGGTCTGAGGTCATTATGTCGTGGGTGCCGTTTTTGAAGATTAGACTTTTATCAAACAAATGGCTGATGAAGTATACGTCGTCTTCAAACAGAGTCCTCTTCATCTTAGCAGCAGCCTCCTTTGGAGTATTTGCCCCACGCATGTAGGACCAGGCAATGGCCTTTTCTGAGTCTTTGAGAGAGGTAGGGCCATCGAACTCCACGCCGATAATTTTGGCGATACGGGAAGCAGTGATGGTGATGTTGACGGTTCTGACGACGGCGGTGATGGAAGACCGTGATTCATTTACATTAGCCTTCTGGTAGAATTCTTCAGCTAGCAGATAGCTGAAATCCTCATCCTCCATAAGCAGGTGGCAGAATGCCAGACTGGTTCAGGTCGTCCACTATCTTAACTCCAGAGGCATAAGCACGAACAGATGGTTCGTCAATGCACATCCTTGGGTGATACATGGTTGGGGGCAGAGTTGGAAATTCAACAGATGGACTTGTAGCCTGTTCAGGAACAACAGATGCAGAGGAAGTTCCAGCCTAAAAGCATTTCAGAAAATTAGGGCAAGAACTCAAGAATTTGAGATATAAGTAAAGCGAAGTAATAAGCCCTAGAAATTTCTGGACAATACTTGAAGTACCACATACATGCCAAATATAACCCAGAATACTAAAATCGACAGTTCGAGAACAATTATAAGAAGATATTACCAGTAATGAACAGTATAATTTGGAAGTCTAAGAGATATGAAGCAAGGAGTAACATGAACAGTCAATAATGGCGTAGATACAGATGAGAAAGCATAACTTAGCTTACACTGAGTTAGGGTTAGAAATTTCTTACCATTGTCGAAGATTTGCAGAAGAGGGAGACGAAAATGAGGTGAATCTGCAGAATCGACTAACGAACAGGAAGAAGGAAGCAGAAAATCGTAGAGAGAAGAAAGCTTTTAGAGAGAGAGAGAATAGCAAGAGACAGTTTTGGTGAAATGAGCTTTTTGGCGGTTGAGGGTTTATAAAAGAAAGGACGTGCCGTCAGTCATAGAGACTTGTGAAAAGTCATTAAGTCAGACGCCTTTTTGATGACAAGACTTAATGAATGACGGTTTTTAGGAAAGAGAAAAATGTCTTTTCATAAATTTACTCAACCAAATTTAAAATCAGTCCCTCAATATTTTCATAAACGACCCTCTAAAACTTAAAGTTTAGGAAGCTTACCTTTTCTTTCAGTGACTTTAAAAATTCTGGATTTTATTTTTAAAAGTAATAAGTCTGCTTAAGAGAAATTTTCAAGTCTGCTTAAAGAAAAATTAATTTTGAAATTTTCAAATATTATAATGAGAAATTAATTTTAGATTAAATTTAAGCAGTCGGGTCAAGCATACCAAGCTCTCCCCTTAGATAAGCAAACATGTCTGCTTCTAGAGCTTTGGTGAAGATGTCTGCCAGTTGATTGTCAGTTGAAATATACTTCATGCTAATGTTTCTCTTTTCTACGTTGTCCCTTAGAAAATGATATCGAACATCGATATGCTTTGTTTTGGAGTGCATCACGGGATTGTATGTGATAGAGATTGCTGAGGTGTTATCACACATGATTGGGCAGTCTGCTACTTTGATGTCGTAGTCCACCAACTGTTGTTTGATCCAAAGCAGTTGACAGCAGCAGCTACCAGCAGCTATGTATTCTGCTTCAGTGGTAGAGTTGGAAACTGATGCTTGTTTCTTGCTAGCCCAGGAGACAAGTCTGTCTCCTAGAAATTGACAAGTTCCACTGGTGCTCTTTCTATCGATTTGGCAACCAGCATAGTCGGCATCTGAGTAACCAACCAAGTTGAAAGAAGATTCCCTTGGATACCAGATACCTAAGTTGGTGGTATCTGATACGTATTTAATGATTCTTTTGGCTGCTAGAAGATGTGACTCCCGAGGATCTGCTTGAAATCTAGCACACACCCCAACAGCATACACTATGTCGGGTCTGCTGGCGGTGAGGTAAAGCAGAGTTCCGATTATCCCCCTATAGTGGGTGATATCAACTTTCTTCCCTTGTAGGTCTTTTGTAAGTTTGCATTTAGCAGCCATTGGAGTATCAAATGTGTTTGTTGTTTCCAATCCAAACTTTTTGACAAGATCTTTAGCATACTTGGATTGGCTGATGAATATTCCTTTGTTGGACTGTTGAATTTGAAGACCCAAGAAGAATGTGAGTTCTCCCATCATGCTCATTTGAAATTTGCTAGTCATAAGCGTTTCAAATCACTTACATAGCTTCTCATTGGTAGATCCGAAAATGATATCATCAACGTAAATTTGTACCAGCAGTGAATGTCCTTTGTGCTTGAGAATAAAGAGAGTGGTGTCAATCTTGCCTCGCATAAATCCTTGTTCTACCAAGAATTTGGATAAGGTTTCATACCAGGCCCGAGGAGCTTGCTTAAGACCATAGAGAGCCTTCTTAAGCTTGAAAACATGAGTCTCTTTTCCTTTCTCCACAAAGCCCGGAGGTTGAGCAACGTAAACCGTTTCTTGAAGATCACCATTAAGAAATGCGCTTTTGACATCCATTTGGTACAGCACAAAGTCTTTGTATGTAGCATAGGCTAAGAAGATTCTTGTAATGCCCCAAACTCGGTACCGACACCGCGGTCCCACAATTTGACCACGTCACTTACAATAACATCTTAAAGTCATAATTATTCCCAACTCAAAATAAATAAACCTTAAATCATCTTCAAATAAAGTCAAATAACCCAATAAACTTTACTACAAACTTGATGCTAAACAAAAGTAAATTATTCTTAATAAGTCATCCTTTATTTAAATAATGTCTAGATCCAAAATCTCTCGGAATCGTCATCATGGTTTGTCCGAGTTAAGTCTTCCCATAATTCCTATTCATTACCTGAAGAAGGAGAATTTGAAAAAGAAAGGGTGAGCGAACAATGCTCAGCAAGATCATATATAACCCCTCCGGTTACTAAGGAGGAGTTGATTAGAATAAATCAAAGAGGAATAAATTTCAATATTCAAAGTTTACGATTTAAGTATCTATAAGCGGAAGCAATTTATCAAAATTTCAATTCAAAATAAAAAGGAAGTGAAAATGAACATTCAACAATAAAACGACTCGAGTGATCAACCGTCACCAATCGTCCCATACCGATTGGAGACAGTAAATTACTCACAGAATCTCATGATCATAAAACAATTTTTAAATATTTACTCCGAAGAGTATCGATAAGCAGATCAATAATTACTCCGAAGAGTATCGATAATTTGATCATATTTGGTATATCCGGATAACCATATACCACTAGCTAGGTGGTATTCGATAAGTTCGATCATTCAATAATTATGCTCACATTTTTTTGTGGCATTCGATAGTCATAAAAATCATTTAAATGATCATGGTAGAGTTTCAAGGAAACGATAGTCAAATTTTACTACAAGGGTCATACATCACAAAAATTATGCATTACAATATTTTGCATCGCAACAATCATATATTTCATGTATGAAGAATAACTAACATGAAATTCAATAATTAAATGAAGTCAAACGTGAATCAATTTATGATTTTCAAAGAAGTGAAATCGACGGAATTCAAATCAATTACCGACCCAAGTCGGCGTACGTTTCAAAAGAATATCGATGTCAATAAATAAATTGAAAGTCTAACGGAGGATAAACAAAAATAGAGACTACAAGAGGTATAATCCCTTACCTCAAAACGAAACTTCGGAATCGACTTTTTCCAAATAAGCGGCAACCCGTTTCAGCTCAAATCTAAATTTCAATAATCAAAATTATTATATTTAAATAACAAAAACCTTTAAATAATTAAACTATGTATTTTGTTTGTCTTTTATTTTTATTTATTATTATTTCCTCCCAAACACAAAAGTCAAACCCTCTTTTTTTTTTTTATTCCACCCGTCTACTCATCACCTCCACACTTCCACCCTTATTTTTTAATTTTTATTTATTTATTATTCTAGATAAGACTACCTACTGCACAACCTATACCCCTCCCCCTATAACCCGTCCCCTCACCCATGTCCTCACCTTTTCTCCATTTCTTTTTTTTTAAACATAACGGCGACCCCTCTCTCCTTCTTCATTCTTTTCTTTATTTCCTTTTCTCCCGCAAACTCTTACGCCTCTACAACCAAAACCTTCTTCTTCGTCTCTTTTTTTTTTTTCGACAAGTTCACGGCGCACAAAAAAGTCCACCAAATCTCTAGCTTACTATAAAACTTTTACAATTTCAGAAGAAAATCAACAAAGGTCAACGTAATACCTCAACCGCAAATCGATCTCGTCGCCGGAAATATAAAGCGTCACCGGTTTCTTCGACTCGAGACTTCTCCGACAATTCCTTTGGTGCTCCCCTCTCACGACTCTCTCCCTCTCTGTAATTATCGATGCGATTGATTTCTTCAAGGCGAAAATTAGCCTCCCTTAAATAGTCACGAAAAAACGACTCTTGAGCTCCTCCATGAATGCGGTGTAAAAACTCCGGCCGTTTACCTTCTTCACGGACATAGAATTTCCGGCCTCTCCATTGCCCCCACTTACTGCGATATTAACTAATGCGTTTATTATTATAATTAACTGATTTGTTTATTATTATTATTATTATTATTATTATTATTATTATTATCAAATGGACCATCAATTGGGCTCAAACTCAATCACAAATAAATAATTCAATTGGGTACTAAAATTAAATGGCTCATTGTTGATTCATTAATAGGCCCAAATATTAATTCCTTTCAAATTTTGGTCCAACCACAAATATCGGCCCAAGATAATTAAACTAATATGAGCCCAAAATAATTATTCTAATTAAACAGAATATTATCAAAATTAGGGATATTACAATTCTGATAGCTTCCAATCTTGCTACTGGAGCAAACGTTTCATCATAGTCTATTCCTTCTTCTTGACGATATCCTTGTGCAACGAGTCTTGCTTTATTTCTCACTATGTTCCCATCCTCATCCTTCTTATTTCTGAACACCCATTTTGTGCCAATGACAGTATGATCAGCAGGCTTTGGGACTAGCGTCCATACTTGGCATCGTTCAAATTGCTGAAGTTCTTCTTGCATGGCTTCTAGCCAACTTGGATCTTGAAGAGCTTCTTCGATCTTCTTTGGCTCTTCTTCTGAAACGAATGCAGCACAGAACATACATTCATTTTTGGAAGATCTTCTGGTTCGTACTCCAACATGAATGTCACCAATGATCTGAGAGATTGGATGGTCTTTACATGTTCTTGTGACAGCAGGAATGTGATGATTTGCTGTTGTTTCTTCATGACAAGGTTCAGAAGGAGGGTTAGAAGGAAGATCAGCTGTGTCTTGATGAGTGTAGTGTTCAGAATTTGGTTCATAGGTGAGTTGAGGAATAAGATTTTCAGGTTGAGAAACAAAGGGTTCTTGGTTTGAGTTTTCTTGAGCAGGGTTGAAGTCTTCTGGTGACCCGTTTGATAATAAATGATGGTCAGGAATACTTGATTGAGTTGCTGGTGATGGATTAGGTATATGAGAGGTTGATGATTGGGAAGTACCTGTCTCAACATCGACAAAGTCATCAGCAACATTTGGAGCCACATGTGGCTCTAATAAATCAAATTCATCAAATGAAACATGCACAGATTCAATTATTTTTAATGATCTTTTGTTGAAAACCCTGTAAGCTTTGGAGTATAAAGCATAACCCAAAAATACACCTTCATCGGCTTTATGATCAAATTTGCCTCTGTAGTCATTTCCATTGTAGACTACAAAGCATTTGCAGCCGAAGATTTTAAAAAATCCAATGTTTGGGGTTTTACCTCTCCAAAGTTCATAGGGTGTTTTACCGTGAAATTTGTTGATCAATGATACGTTACAGTGAAGCGGTGTGTTAGCGGCTTACGCGCGAAGTGTTTGGGCAACTTTGCTTCCAAGCATAGTTTTAGCGGCTTCGATAAGTGTTACGTTTTTCCTTTCGCAACACCATTTCTGTGGTGTCCTTCAGAAGTTGTGACCTATGCGTGATCATCACGATACTTTGCTATTACCATTATTTGTAAACTTCGGTACCATTGTCGTCGAGCGTCCAGCGATCTCATCGAGTTTTTGCGTTTGCGATCTTACGAACAAAGCGTAAGAAGATCATATGTGTGATCTTTAGAAGACATCATCTACGTCCAAGTGTATCTTGTATAATCATCCACTACTACTAGCGTGTATCAGCAGCCACCATAGCTAATAGTAGTGGTAGTCGAAAGATCCATGTGTAGCGATTGAAGAGGTGTCGTTGAGAGTCTGGTTTGCTTTTAATGGATGTTTTTGAGAGCTTTCAGTTGACACGCTTTGCGTCGATCATGATCAGCGAGACCTTTGGCAATCCTTTGACTAGACCTTCCTTAGATAGCTTGGCCGGATACTTGAAGTTCAAATGCGAGTCTTTTATGCCTGACCACGGACTTTTATCTTGAGCGAGTTTGCCACAAGACATAGATTAGCGACTTTGGTAGGCATTCAAATCTATCACATAGACATTCCCTTGTCTATGTCCGGACCTAAGGTTGAGCAAGAGGCTGGATCCTTGATATCACATACGTTTGAAGAGAATTGACAGATAAGCCCTTTATCACGAGTGAGAAATACTCAGAAGATTATGTTTCAAGCCTTCTACAAGAGAGACTTTTCCAATGGAGAGATTTCCTCGAATGATGGATCCATAGCCAATTGTTCTTCCTTTAGCATTGTCTCAGAAGAAGATGGAGGGCCTTACGCCTTGAAATATTAGAGAGAAGGCAGGATTCTCCGGTCATGTGTCTTGAGCAGCCGTTGTCTAGATACCACACATCTTTCTTCTCTGAATTTGAGTTAGCCATGAAGCACACCTGAGATGTAAGGGTAAGAAAATCATGGTCCCCTTTTATTTTTCTTATGGGTCCAAATGGTTAGCGTATTTTTGGAACCCATACTTGCGATTTTTGGAATAGGGGATCGGCGAGGCTTCATGATGGATTTCGGCGGACATTCATGGACCAAGTGGCCAAAACACTTACAAAATGTGCGGTGATGAAAATTACAAGTCTACATGATCATCTTTGGGTGTTGTAAGCCTTTTGAACATTTTCATAAGCGACTTTTCAACTAGTGAGACTTGTTGATAGCAGGCTTAGGGACATCTGTATGAGGCTTCTTGAGTCTGTATACAGCAGTCTTTGCTTTAGCAGAAGAATGTTTGCTGGTAGTAGACTTTGATACCTCATGCATTTTTCCTTTAAGTTTGGTATCAACACCTTACATTGTAGCTTGATACCATCGTAATCTTGTTGATGAATCGATTGGTTTGAGAGCGGACTTTTCGTAGGCCACGACCTTTGCTTTCACGAAGTCTTTGGTGGAGGGCCGTTGTAAGTCTGCTCCACCTTTAGCAGATTTATCTCCGGCAGATGATTGTTTTGCTTTCAAAGCTTCACTGTTTTTGATAATTTGAACCTTAGGGTATTTATAAGGAGTAGCAGAATATCCAATTCCTTCTTTACCCTTGTTAGGTTTCTGATATTGTGCAGGAATATTACTATTCACTGTAAAATGTTCATTTTCTTGTTCAGAGGTTGCACCAGAAATGTCATTAGAGAATCCTAGCCCAGATTTATCTGTTGAGGGCTTCTGATCTCCAAGAATTTGATCAAAGACTGCCGTTGAGTTATTCCATGAGTTAATGGTTTTTTGCAACTCTTCTTTCTCAGCAGATAACTCTTTGGCATGATCAATAAGACAAGCAACCTTTTCATTGAGAAACTTGTTCTCTTCTTTTAACTTGATATTTTCCTGCTGGACTCCATGGAGAGTTTTTAACTCGGTTTCCAGCATGGATTTCTCAGTTCCCAGCTTCTCATGACTTTTAGCTAACTTAACATAGGCCTTCCTAAATTCATTGAATTCCTCTAGCATGTCTTGTGCATCCTTGAGGATTTCTTCTTTTGAAGGCTCTTCAAGAGTTTGTTCTATGTTAGCTTGAAAAGGAGAGTATTTAACTTCACTATCTGAGTCATAGGTGGGAGGTGACTCTAGAGCAACCAGGCAAATGTGTGCCTGCTCAGGTGAGTCATCACTATCATCCTCGTCAGAATCAGTTTCAAACCAAGTGGATACATGGTTTTCTTCTAAGTCCTCAGCCAGAAGACCTCTATGTTTAGAAAATGATTTAGAAGGTCTTCTTTTATAGGCTTCATATTTAGGCTTAGGACATTTAGAAGCAAAGTGACCAGGTTTCCTGCAATTGTAGCAAACTAACTCATTGTTGTGTGAGTTTTCAGCAGTCTTTCTGAAAGTCTGCTGGTTTGCTTCTTTCTTTTTGTTAAATTTTGAGAACTTTTGAAACTTCTTAACGAACATAGCAAATTGCTCGTCAGTGAGAATTTCATTCTCATTTGAAGAAGAAGTAGATGGTTTACTTTCTTGGCGAGAATTTCTGAGAGATAGCGAGAAAAGAAGGAAGTTTAAAATGTTTGTCTGTTCTTGAGCTTGAAGTAATTCTTGCTCATAGGCATTAAACTTCGCATACAAACTTAAGGTGCATGGAGTTCAAGTCTTTGGACTCTTTTATTGCGATGGTTTTACATGCCACAAACTTCCTAAAGAAGCTAAAAATCTCATATTTACTTCTTTAACACTATATTCTTTTCTAAAGAGTAACAACTATTTACTACCTCACAAAATCGTAGGCTTGCCGTAGAGTCTCCTTAGGATCTTTTAGAATGAGTCGAATTGTTGAATATAGTTGTACTTCTGTTATCTCACGGTGGGTAGATCTCCTTCAAGATATTCCACCAAGGCTTCCCATTTCCTTGGCGGTTTGCATATGATGATCTGTTGATATGTGCTTGTGTCGGCAATTTGGATATAATATGAATAGCCTTCTTTGTCGAGTTCAACGAGCCTCCTTTCTTCGTCTGTCCATTCGTTCATAGATTTAGGTATCTCAGGAGGACCACTGGCTACTTCAGCAAGTAGGTTGGGTTTCATTGGAATATAAGGACCTGTTAGAACACATTGCCACAACCGATTATCAATAGAGTTCATATATCTCATAACTTTATCTTTCCATACTTCGAAGTGGCCTTCATCCAATATTGGGACGTGGCTGGTATTTGAAGTAGGCAGCATATAGTGAGCCATAGGATCTATTCTTAAGAGGTTAAGCTTGGAAAAATGATTTTTCCAAGAATCAAGCTCTGATACCAATTGTTGGTCCCAAAATAGGCTCAATCTAGGCTAGAAGGGGGGGTTGAATAGCCTAGTTATGTTTTTATAAAAAACTTTTCTTAAACACTTCTTAATAATTTCTAGAGAGGTTAGAATAGAAGTGTTTAGGCAGCGGAAACAAAATAGATTATGAATTATCAGGAATGCTGTTAAGAAAGTGCAGAATCTGTAACTGTTAAGCACAAGCAGTAAATAAGAGTAATAAGAAGCATTCGAGCAAAGACACACATGAATTTGAAGTGGTTCGCTTGTGAATAGTACTACATCTACTACCAAAGTGGTTAGCTTTGGATTTTAAAAGTGCACTTGTTTATCCACTAGGTTTATAATTTAGATCTCTAATGGATCGTGTACAAAATGAGTTTTTAACCAAGTGTATAAAGGTGAGAGAGACAATCAATGATTAATTGTTCTCTTCACGTGCAGAATTAAAGAACAGTTTAAAGACAAACTAATTGAAGCTGAAAACAAATTTAAGATGGCAGATCTGCAGCTTCAGAAAGTTTGGTGAAGTGTTAGTCCTTGTCCTTTTATCTCTTGAATGCTTGAGTGTTGAAGATGAAGCTTGAGAGTTTTTAATGCGCAAGAGTTGTTCTTCAGATCTTCAAGACTTGAATAAATACTAGGAAGAGATCTTTGGACCGTTGGACTGAAACAGGGAGAACTGTGTCCAACGTTCTTTTGCATTGAATGCAATTCGGCGCTTTGGAAGATGTAACAGCCTCAGTCATCAGAGATGCAGTGTGCAGAGAAGACATTCCCAATTTGAGTAAAGTTTTCAGATTGCAGGCTCTGCAGCTTGGAAAGTCTTCTTAGCCAAAACGGGTAATGTCTTCGGTCTTGAGTTTTTTCGAGGAAAGAGTCTGGACAGTTGTCAGCATGCAGAGTTGACTTCTTGAAAGTGAAAATCTGATCAAGACATAATGACTAGATATTTTCGAAAATATCTAAATAGGTGTACACGTGTCATTATCTTGTAATTTGACCAAGTTTGATTTTCCGGCTTTGAGCAGACTTCAAAGTCTGCTGGTCCTTCAAGGCTGCTGTAGAGGTTTTGCAAAACCGTGCCTAGACTAACACATAAACAGTTCTAAACAAATTGATTCTAAGACAGTTGCCACACTAATCGGTACGCAGACCTTTTAGCCACTGTACAATAGAATCAGAGGATGACTCAACCAAATCTAGAATTAGGAATCAACAGCACTCCAAAGGAAAGCCAGAAATCTTGAAGTCTTTGGAGACTCTGCTCTGATCATAAACCAAGTCGAAGGGAAGTGGAAAACCCAAGATCCCCGGCTCCAACTTTATCATGCCAAATTAATAACCCTTGCTGCTCGGTTTGATTCCATCTCGTTCCACTACCTGCCGCGGGACAAAAATCAATTTGCCGATGGCCACCACGGCATCAGCGGTTCGATTCAGAAATCCAAGTTCAACCCTTTGTGGTCGGAAGAAAGTCACGCATCGCTTCCAAATCAATGCAGCTCCTGAGGCAGATCACGAGCCTTGGTACATTGACATCCAAAATTTGCTTCAGAAAGGAATCTATCCCCCTGGCCTAGATAAAAGAGGGAGGATTTCTCTGCGAAGATGGGCATCACAATTTGTGTTCAGCGGTGGCAGCCTATACAAAAGACACTACCAAGGCCTCAATCTCTTATGCGTCGACCAGGCCAAAGCCGAGCAAATTATGGACCAACTCCACGGTGGTACCTGTGGACCCCACATGAACGACCACATGCTATCCAAGAAAGTTATCCGGCAGGGGTACTATTGGAGCTCGCTTGAAGGCGCATTCGGTGGGTGCGACAACGTGACAAGTGCCAACGTTTTGCAAATCTGCGGCACGTGCCCCGCATCTATACAACTCCACAGCTCCTTGGCCCTTCTCAACATGGGGTATCGATGTCATAGGTCAAATTCACCCGAAGGGATCTAACGGCCATGAATATGTCCTCGTAGCCGTCGACTACTTCACAAAGTGGGTGGAAGCCTCTTCCTACAAAATCTTGAATGCCAGAAAGGTGTCCGAATTTATCCGGGCCAATATCATATACCGCTATGGGGTGCCTTTCGAAATCATCTCCGACAACGGCTCTCATTTTGAAGGGGACGTGAATCGTCTTCTCGACGAGTTCAAAATTCAAAGACACAAATCTTTCCCCTACCGGCCACAAGCAAATGGTGCCGTTGAAGCAGCCAACAAAACCCTCGAAAACATTATCAAAAAAATGGGCGACACAGAAGAGGCGGCGAGAAAAGCCTAGCCTCGCACCTCGGCTTCGTACACCCAGGGGCTACCCCATACTCTCTAGCCTACGGCATGGAAGCAGTGCTGCCTATTGAGATTGAAATACCATCATTAAGAGTAATGATGGAATCTGACATAGCAGAAATTGACTGGGTCAAAGGGCGATTTGAAGAATTAGCCCTGATCGATGAAAGACGGTTACTAGCCCTCGAGCACACTCGAGCCTATCAAAGACGCATAGCCCGTGCTTTCAACAAAAAAGTCAAAGGTCGCGACATCCAGGTCGGAGATCTGGTGCTCCGAGAAAAACCCCCTAGTTATGTTGATACTAGGGGAAAATGGAAATCTCCGTGGATGGGACCATACATAGTCAAAGAGATCCGATCAGGAGGTGCCGTACTCCTTACAAACCAGGAAGGAGAAGACCTTGTTCAGCCCTTCAACCTTGACAAGCTCAAAAGGTATTATGCTTGAGCCATTCTATCCAACAAAAAGTGCCTCCCTCTCCAGCTCGCTAGGTTGAAAACCCGAAAGGGCGGCCTAGGCAAAAGTTAGAGCGAAAAAAGAAAAAAATGTAGAAAAAAAAATAACAACAATAAAAAGGAGAGATAAGGGCTCGCTAGGCTGAAAACCCGAAAGGGCGGCTTAGGCAAAAGTTAGAGCATAAAAAAAAATAATCAAGAGAAAAAGGAGAGAGAAGGCACTCTTTTGAATCTTCAGCATACTATCTCCGGCTTTCAGTTTACAACAGGCTCAATTGACAAGGAAAAAGAGAAAAACCACGACAAAAGCTCACATTAAAATACTTAAAATATATTACATGGTCCTAAGGTGCAACTTAGGAATATTTATTTAAGACATTTATATTTTACATTAACTTGCACTGCATATATTATACATATTCTTGCCTACAACCCCCACTTGTTCCCCCCAGATACTTCCTTCCTTTTGCAGCCCAGCCTCCAAGCGGTCTATCCATGCCTGCGGCGTCCGCCGAGCCGGGCCCATATCCCTCTTCTACGGGCACAGAAGAACCCCTATTCTCAGAACCACCCGAAGTGTCTCCTTCGTCATCACCAGCATCTCCATTCTCGTGGACTGTTGTGTTACTAGGTCCAGCTCCGTTATCTCTGACACCGGTACCCCATCCAGGCTGGGGGGGGGAGCAACCACTTCTGGTTCCCAGGGATTATTTTGCTGAGTGCCATCATCAGGCCTTATATCAGTGCCCCATCCAGGCTGAGGGGGGGAGCGACCTCGCTCCCAAGGATTCTGCACGCATCATCACGCCGAGGGATCTCGAAATCGAGCATATCGGCTTGTGCCCCATTCGGCCTCGGGAGGGGAGCATTTCCCTTCTGGGACCCGCTTCATCTGGTCAGGAGCCACCGGAGTTCCAAGATTATGTACTCGCCTGAAATCCTCCTGCAGAGCCTGAGGAACGACCAAGCCTGAACTTTCGATCTCCTCGCCTATCTCCATAAGGCGAGCGTCAATGCCCGTATCTACATGGCGGCTAAAGAAATTTCTAAGCCTCCGCCGGATTTCGCGAGAAGAACCCTCAGCAATTACCATTATCCAGGCCAAATATTCAAGGGACAAGAATATGTAATCAGAAAACAAATAGGCATCCAAAAGCCTATCAAAGTCCAGACACCACATCCTCTGGAAGTCAAAATCCAGAGTCCTATCATTTCTCATCTCCAAAAACACCGGACGGGTTGTGTCTGGAATAACTTGTTCCAGCCCGACCTGACGCAGTATCCTGTCAGCACTATAAAAAGAAGTTCTTCTGATGCCCAACATGACGACTTGAGCATAGCCGGCGGAGTGCAAAATAAAATGTCGAATCTCCCAATGGTTAATAACCCAAGAGATGTCCATGGAGCCCCTCCGAAAGAAGTCCTCGGACCAATCATAGTCAGAAAAATTAGTTTGAGGAAAGCGGCCTCGGAAACCATAAAGCCCTGGATCATATCTTCCCCCGAAAGGAGCAGGAGCCATCACGTACTGAAAATGCTCCTCCAGCCACATATGTATCAGAATGGGACTGCCAGTAGGGAAAAGTTCGTCGCCCCTGGAAAAGGCATCCAAACCAGCCAGTGTTTACGCGAGTGCAGGGACAATGTTAGCCCGGCGGTCACGGGCCTGCAAAGCAAGGTCCACCACGCGCACATCAATAAATCCCTGGGGGCTCACCAGCAGATACCTTCCCACTAGACACAAAAAGAGAGCCGTCAGCCGGCGCCTCAAATAGTCCACGTCATCCTCTAGGAACTCTGTAAATGCTCGCGGAAGAACGGTCAAGTCGAAGTTCTCCCCGTTATAGAAGCCCGGGGTGGCTTGGCGAGTAGTGCGGAAAAGCTCCCTAATTGCCATGTAGGGACGCCTCCGGGGCGAAGGCACGGCAATATTACGAGTGGCAACAACTCCCAGCATGGCACAAAATTCTTCATAGGTCGGGCACATTTCATTCATCCCAAAGTTAAAGAGATGATCTTGACGAGACCAGAACCTGGACGCTCCCCTCAGCATGTCCCAGTTGATCACGATATTCCTCCAGGAAAGAAGGCACCTGAAGCCAAAAAGATGGTCAAACCAGTCACGCTCATCGGCTCGAAGGGCAAGAATCCATAAGTCGAGGGCATTTTCATAAATTTCCAATTCTAGAGGTGTATGGTACGGGGCAGCCATTACAACAGAGATATAAAACTTTCTCCGTCGAAAGGAAAAACAAGTGAGAAAGAGAGGCTGAGAAGAAATGAAGCGGGCTGAAAAGAGAAAACAGGCGTGAAGAATTCAGGTTCGCTGAGTCCCCTTTTATAGCAGAAAATCAGAAAATCGACAAACTAAGCAAACAGTGGCAAATAGTGGCCAAGAAAAGCTCCCAGGAAACCAAGTTTGGGCGCCCCCCTCATGAAGTTTGGGCATGGCGCCCAAACCTCTTATAAGCCATGCCCAAACTTGCTCCTTTATTGTCCTGCTGTGCTGGTTTCTGTCCAAATCACCCATTAATCATTCGTCTGATCGCGAGAAAGCCTAGCAGATATTAAAGAGAGGCTAGATGGTCACAATTATGCTTCTTCGCACAGGAAGAGGCGGCTGCCTCTTCCCCTACCCGCAAATCGCCGGAAAAGCCCCCTCGAAATTAAAGGTGTATTCTTTCTGAATTCATTTAAAAAAAAAAAACAGCGTGCCATTACCATTAGAAGTCGATATACTTTATTTTTTTTTTTTTATGTATTTTTGAGTGTGCATTTTATTTTATCATGCCATTTAAAATTATGTTGCATTTCATCATTCATGTTTGTACAGATACTAACTACTAATTACAGACAAAAGAAAAGAAAAAGGAGGGCTGACATGTGCAGGAAAATAAGCTAATAGTCACAAGATACTCTGCCTCTGCTCAAGCCACCTCCCCTCTGAGCTGCCGGAGGCATCGAATGGAATATATCAGAAACACTGACGCAAGTGGCCCTGACCTTGTCCAAAACCCCGCGCTCCTGAAAAAAAAAAAAGAGAAGGAAAATAAAGGTAAGTATCTCACAAACCCTTTTCCTCTTGCAAATTTAATACATCAGATTTTTCAAAAAAAAAAACATTCAAACAAAAAGAAAAGTAAGTATATATATTTATATATATTAAAAATTATTTTTGTACATAAAAATCCATATTATCATTTTCAAGTATATACAAAAAAATACTTTGCATAAATATACATGTCAACATGTCAAAAAAAAATAGAGTATATACCTTGCATTTAAATATACATGACATATTTCTTTTATTTTCACATTTGTGTAAAATAATAATAATAATAATAATAATAAATAAAAATAAATAATAAATAAATTTTTTTTATGTGCATTCACATCAAAAGAACATCTCATTGTATATTCAGCATCACATTTGCATTAAAATAAAATGATACGTGCATCATTTCTTGCATTTATTAGTCAATAAGCTGTATCGGGAATGCACGAAAAAGAAATTTAAAATGCCACCTGCCATGGAAAAATAATATCTACTAGACATTTCTTATATCCCTACAACATTAGTGTGAATAAAAATAAATTCTAGTACATAAAATATATCTGTTAAGTCATGTATATATCCGAAAATGTATCCGAAAAATGTGTTCAGAAAATTGTGCATTTCATTCCGAAAATTCCGTCATGTGAATATATGCCATGTAAAAATATTTTCAGGACCAAAACATGCATCATATAGCTTTATTTGCATTAACATTGTAAACTATGCATAGTAGAGTCAAATAGTAACTACTAGTTCAATTTGGGCATCGCAAAAATAAATTGTCTGAATTTCATTCATTATTACCAAATTTGCATCATTTCAGTCTATAAATCACATGTATAAGTATCATAAGCTGCATATATATATTCCAAAAGTCCAAAACAGCACAGAAATTGAGCAGATCTGAAAAATTGACCAAATGGGTGGAGGAAAATCATGCTCACATTGGAATCAGGAAGATTCGACACGTGCTTATACCAGTCTCTCACCAAATTGCCCCAGTCATGCTGTGAATAATAATAACCGATTTTGTTTCGAATCAAAGGAGGGAGTTCTTGTTTCTTCTCACCAGATTCCGGGTCCATCGGCGCCTTTCCTTTCCTAGCTCTAGAAGAAGAAGCCATCTGCACAGAAAAACAAAATTTTTGGCGGAAGAAAATTGAGAAAAGGAGAGAAAATGAAAAATAAAATAAAAGAAAACTCACCTTCGTCGTCGACAATGGAGGCAGAGAAGAAAGAATGAAGGCTTCTGCCTTCATTCTCCCGTAAGAAAGAAAACAAAAGGGAGGAAAAAGTGGAATTTTCACTTTTCCCCCTCCAAGCAATTCAACATCAGCACTCAAGTCCTCCAAATTTCAAAGCTGCAAAGTGGTCCCTGAAACTTAACAGAAAGTTAACAAAAGTGATTTTGTTAACCACATTTGATGATCTTTCACCCAAAAGACAAGAAAAGCTCATATCTCCGGCAAGTCAACTACCAGACAAGCAAAAAAGTCAGAAAATTCAGCGGCAAAGGTAAAATTCCTCTTCTTTTGAAAAAAAAATCATTAAAAAAAATCAATCAAAAGAAAGAAAAAAAATCAGAGAGAATCAGAAAAAAAAAATAAAGTCATGAAAAAAAAAATGAAAAATGCAAAAAAGAAAAGAACAAGACCAAAAGTTCCTAGTAGGATGAACTACGTTGGTCTGATTCCCTGAAAAGGGATACGTAGGCAGCCTATTTCGGTAGGTCCGACCGTCACAAGAAAAAAAAAAGAAAAAAAAAGGGAAAGATAGAATAAATTCCCAGCAAGAATGGCAGAAATGCCAAGATCAGCCGAATCCGCGGCAGTTACCCCGGCGCAAAAGGTAAGTCAGGTACAGTATTCTTACCTTGACTATTAGAATAATTTCCTATTAAAAGGAAAGTTTGCTTTTAAATTTTTTTTTTTCAGAATGAGTTTTGATTTCAAAAAAAAAGAAAAAAAAAAGAGGAATATTCAAAAAAAAACGAAAAAAAAAGAAGAAGAAGAAAAGAAAATTCTTTATCGTGTCCAGCCGGTTTCGGTCAGTTGGATACAGTTTTTGAAAAATTTGAAGAAAGTTCTTTATCGTATTCGATGACAGGTATTGACCGGTCGAGTACAGTTTTCGAAAATCTGAAGGTCCTCTTATTGTGTTTGGAAATCGGAGATATGGCCAGCCAGACACAATTTTGAGATTGATCTCTTAACATATTTCCACGGCGGATATAGACCGGTTGAAATATGGTTTTCGAAAAACACAAAAATCTTCATACCGTATTTGACAAAGGTTTCGGATCGGAAGAATACGGCTTTTCGAAAAACATGAAAATCTTTTCTTCTTCGATTTGGTTGTTTGTTTCGGCTTAGGCCGAACTACGTTTGGTCTGATTCCTTTTATTAAGGGATACGTAGACAGCCTACATTAGTAGGTCCGACCATCAGAGCATTCAATTTGCAGATCTGCTTAAAAACTGCGATAACTGCTATAAGCCGACTAAAAATGTCTAGGATATGGAGGTTTGATAAATTCTGCATTATAAGCGCTACTTGCATATTTCTCCCTCGTTTTGAAATGAAACGAAATTGGAGAGTCTATTTTAATCAACGATGTTCGTCTACTCAGTAAGCTACGGGTTACCCGTAGACTCCATCGTTGAGGGGCTCTGTAGACACCCCAATTTCGTACCCGGATACATGACATGACATAAAATATCAAGAAGCTGTTAAAACATTAACAAATGTCAAGTTCTGAGGTCAAAATTGCAAAAGGACAAAGCGGGATGCACAAAAGGACAAAGCTACGGGGACCAAAGTGTCAAAAATAAGCAATGTTTGAGGTTTAGGCTTGGCCTATCAAAGGTTTGGGCTTGGCGCCCAAACCTCCCATGGGTGGCGCCCAAACCCAACTCTCCAGTGCACTGTTCACTCACAATTTGCCGTAAAATGCAATTCGTTCAGCGCGGCGTACATTCGATCGATGCGTGTGATGAAATCTCAAAATTCCAGCGATGTCCCAGCCTCCTCCTATAAATAGAGGCATCCGGCTCTTCATTCAGCACACCTTTCTTTGCGTAAAATTTCTCTGCGTCCTCGTTACGCTGAAGAAATAAATACCGAGAGATCACTTTCCAAAGCCTCGAAACCCTGCCAAACCTCCGCCAAACACAAATCCAACCGGTAGAAGTGTACCTTAGCCCCCCAGCTAGGTATCCACCCCTTTTCCCGGTCCAAAAATCGTGGATAGAAGCGGTTGCTCTGCCCGATTTAAAAGGCCGAAATAGCGATAGTCGTTACTGCGCCCAAATTCAGCCCTTTTCGATCAAACAAACAACCAATTACCGCCCGATCCCGAGGCGAAAAGTAACTTTCGAGAGCGATCCGCCCAAATTCACACAACACACAACTTCAACCGGACCGGACCCGAAAAAAAAGACTCTCTCTCCCGAGGGACGGCGAGCACACCCCTCGCCGTTTGTAAGTTTTTATTGTTAAGTTTTCATTTTCATGTAATAGTATTATTTCCGATCCGCCCAATGTAGCCATTTAAGCGGTTATCTTTGCCGGATTTATTTAGGAAATAGTACTAAATGTAGCCGTTATTATGGCAAAATGTTTTTAGATAAGTTTGTAATTATTTACTTCATTTATTTAATAAAGTCTTTATTTGTAATGGTATTATTTCCAGTCCGGTTAAATATCAATATAGCGATTATCTTGTGCCGGATTTTGTTAGGAAATAATACTAAAATGTAGGTTACTATGACCAAATATTTCCAAGTATATTTGTAATTGTTTGCAAAAGAGTCTTTTCAAGTCCGTAAATAATATAGATGTAATGGATGTATTTGTAGGCAATTAATGCTTTATTTATATGTTTAATAAATATAACAAAAAACATACTTTAGCCAAAAACCGCTTTTGAGACCGAAGGGCGAGTTGGGTGCCTAGCACCTTCCCAACTCGTAACTTAGCCTCGAACCCGTTTTCTTCATCTCGGTTTTCTTTTTACGGTTTTGCTTTATTTTTGCCTTAAAATAAAGATGGCGACTCTAAAAACATTTTGGATCGGTGGGGCCTCGCAACATCTTTCTTTGCACTTTCACGTTCTCCCCTAAACAAGGGAGAATGGGAATGGAAAGGTGATGTATTCCTATGTCTGGTATCCCTAAACAAGGGATAACTTGACGTAGAAAACCCAAAGCACTCATAGTGATCGAAATAGGCCATAAGGCTATTTTCATAAAATCCATAGTGGGGCGGCGCAACATCTTTCTTTGCACTTTCACGTTCTCCCCTAAACAAGGGAGGATGGGAATGGAAAGGTGATGTTTTCCTATATCCTGGTATCCCCTAAAAAAGGGATAACTTGACATAGAAAATCCAAAGCTTCCATATTGGATCAAAATCCACTAAAGGCAACCGAGGCGCATTCCAACGCGCTATTCGACAGCACTCCTCCCGCACTTTTGATTTCGATCTCCCCTAGACAAGGGAGGCTGGAACGGGAGCAGTGGATGTCACCGCATCCGCACGGACGCGCACCCCTATCCAAGGGCGCGCGGGGCGCGGGAGCACGTTTCCCGGGAACCCACAGTGGCGACTCTGCTGGGGATATCGTTTTTATTTTAATGAATAAAAATGGAGGGCTAGACTCATTAAACAAAACTTTTTTTCTTTTGTTTCTGGCTAAAGTATGCTTGTTATATTAATTTAAAACAGTCTAATATTGCGTTCCTTTAACATCCGTGTCTATATTTGTGGATATGATCCTCCATCTTGCAACAGTTTCATTTCAAACACTGTTACGGATATACTTGGAAATATTCGTATTTTTCAAAAAAAAATCTTCAAAAAAAAAAAAATATATATATGTATATATATATATATATATATATATATTCATATATAATATATATGTAATGTTTCTTTTTATTTCCGGGCAGCACAACAAACGGGCCGGGGCTTTATTTAAAAAAATCTTTTCATTTTCGGCCTTATATTATTATTTCCTGCTTTATTTCCATTCTGCAATATATATATGTATATATATGCATGCATTCATTCTGTCATTTTATTTTGGGGATTAGGACCCATTTTCTAAAAATAAATAGATTCCCCACTTTTCTTTCTATTTCTTGATGGTATGCTTGCTTGCTCGCGCTCAAGTTGAAAAGCCGAGAAAATCCACACACAACAGCAAGACAGGCTATATCTGTTTTATTTTCTATTTCTATATCTGAAAAAAAAACTTCTTTTTTGCTTTTTAGATACCACACACACGCACATGCATATAAATATATTCCGAACTGCTACCCTACACCATGGCCAAGCCTACCCCCTGCATAAGCCAACGTTAGACTGCATATAGTTTTTCAGGACACTTCAAAGACCGACCGGTTTTTGCATTTTTAAAATTGTGGGTCAGTCCCAGTCAAAAAAAAATGTGTGCAAGTCAAAAAAAAAATCTGCACAAGTAAAAAAAAAATCTACACAAGTCGAGAAAAAATGCGCAAGTCAAAAAAAAAAATTTATTTCACTGGGGCTGATTTATTATTTTCAAATGTTCGACCTAGATCATTTCGAATGGTGGATCCCGGAAAGAGTATAGGCCCTTCGCCTGGGATCAGTCCGATCTCGGGGAGTCGAAAGGCAGGAGGAATACGTTGGTCCTATACTCTGGAGAAAGAATCCACTGTTCCAGGAAAGTCCTGAGACTGTCAAAATTAAGCAGGTGCTTATCCGGTCATTTTGTAGGGATAATAATAATTAATAAAATATACTAATAAAGGCCGGCGTAGCCTTCCAGAAAAACCCGGCCCGATAGGCCCATTTTCCCGAAACTGGCCCGAATTGATGGAAAAGCGAGATCGATTGATACGAATCAAGGAGATCGATCGAGAGGGTATCGAAACGAGATCGCAAGAGTAAATATCAAAGGGGCAAAGATGGCGGCAGAAGTGAACGAGGAGTGCATTCCGTCCGGGATATGCTATGGCTGCGGCGATTTGGGTGCAACGGTGCAACGCCGACCGAATAATGAGCCAAATGGCTAATCTGGTACAAAGCTTGAAATCCAGTGGTGAGGTAATTTCTTCCCCTGCAGTTCCCTAGGAAGCATCAACCTCACATACACTTCCAAACCCAAACCCTCAGCCAAACACTAACCCACCAAACACTGCTGTCACTCCAAATCCTAACCCTCTACCAACTCCCTACTACCCAAATGTCAATCCCCATCATCCTACCCTCCATATCCTATCCCAAACACCAACATTCCCGAGTCCAAATGACCTCCCTTTCCCATGAACAACCCACTCCAAAACAGCCCACATATGGATCCCCAGAGCTATAACCCGTCAGGCCAAGTTACTACCTACTTATCTCCTGATGATCCCGGCCATCCAGCCGAAACCATCCAGAATCCACCAGCCTACACTACCCAAAACCCGTACCCAACTCAAAATCCACCAGCCCATAATCTCTATACGGCCCAGAATCTCTATCCGGCTCAAAACCTATACCCAGCTCAAAACCCCACAACAATCCACCATCACAATCCACATTCAAAACCCATCACTCAAAACCCCTATCCATTGCTCAAAACACCTTTACTGCCCAGAATCTCTATCCAACCCAGAATCCATATCCAGTCCCGAATCCCTATCGAGCTCAAAACCCGCGCCACCAACCAGAATCCACCAACCCAAAATCTCTATCCAGCCCAGAATGCCTATACTGCTCAAAATCCATATCCAGCTCAGGATCCATACCCTGTTCAAAATCCATACCCAGCACCACAGCCAGAAATTAACCCAGCTTTCCCAAATCCTGCCAGCATATACCTAAAACCAACTCCCCCAGCCACCAAAATGGAAGCCGACATGGAAAACATGAAAACCATGATGCTCAAATTGCTCAACAAAGGGGAATTTTCTACACGGGCCACGGCCCATTACAACCCTCGGCGACCCTGCCCTCAAAATTCAAAATGCGGAGCATAGAAAAATTTGATGGGACCGGATGCCCTATATCCCATCGAAATCCTAGCGGTATGCGATCAAGGGGAGCTAGTTTTGAAGCTATGGCTTCCAATTTCCGAACCTAAAGACAACACTAGCCCCTGAATACAAGGGGAAAAAACTTGAAAGGTATAAAGAAAACAGAAAACTACGATGCAAAAGAGACCTCGAGTCGTGCACCCAAAGGAAAAACGATGGCCCGTCTTTCCGAATGAGTCATGCGGACGGCCTTTGAAGTTACGGAGAGTGGTGGAGATAGGGGTTCGTATTGATGAAGATATACGGACCGGGCAACTAAAAGTCAATACACCCTCCAGTTCTTTCCGATACTCTAAAGGAAAGACAACCGCACCATCATCAGCCGTCAACATGGTAGGAGATGCCTCAGCCACTTTTCCTACTCAAAACTATAGTGCTACTCCATGGACCTATGAATCAGATAGGTCTGTCAACTCAGTCGGAGGAAATAATGGCCAAAACAGAAATTTCGAGGAGCGAGGGTCAACCGGTACTTTGACAGATTGCAAGCTCCTCTGTCTGTGATATTACAGGGACTAATGGCTCAGGGAGTGCTAAAGCCTCTGGAAAACTACAGGCCTCCAAATCCCCTGCCTGACACATGGAACCATGCCCAGTACTGTGAGTATCATCGCCATAGTGGTCACCTCACCGACAGATGCTACACACTCAAACATGCTATCCAGGATTTGATAGATGACAAGGTAATTGAAAAACCTCCCCCCGGACCAAACACAGTCAATAATCCTTTACCTCAAATCAACATGATTGAGGTTGATGAAAAAATCACCGTGCCCAAGTTCGAAAAATTTAGCCACCCACTGTCATATATCCTCATTCCCTTCTCTCCATCTCAATCCATAAAAGAGCCTAGCTGCAACATGCTCTCTTGGGGCACTATCTTGGGTAGCCAAAATACCTGCAACATCGAAAAAGCCACTTGGGTCGGTGGGGATGTTAGCCACCTTACTAGATCTGGCCGAGCCTACCAGCCAAACCTGGAAAAAGGTGACCACTCAGGCAAAGACAAAGAAATAGATACTGGAGCTAAGGAGGTGGAAGATACTCTGTTAGCTCAGATGAAGAAAACTCAGGCCAACATTTCCATCTGGGGCTTACTTTGTGCTTCAAAAACCCATCGTGATACCCTGGCCAAATCCCTAAGTCAGGCAGTCGTTCCCATTGAAACCTCCCCGAATGAGCTTACTCAGATGATCGAAAACATTCATTTCGGAAATGTCATAATGTTCACTGATCTAGATCTGCCCAAGGAAGGAACAGACCACATTGATGCTCTTCATGTCACTGTGGGAATAATGGAAAAGCGGGTCCCTCGAGTTCTGATAGATAACGGGTCCTCTCTGAATGTATGTCCCTCCAGCACCTTAGCCAAATTGGGAACAAAAATATCAGAACTCACTCCTTCTTCACAGACAGTAAAGGCATACGACAACACCAGTCGATGTGTCTTAGGGGTAGTCACTTTGATGTGGGCCACTACCATGCGGGTCAATTCCAAGTCTTGGACATACCGGCCACTTTCGGTTTGTTCTTTGGGGCGCCCTTGGATCCATGGGGTAAAGGGGGTAGCCTCTTCATTGCACCAACGTGTCAAATTCATCCACGATGATCACATAGTGATTATTCTGGCTGACAAGATTGTGGAAAACAAGGAAAGCGAGGATGTCCCAATCCTCGAGATAGAGCATGAAGACACGGGTATTTTCCTAAGTGGTTTTGAGGTTGTCCCCCAAGCTGTAGTCAACGCCCTTGAATACGGCCGAGAGACTGACATCACTGGAAAGAAAACCACATCCCTAGGAAACATGGTCCCTTTAAACATGTTCCGACAAATGAATTATATGCCTGGTTTGGGTCTTGGTAGAAACCAACAGGGGCTTGTCAATCTAGTCCAGGATGAACTTCAGGAATGTATCCCTCCCTTTGGCCTAGGATACACACCTACTCAGTGAGATAGGCTGCGTCATGAAACAAAACGTGAAAGAAAGGCGAGAAAGGAAAAGCTGCCCTTACATCCCATCCCCCTCTCCAACCATACAGAAAGACCTTAAATGGTTACTTCGTAAGGAAAGGGGAAACAGAAGTCTATCTCATGTTCCCTGAGCCCTGGATAGATCAGAATGGGAAAAGATGCCCTGGTTGGGAAATTTTTGAAAATGTCAGTCTTCTCACAGACAAGATGGAACAGGTCACCCTGGAGCCCCGTAGCACTGCATATAAAACTGCCACTTTTGAAAACACTTGGTCTATAGATCAGGATGATTATTCTCTGGTCTTATTTGATGATGATGGCCTGGGAGACAGTTTCTTGGGTATGATAGACGGAGGTACTGAATATGCAAAGCCTCCCCACGATAAGTTCGAGCTTCTCACCGCAAGCCTCTGCCCGAATTGGTATGTTACTACCGCCCACTTGACTCCCGCAGAACGGTAAACCGCTTTGGATATACTATCCCCTTCCTTCTCCTAGCTTTACTGATTGGTCATCTACCAATCCGCTCCCTAATAATGAGGATCTCAAACCCTGTGTCCTCAATAATGTAATAAGCCCCGTGCGCTTTGCTATTAATGATAATATGAATGTCTTG
>CM028382.1:26177946-26230206 GCA_013146195.2 Codonopsis lanceolata | reverse complement strand
CAGATATTACCGGATCACCCTTAGAAAGGCCGCGAAAAATATGTTCGTGAATGTGACAAGTGCCAAAGATGCGACATACCAAGGCTTCCATCCATTAATAAACCCCACCGCAGTGGCCTCGGCCCTTCGACATGTGGGGATTGATTTGATTGGCCCATTCGCCCGCACAAGACAAGTACAAATACGCTGTAGTCACCATAGACTACTTCACGAAATGGATTGAGGCAAAGCCCCGCAAAAATTTCAGAGGCAAACGTCATCAAGTTTGTACACCACCAGTGTGGGTGTGTTCGGTCTCCCACGGGCAATGATATCGACGCGTTACTCGGTTTCGAGATAAGTTCACGCAGTGGAATGTGCTCGCTTGGGTGTGAAGCATTGGCGATCGTCAGATTGCTTACCCTCGAGGAAGCGGCCGAGCGGCTGCTAACAAACAAGTTTTCACGCCGCTGTTTTAACTTAGGGGCGAGCAGGGAAGTGGGCGTAAGAATTGCGATCGCCCTTGTGGGCATGTAACAATCGTTTCGAGGACCAACCGGGGAAACCCCGTTTGCACTCACCTATGGGTCAGAAGCCATGATTCCGGTAGAAATGGCCTTGCCTAGCTACCGTGTTTCACATTATAGCGAGCAAAATAATCAGGTTGCTCGGGCTATTGACCTAGATTTGCTCGAAGAAAGGAGGTTGGATACACTACCGAGGATGGTCAACTATAAACAAAAGGCAAAGGCTCATCATGACAAGAGAGTTCGAGCGTAGCCTTCTCCGCTCTGAGACTGGTACTCGTGAAGATTGAAGTAATGTGTCATCTGCAGAATCGGGGAAGCTGCCTCTAATCGGAGGGTCCTTTCCGAAGTTACTCGATCGTAAGAGAAGGTACCTACACGCTCCAAACGCCTGAAGGGAACGACCTGAAGCACCCATGGCATGCAGATCACCTCAAGAAATATTACCCTTAAGTTAAGGAAACAAACGGGCAAGACCTCAGTCCTGTTGAGGGTCATCGATCGATTATCAATAAAAGGCAAGTTGCTGTCATATTTACCAGTTCCGAATTTTCAAAGTTATCAGTGAACTGTTATTCTGCGATTGTTCATACTTGTTTGACTAGATTCTGCTCGCCCAGCGAGCAGACGAGGCCATGCCCGGTCAACAATTCTAAAATCCTTAGTATTTGTGAATTTATCCTCTGTGGGTGAGGTGAGGCCATGCCCAGATTCACGCATTTCAAGATGCTCGCCAGCAATGTATCCATGCCTACAAGATAGCGATTAACTACATCAGGTTCCTACAGTGACCGAGCAACAGTGTTAATCGTATATCTCAATACCCGGAAGATGCACCAGCAACCGCTTCGAACTACCCACATCGAACAAAGGCCCTGCCCAGTTGTTGGTTGCCGATTGAGAGTTGGGCCTTGCCCGCTTGGCAGTCTTCTGGAAGCTCACTCGCTCTAAGCCTTGGCCAGATCCAAGCGTTTCCTGCCCGGTATTTGTTCGGGTAACATCTCAATTTAAATAATAAGATTGCTTTGTTAGTCTTGTTATTTTAATAATCGTTCTTGGTTAAATATAAACGTACATTTATGCTCGACATAGCACTTGTACTAACAAATGACAGGCAGAACAAGCAAACAAGAAAACAATTATCGAGCGGACAAACATCTAATCGAGAACATATAAGCATCCATAATTGAAAAGTGGATTCTATTATAACTAAGTCTAGAATTACAAGAGGAAGTCAAAAAATATTGGCACGTAGGCCGAGCAAAGTAAACCTAATCTAAGGTTGGTCGAGCGCCGGCCATGGAGGAGGTGGAGGAATCTGTTCCAGAGGGGGTGGAGGTATCTGCTCGGGGAGAGGAAGAGTTTGTGCTGAAGCCCGATATTGATCAGTGTATTGAAAATTCAGGGCCTTTCGAGCAGCCTCTTACTCAGCCTTCTTGGCCTCCTCCTCTGCCATCAACCGGGCAGCTTTCTCACCCTCCAAGGCGTCAATCAGAGAGCATACATTTTCAGCCGGGGGAGTAGGTGGGTCCCAAGGTTGGCGGCCATTTTCCATGTCAGCCTTCGCCAAAGCTTCCAAATTGCCGTGGGTATAGGGGACCAAGTGGTGGAACCGGCGCCAGCCTTCGTAATAGACGCCGAAACAAATTCCACTCGCCATGGTCTTCATGTCGACACCCCACCCGCCAAATAGCCGTTAAGGATATGATTGACGCCATGTGCAAAATAGACACTATAGCATCGCCACGGCCTCGCCAGCAATGGTTAATTTGAAGTCGCCCTCAAGGCTATGGATTTCTTGTAGTCCTCCACGCCAGCCTGCTCTGGCTGGCCCTTCGCCTCCTGGAATGCCTCCTCCACATGTTTCCCATCTTTGACGGCCGCATCTTCTGCTCTCTCCACTTCAGTAGCGATCCCTCTCGCTATCGCGACTGTGTCGGTTTGAGCCTTCTCCACCACTGTTCTTTCTTCACCCGGCCGACCAAGTCTTTCTTCGCAGCTAGATAAGTCACCGCTCCGGGCGACCAACTTCAGATTGCGCCGAACAGCTTCTTTCTTTTTGGCCGCCTCAGCCTTGTCTCCAAATACCAAAGCGAAGCCACCGCCGACCTTCTTTGCCGTGCCCTCATTAGCCATACCTGTCTGCTCGCTTTCTTGAAGCCGTTTTCTTCGTTGTACCTATCGTAAAGATTGGCACATGTAGAAGCGATCCATGAAAGCAGAGGAAAGATAATCGTACACATGAAACGAGCAAAAGAAGGGATAAATCTAATTCAAGAACTTTACCTCGCTCAAGCAAAGTCCCACGTTCCCAACAAGGACGTGGCCGGCCAGATCTCGATCCCGGCAAGATCATCACGCGCCTCTCGATGATACCTTTTCCTACCAAAGCCGCCCGGGCTTCCACGAGCATAGAGGTCGATGCCTCCCAATAATGGGGCATCGCCGGAAATTTCTTTCACCAACGCCCGGGCAGCACTGGTAGTGGAGGGCATCTTGAACCCAGCCTCCGTGTTGTCGGCCCAATTGAACGGAGTCGGATAGACAAATGGCCCTACTGAACAGAGGCAGTGAAAGGTGGTCGACTCGAACCCCGGTGGCGAACCTCTCGAGCAGAAGGAGGAGGGGAAAGGCTCTTCTTCCTTTTTCCTTTCCCCTTAGCATCTTTGGCGGGAGGCACCACGAGATGTTGGCACCTCGATCGCTCGACAAGATCCTCAATGATCGCTATGGCCTCTGCTCGCACCCACCTCCATGGCGGGGATGATGACCTGGGCACCGGTGCTTTTCCTAGCCGTTGCGGCCTTGCCCAAGCCCGGCTTTTCTTAGCCTGGGACCGAAAGGCACCTCGCGTAGCTACAAGATCGTTCACTTTCAAATCAGCTGCCCGCTAATTGGCTTGTAGTTTCCTCGCCTTCAATAAAGCCACATTCTTCATCCCTGAAACAAGGAAAACAGAAACAGGGTCAATAATTAACGATGCGAGCAAGACACAGCCAAGGTAAAAACAGCGAGAAAATCGCGAAAAACAACCATCATGATCCTCATAAGGTGGCCGGCAATCTCCGCCCGGGCCCAAACGTTGGCACTCAACACATTCCCACTTAAACATGTTACCGTGGCAGTCGCCCCAATAAGGGTGTGGTCTCTCGGGCACGTGGATCAAAAGGGGCTCTACATCGTGATCTCGCCTCATCACACCGGCCAAGCATAAGTTGCGCGGGTTACAAACCAACTCCTTCCAATCAAGAAGAAATTGATGGCCAACGCGCTTCTCGTTCTCTTCCATCACCCCCACTTTTTCAACGCGCCAAACGAACGCTTCTCCCGAAATAAGTCTTGTTTTGAAGCCTTGGGGATTTTGACTTCGTCGGAGGCTGTGGGCATAAACGGCTAGCCGACTCGAGACTCGATGAACAAAACTCTCCTATCCCAAGAATCTACCTTCCCGGGAACTTCGGATAGCAACCTCAGAAAATTGGAGTTGGCTCTCACTCCGATCTTCCCACCGGTGCTCGGGGCAAAAATAAATAGCTTCCGAAGCAAGTACATGTCCGGCTCAGATCCTAGCAGCCTACACGCCACTGTGAAAGCGGTAATAGCCCGGACAGTATTCAGCATCAAGTCACAGGGAACCGCTTTGGCCTCGAGCAAAAAATCGACCAGAAAAGGCTCCAGGGGAAGACGTAATCCAACTCGGAAAAAGTCGGCAAAAAATAATACTTCATTCCCGTGCTCACGGGAAAGCTTCACATTCGCGGGCACATCCATCTTATTCGCCCGGTAATAAGCCGAGTCAACCCCAAGAGATGTGAGCCATGCGGTCACTTTGTCAGCCGTATCCAATGTAGCCCAAGCAAAGATACGCTTTCATCAAGTATATACCGCCGGGCTCCTCCTCTTCTTCTTCCTCCTCGACTCTTTCTTCAACGGGAACCACTACTGGAAAGCCACCTACTCTGGTCAGGAAACGAGCAATAGGAATTCTATCTTGGCCAGTTGTTTCTTCTTCAGGAGCCACTTCCACCTGAGAGCGGCCAGTTTTCTTAAAGCGCCGAGCAAGCGGTAGGTTGTCTGCCTCATCGGCCTCAGAAGCCTCCCGCCAAATCTATTTGCTCAACCATTACTCGCCTACCGAATCCCTCAAGACAGTCGCTGGCCGCTTTCGAGGCCTTGCCCGACAGCAAAGCCACCGGTCACACTCTCCTCGCCGGAATCCTCCTCGCTGGAAGAATCGACTATGTCAACCACGGGGTCCACGGCACGCCTCCGAACTGTTGGCCCGGCCACAGATCTGACTCCCTCGTCGCACTCAACGCTAATCGAGGGAGATTTTTCGCTGCTAAGCGAGTCGTTCCTCCCACCATAGCTGAAAGCCTCACGGTCATTCTCGGACACATCTGACATCTACAAAGAGATCGAGGAAGATGGCCATTAGAATTTTGCCCGGGTAACTAACAAAGGAAAAGGGAAGAAACCCTAAGTCTAGGTCAACCCAAAGGGGCCACCCCGCCTAGCGAGCAAGACCACGGGTTCTGTTCCTCGATCTCTACCTAAAGGCGATCCTACCTTTCTTAAACCCTAACGAAATCATACAGAGATGAAGGAGGGAAAACCAGAAAAATCAGAAATACAAGCAGAGAGGGGTTAAGAGCTTACTGTTATTTGTTGAACGGTTGGTCTTCAATGGAGTAATCAAACGGAGGTAATCAGAGCTGATATGAGTGCTTCAAACGCCGATCAGTGAACTGGTACCGGAAGCAAGGAAGAGGCTCCACCAAAGTCTGAAGAAAAACACAGCAACAATGGCAATGGAAGCTCTGCAGAAATTTCTCTCTCTAGCGGTTTGCAAATCTCAAAGGCAATAAAAAGATAAAAATAGAGGGGGATGCGCTTTTATAGGCTTTGGACTTTGAGCAATTTTGGGGAAACGAGCTCGGGGCCCGAAACGGCGCCAAGTAGGCGGCCCATCATGACAAGGCATTAAATGCAGCCCTTCGTGCTTCGTGCCCCGTCCAATCGCTTCAACTTCTGGCGGCTCACGCGCTTCTCTCCCACGCTCCTATCACGCCCTTAAATGAAGGCTTCCTGGACACGCCTCAAATCTATCCCGCCAAATTCTTTACCTTTCTTGAAAATTCACAAGTGTTGGAGCCCGGACGACCATCAGACTTGAACGCTCCCCGCTCCGAGCATGAATACTCGCCAGACAGGAAGCTAGGGGCCACTGATATACCCGCCCAAACCGGGTCACGAGCAAGGCACGAGTTAGTATCACGTGCCGCCATGGGCACAAGACTTGGGGCCCACAGCCCAGCCGAGCAAGATGAGACAAAAGCACCGAGCAAAGATAACCCTCACTCAAACCTGGGCGGGCAAAGGCCTTGCCTGTCCGACCCAAGGCCAGGACTGGGAATCATATATGCCTAGCAAAGGAATCGGACTTACTTTGCCTGGTCGAGCATCGGCCTTGCCTGCCCGACCAGGGGCCGATCTTCAGATCAATAAGTTCAGGGATCAATACAAACAGAATAGCCGGACAGAGCCTTGCTCGCCCGAGCACACATCAAGCATGAGACGCTGGTAGCTTGCTTTCCAAGGCAAGTCATAGGTTTCCATGCTTAGGCGAAATACTTGCCTTATCAACTCCTATAACTACGCGGTCAACCGCCTGTTTCGCCTAGAATCAAGGGATTTCCTCCTTGATTATCTCGGCAGTTATGGAAACTGAATCCTAGACGGATTCAATCACCTTGAGGGCCTATAAATACCTCTCCATAATCATCAACAAGGTACACACACTTTCTTGAGCCTCGTTACTCTATCAATTCATCTTTTGACAATCACTCGATACTTACTCTCACGCCGGAGGGGTTTCGCGAGGCCTTGCCTTGCACTTCAACTCAGGTGTTCTTGTGATCTTAACAGGCTCAAGGAGGACGATTACAAGCCCAGATATCCTACCCATCTAAAGGACGGCCCAAGCTGTGCATTTTGCCACATCAAATCCTAAAGTATATACTTACACTCTAAAATACAAGATTCACCTAGAGTATCTATAAAGTCTCACTTTACCACCTCAACATAACTTTTGTGTCATTTTTATATCTCATTGTACAATTTTTTTCTAGTTTGCCTCCTAGACACTACTAAGGTTACTAATATGACGTTAAGGTGTACATGGTATTTCACGTGAAGGGCTTTTTGATCATTTTTAACAATGTTTTATGTGCTTTTATTACCCAAAAAGAAACTTCATTTTCTTATTCTCCGACAACGCTTTCTCTGTTTCTTCTCCAACAATGACATCTTATTTAAATTTTAAGTGAGATAAAACTTAAGAGTATATAAAAGCTCGTTTGTTGTGGCTGATGGTTTATAACTTATGGCTGATAGCTTAAGCTGGTGGCTGAATGACTTGTAGCTGATTGTATGATAGACTGTTTGTTATAGTTGTTGAAAAGCTGCTTAGGAGTTGTTATAATTATTTATTAAAAAAATTGAAAATTAATATTCATATCTTTATATATATTTCATAAAATGATGAAATGAGGATAATCAAATATTTATTAATGAATAGTTGTCTTCATGTTTAAAAAACAAAACAAAAAAAGTTTAAAATTTTGGCTTTGGCTTTTTAATGCATAAAGGATGGTGTACCTTACTTATTGGCTTTTGGATTATAAGTTGAAACAAACACTCTAAATATGACTTTTTAAAGGCGAAAAGTCAAAAATCACTTCAAATAAGCTGTAACAAACGAGCACTAAATCTTTTATTCGAATTTTTATATAGAAAAATAAATAAAAATAGTGTGAAATCATATCAAAGAGAGATAAAACACAAGAAGAGGGTCACATTCAGGTGTCAAGGCCACCATGAATAAGAACCCACAAAAAGTTAAAGCTGTCAGAGTTGTCAATGTTAAATGACCAAGCCACAAACACAATGCATAAGCATACACGATGAATTTCAAAACTCATATTTGAACTCATCACAGATGTATATGACAATGATGAGGCACATTATGATTCAATTCGTCTTCATCGTCCCTAGCTTAAACTCCAACAAATTTCTCTTTGGCACCATTGATATGATTTATGGTTTGATTTGAGCAAATTTTCGATCATAAACATTATTTGCTGCCACTTTTATCACTACGATTACCACACGTTACATCACAATCACCAAATTTGATATGGAATATGGAAATGCTACAAAATTACATTGAGGGCCAAAGTGGATTTGGTGGATACCTTATGTGACAATGTGTATTTTGAACTAATTTTGATGGGGCAAACATATGATTAGCTCCCAAAATTACACACTAAATCTCACATTTGACTCCAACCTACGAAATGTCTCACTTTCATACCTTATTTTTCTATTTGTCCCACTTTACTCCCTCTCGTACGTGTATGTGTGTTAAAAATAGTAACGTACGGAAAATGATATGTGCATGTCACGTGAATATTATTTTGGTCATTTTGCTTGGGGTGGAAAATGAGATTTAGTTATAACTTTATTATATAATTAACCATTTAGTATTTAAAATATGTTTTTAAATAAAAATAATAATCCCTCCGTCCCTTAATAATCATCCTGCTTGACCCGTCGCACAGTTTAAGAAAAAACAATTGACTTGATTATTTATATTGGTTTAATGTGTAATTTCTTTTAAAGTTCCATGTGTATGTGGCTCATAATTAAAGTAGAGTGAAAAAGTAAGGATAAAGTGGTAAAAATGATGTTCTAAAAAGGTAAGTTTCAAAGTGGACAATTATTTTGGGACGGACGAAAAAGGAAAGGATGACGATAATTTAGGGACGGAGGGAGTAATAAATAATTGTTTCAATAATTCAAAAATAATTAGATGACCAAATTACAATTTCCCCCAAGGTATCCACCAAATCGTATAATGCACTCCAACCTAAGGTTTGTCTCATAATGATATCTGACATTTTTTTTTTCTATTTTCCACCCTATCCATGATGGACGTTAAAATATTCACGTTAAATAACACATGGTCTTCTACGTGTGGGGCAAAAATTACATTTTCATTATCTGCTTTAGGAATAAATGTATTAAAAAAAACTCTAATCTCACACCCTCTCCTTCCCTCTTCTCCCGGTGCAAGTTCTCACCTCTCGCTCCACCATAATAGCCGCCATATCCAACCCAAACCCTTCCCACTTCGGTCACGCCTATCACAACTTTGGTGCCATCCTTCTTCGATTCTAGCCAAACTCCATCTCTGATATTCCTCATTCTATCACATACAAAAGTCGTACCTAAAGTAGAAATCAGAGGGTATATACTATACTTACTAAAAACCCTAGTAAAAACATGCGATTAACAAAAACACATAACCCTTATCGACGAATTCATCGGAAAGAGAGACGGGCTTGAATAAAGAGAAATGGTAAGGAAAATGATATCCTTAAAACTAATTATACTATTTTTCTTACAACTAAGTTTTGAAGAAGCGCAAAGTTGTTTTGAACAAAGACATTTTTGCCCTTGAAGGCTTAGTAGTAAGGAAAATTATAAAATTAGTTGTAAAGCTAGCAATGTTGTTATTTAAATTTGTCTCATAACTAAATTTAGAATTTATTTCATTTATACATCCATCATTCATACACCCACCATCATTACCACCACTACCACCTCAAATAACACCATTAGTCTAGAAATCATTTTTAAAATTTTTTTATCTTATTTATTTGTTTAATTTCTTACTCATTTGTTTAATGTCGTATTCCACCTAAATCACCACTGTCATGCTTAAAATCGCCCCCACCACTACCAGCATCCCTGCAAATGCCGCCACAGCTATCACCACCACCAAGAAACGTGTCCACCTTGCCTTGCTAAAATGAAAAAATAACTTATCTTTAGCTTCCGTTAAGTGGAACTACTTTCTTCAAACGACTTTCCTATCAATTCTAACTTAATTTCTTCTCTAACAAAACACACATATTTGTCATCTAAGTTCTCCATTTTTCTTTATTTTCTTGACAATATAGCACCTTTCATTAACACGTTTCTCTTAGCTTATTGACACGCAATTACTAAGCACGATATAGATTTGCTTAATATCTCGATACTCATCAACTAATGTATTATTATAGTTACAATTTTCCATATATCTCTAATAATATCATTCCCAACCTATGATGTCTCGCTTTCCTACATGTTTTTTTCTATTTGTCCCACTTTGTCCTCTCCCGTCCATGGGCATTAAAAATAGTGATGAAAAATCATGTACATGAGGATTATTTTGGTCATTTTGCTAGTGGCGTAAAGTGGAATTTGTTATAATTTCATCATTTATTATGCCATTTCATATTTAAAATATTTTTTAATTAAAAAATAATTATTTCAATAATCCAAAATTAGTTATACTTTTTCTGACATTTAAATTCAAAGTTAAAAAATGCATTACTCCAAAAAATGAAATTTAAAATTTATTTTTTAGCCCTCACTTTCTTTCGTCAACCTCATCATTCATAAACTCACCACCACCACCACTATCACCTCAAATTTTACCATTAGTCCAAAATTTAATTTTTTTTGATTTTATTTTATTTCCTTTTCTAATTCCTTACTCCTTCCTTCGAAGTAACCCATTTGAAAAACTCATCAATGATAGACACACCACTTCCACAACCTTAAATTTCACTTTTTACAAACTCAAATTCAATTTTTTTGAATTTTCAAAATTTCAAATTGAATCTGAAACCCATATGGATATTTGAAAATTTGATGATTAGGAAATCTCACAACGATGTATTTCATCTAATCCACCACTGTCATCCCTAAAATCACTGTCACCACCGCCCCTAACACCATCATCCATGCGGTCGTAAGCACTGCCATTCACCTCGCCTTTCTAAAATAGAAACATAGAATCTCTTTAGCTTCTGATTAGTCGGACTTCCTTCTCGAACGTCTCTTATTTCTTACTTCTTATCCACTTTCAGTGTCAAATTACTAAGTAAGGAGAGAATCTAATTTAAGATGGAACTACTTGAAAATATGTTGATTGGTGACAATTTCTTTCAATTAAAGGAGAGTTGTGGTAGAAAAAAAGAAAGTTGATAGCCAGGGGAGGGGAATAGAGAGATTCTCATACATAACTACTTCGGGTTCCATGAAGAGAAGCAAGCAAGTTAAGACTAAAATAGTTAGAGATTTGGAACCCAGTTATGGGAAGGAGTAAAATATTTTAAACCTAGTTATTTGTGATTACTAACAGTGGTTTGTTTGTAATATTTATAAGTTATGACCAGTATGATATTTTTTAAGGTTACTTGTAGTAGTCTAAAAATTCAAAGAAGTAAACTTTAGTTTTTCAATTTCTTTTGTAAGAAAACGCATATATTCATCAATTAGTTCTTCATTTTCTTCATCTTATTGACATTATGGCACCTTTTCTTAACCCACTTCTCTTAGCTTATTCATGGGTAATAGCTAAAGACGCTACATATTTTTGCTTAATATCTTGATACTCACTAACAAATCTATTCTTATAGTAACATTTTTTTCATTTACTTTTATAATGTCTTTACTGAGTAAAACCATATTATTTAAGAAAGTAATATCATATTATTTTTTAGTTTCAAATAAAGTTTTAGTCTTTCGACTGAGTAAGGGTATTTTTGTTATTTTATAAAATATTAGATGACATTTGTAACAATAATGGTAGAAGGGGGAAACTGATAAGAAAGTAAAAATATAAGACAAAATAAATAGAATTCAAAACTGTAGGACATAACTTTAAAACATATACAAGTCAAGGGATCAAATTATTATTTGATTATTAATGGAATTAATTAGTCTCTGATAAATTTACTTGTTTGACCTTAATTAATGGTGGATGATTTATTATATTTGAGGCTATTTTTGTCCAAACATTATTTGTTGTCATGGTAACTTTACTTGTTTTGTCCTTAATTAAATGGTGGGTGGTTTATTTGGTGATGGGTTATTTTTGTCTATCTATTAAATTGTAAGAAACAAGCTTGACTTTTATAGTAAGAGAGATTTATCGTTTGTTGATGGATTAAGGTATAACAAAGGTGGTAATTATCAAGTACGGCCAGAAGATCTATCCTTTTATTTTTTATGGCCTTTGACTGGGTCAAAAAATCGGTGGATAGAAACTTTCTATTCTACCCTTCTTTAAATCGGTAAATGGTCGAGTATTTATTTAAACTCACAACAACATAAGTCGAGTAATTGACTTTACTCCTCAACTTCGAGTAATCGACCTATAATCGATTGAGATAATTAACTCTTCTTTCACAATTCATTTGTGTGGAGAGAAAAATCAAATCAAGACCCTACCTCTACCTTTAACAGCTATTTGGATCGACTCAACAGTTCTTCTTGATTTGTTTTCAATTTCATCAACATTATCAAAGTAATTCTTTCAAATTCTCGTCCTAATTCATGGTCAGTTACTCTGCCCTCACATTTTTCCCACACAGTCTAATTAATCTAGATATATTGGTCATCTATTGTAGTTTTATCTTTCAAATTTTTGATATTAGTTGTTTGAATGATTCATACTTCAATTAATCAATATATTTTGAACTACAATTCCAATCAACTGTATGTATAGAAACATAATTGGTGTTTATATTTATTGCTTTTTATGTGTCTCCCACTGGCTCTGCCCGCCAGGTTGGTAGATCCCACGACAGTTGGGCTCATGACCAACACATGATGGGGGCTCGTGACTCGGCTTGAGCTGGGCACATCAAGTTCATTGCGAATATATGGTTTCTTGTTGTATACGTAATATATGTTCTTTCATGATAGGAAATTAGGAATCAATCTAAACTAGAAAGTAGAAACTTAAGTCATTTTATTCAACTTTAGTTGTATGTTTTTATCAGAATTTGTAATTTTTATCTCTATATATATAAAAGTCAAAATTGTTTCTTACAAATTAATAAATAGATAAAAATAATATTTCACCAAATAAACTACCCACCATTTAATTAAGGACAAAAAGTAATGTTTAGACAAAAATAGCTCTAACTATAATAAAGCACTCACTATTAATTAAGGTTACAAAAGTAAATTTGTCATAGGCTAATTAATTTTATGAATAATTAAATAATAATTTGATCCCTTGACTTGTACCTATTTTAAAGTTAGGTCTTATATTATTGAATTCTATTCATTTCGTCTTGCATTTCGATTTTGTTATCATTTTCCCCCTCCTACCATTATCGTTACAAATATCGTCAAATATATTCTAAAATGACAAAAATACATTTACTCAAGAGACTAAACTTTATTTGAAACTAAAAAAATATTTGAAATTTAAAAATAATATAGTTTTATTTCTATATTTCTTAAATATATATGTTCGGGAAAGACATTATTTGATGTATATAGAAAATTGTAACTATAATAATAGATTTGTTGGTGAGTATCAAACTATTAAGTAAATCTGTAGCGTGTTTAGTTATTACCCATGAATAAGCTAAGAGAAATGAGTTAAAAAAATATGTCATAATATCAAGAAAATGATGAACCAAGTGATGAATCTATGCGTTTTATAAGAAAAGAATGCTAAAATCTATTGTTTACTTCTTTGAATTTTTAGACTACTACAACAGCTTTTAAAACTATCATTGGTCTGTAACTTATAAATATTACAAACAAAACCAATGTTAGTAATCATAAATAAGTGGATTCAAAATATTTTATTCATGTCTATAAATGAGTTCCAAACCTCTAACCTCTTTTGGTCTTAATTTTGTTGCTCCTCTTCATCAGACTCAAGGTAGTTACATATGAGAATCTTTTTATTCCCTCCTCTGGCTATCAACTTTCTTTCTTCTGTCGCAACTCTCCTTTTATTGAAATAGGTCATTACCAACCGACATCCTTTTAAGTAGTCTCATCCTAAAATTAGATTTTCTCCTTATTTAATAATTTGCACAAAAAAGTGGATTGGAACTAAAAAAATGAGAGATATTTAAAGAAAGAAGTTTGACTAAATGAAAGCTAAAGAGATTTTATGTCTCCATTTGAGTAATGCGAGGTGAGTGTATTTCTTGGTGATGGTGATAACGGTGTTGATGACTGCAAGGATGGTGGTGTTAGGGGCGGTGATGACGGCGATTGTAAACCTAACCCACTTACTTTCTAACCTTAGTGAAGCCCTAACACCTCATTTAACCCCTCATATTCAGCCAACACTTCTAAAAAAACATGGGAGAGCTCTTAAGAGCTAAAGAGAGAAGTCTTCTATGGTTTCTTGAGAGCCCATCCTTGGAATCCATAGCTAGAGAGCACCATCTCCCAATCCAAGCCATATATTTGAAGAGGAGGTTGAGGAGAATCTTTCCCACCGATTGGAATTTCGAATTTGTAGCTTGAAGTGCTGATTTTAAGTAAGTTGCTACATCTCTTCCTCTTTCTTTTTGCCCCATTGATCCTAGGGAAAACAATCTTTGTGCTATGTGAGGTCAATGGGTGCATTTTAGGGCTTTTTAGAGATGCTATGAACCCTAAATGCCTAAATGATGATTTTGTTTGGATGAACTTGCTTGAGACCATGATTAGTATGACATTCATGTGTAGTATAGTATATTAATCCATTCTATGTGATTTATTCAAGTTTTGGAGAGCATGATTGGTGAAGTGACCTAAATGGGTTAATGCATAATATGTGATTTTTGCTCTATGTTGCCTAACCAAGTGTTTTGTTGGGATTTTATGGGTTTAATGAACTTGGGAATATGGTCATTGATGATAGTTATGAACATAGGAGGGTATTGTAGCCCATGGCTTCTATGCCCTAATTTTTGGAAAGTGTAGATTGGACTCAACGGAGTCAACCTTTGGGTTAGTATGATTTTTAGGAACTATAATCTTAAGTCCTACGGAATTTGGGATAGATTTGATGGAGGTTAAGCCTCCAAGAATTTTTGAAGTGCATGAAGGACACTTGATTATGAGAGCTAATATCATTCTCTAATGTGAATTTATGCTAGTTGTGAATGAAATGCATGACTAGTTTGATGGTAGAGTATGTGCCTACTTGTTTTGAGCATATGAGTATATATTACTTGTGCTTGGGTTTGAGTCCAGCTGGAGTCGGTTTGTTGAGTCTTTGGCGGGACGATGCATCATCTTCACGAATTGTGGGATTCGTGATCGCGATGGATCGCCGTGCCGGGTTGCACACACCCCTCCATCGATGGCCACGGTGGGAAAGTAGTTCATCTTAGTTGTAGTAATACACATGATTTTGATAACTATGAAACTCGAGCGGGGATTGTCTCGGGGACGTCGATATCCACGAAAGGGATATCGAGGACACATAAAGGTTTGCACGTGTTTTTGCAGGAGCGACACGGCGGAAAGGAATGGTAATTGTATCATATCTCTTTTATATGAATTGACTCACAAGTACTTATATGTGAATAATGTGCTATGTGAATATGATATGATATGATGGTTGAGATGGTTTGGTAAAATGTTACTTTATGGATAACATGATATTTAAGGTTGTTAAGCATAAATGCCTTGACATGAATATTGTTGGAATGTTATATTATGCCAATAACATAAATTATTATTGTTAAGCATGAATGTCTTCACATGATTTTTCACGAAAAGTTATACTATGATGATAACATGATTTATTATTGTTGAGCATGATGCCATGACAGGAAGTTACGTTTATTAACTTACTAAGTCATTATGACTTACTCCTATTTGTTGATTGCTTTTCCCTGGATCCGAGTCGTGCTAGCGGGTCAAAGTGATTGCCGAGTTCGTTGGTGAAGTCTTTTTTTGGCAAGGTTGCTACCTATTAGTTAAGTTCATTTTCTTTTGGTAAGGACGATGGGAAAAGTGAAGTTATGTAAACTTCATGTTGGGTAGCAAGTTCATTTGTGGTTGTGATATTTGTACTTATGATTATTAGTACTTATTCTTTTGGTAGTCGACTTGTGTTAGTCGTGCTTGGTGATTGTTGATGATTATGTTTTAGTCATGTATATTGATGGATAAATTATCATATTTGTTCTCCGGCATGTTTTTAGCCGTTGAGTATGTTAGACTAGAGTTCTAGACTTAGTGTAATGTTGGGTTCCGGCTGTAACGTCGCCGATGACTTGGTTTATAAATTGTTATATGTTTATATTGCATGATAGGGAGTTTTATTGAGCGTGCCCAATGTTACGTCATGCGCTCTGAATTTTTGGATTGAGAGATTAATTATCTCTTTGGTTATATTTAGTTTGAGCTTGTTAGCACGGGTGCCACTGTGTAATTATGTTTCGCTTCCGCATGTGTTGTTGTTAGGGCTGGAAAATTTCCCGCATTTCCCGACCCGACAAAATCCCGATCCCGACTTTGTCGGGATTTTTCCCGTCCCGACATATTTCGGGACGGGGTTCGGAAAAATTTGCAATCCCGTCGGGATTCCCGTCCCGACCCGACAATGCGCTTAATGAGTTAATGTTTACGATATCGTCGATATGCTGCCTGCATGTGCGTCATTCATTTCACATTTTGTGAACCCTAGAAATCCCAAATCCCCGCCTCTTCTCTCTCAACCTCGTCGCAAATCGGCCATCGTCTCCTCCGGCCGCCATTTCTCTCTCAACCTCGTCGGCGAATCGAGCCTCATCTACTCCGGCTGCCATTTTTCTCTCTCTCACTGTAAGTTTCTCTCAATCTCTCGATCTTTCTCTCTCTCTCTCCATCTCTCGCTCTTGCGAGTTGACTAGTTTCACACACTTAATTGTGTCAATTCTTCACCTTGTCAAGTTTACATAATCCGGTATTGTAGATTTGTAGCTGAACTAATGATGAAATTTCCCAGCCATTTAATTTGATTTTTCAAAAAAAAATAATGCTATGTAATTTGGATACCATTGATGTTTATGGATCTGTGCTGTTGAACATCATTTGTTACACTAATTGTATCTTAAATTAGAAAACAGAACTTATCGGGTCAAAGGTCAATGCAAGAGGCAGTATCGTGATCGTCGATATCACTGTCTCCAAATCCTTCTTTGACTTGTTCAGCACCCTGCGAAAGGGCCTGCTGGAGGTTTGTTTTCAAGATGTTTACTTTACGACTGACTCGTTGTATTTTGCCTTGTAGTGCCAATTCTGGGCTTCACTTGCTACCTGCTTTATAGTTTATTCGTTCCACCAGTTCCATGTTCTTACGATTTATGGCCTCTATTTCAAGATCTTTCTCTTAGATCTTCTTTCCCACTCCTATCTCCACAGCAGCCAAAAACGAGGCCATGTGTCTCTGCTCTATGTCTCTTACTCCTTTACACATATTTTCTTCCTGTTAAAAGATCAATGAAGCTTCGTTAAGGGTGCAAAGAATAACATCACAAGTATCTTAAGACCATTTTGTGAACAGAACTTTTTAGAAAAACTCTAGTTTGCAAAACATGTACTTGCATGTGAACTGGTCGAGCTGAACCAAGGATCCTATGTTTGAGATCAACTCGATTACTTCACAAAACAAGTTATAAACGAGTTGAGCACAAGGTTTACTTGATAGAGAAGGACTGAAGTCTGAATTTCTAACAGTAGTGTTAGGGTTGCTATAGTTAAAGTTATGCTGTTTATGTATATCTATGTCTCAGTTTAATGTTAATCAGTATGCTCTTCGAGTAAATTATGGGATCTCATCAATGGTGATGCAACTATCTATTGTGCTTCAAAGTTCAAACAGTGTGACATGAATATCATGCAAAATAAATTATTATAAAGGTGTGCTTGCTTCTTACATCTTATTTCGACTTGGTATTGCGAGCCATTAGTAGAGTTGGGGTTAGTGCTGTCTTGTTCTATTCAAAATGGTTTGAAGGTTGATTTGTTTGAGGGTTAAATTGCATTTTAGGATGCTGTCATAGCTCAAAGTCAATTGGGTGCCTTATTTCTCTAACTCAGATTGACATTCAACTGTTACTATAATTTTAATTCAAATGGGGTTTTTTATGGAGACAAAGTTGGTATAATGGTTCATTATTCATTGGAGATGCTTACTTTTTGATGTAAGGGTTTTATTTAAAGTCATTTAAAACTGAATATTTTTGTGTGAAATCTTTTACTAATCAAATGTTTCTTTCTTCTATTTTGATTTAGGTTTGGTGACGATGGATGATTCTTCTGGAATTGATAGCCCTTCGTTGACCGCACAACCTGATGCATCGACTCACTCCACAACTCCAACAATCTTGGAAGAAGCAATAAATGTTGGAACCAAAAGCCAAAAAGCATTTGTTTGGTCACATCTTTGAAAAAGTAGTAGAGAGAAACGAAAAAAATGAGGTAATTAACGTTATTGTTGTTCGCAATTATTGTAAAACTAGAGTTCCCGCTCATAGCAAACTGCAATGGAATAATGGTATTACTAATCATGTGAACCGTTGCAAATTAAATCCCAAAAATGCAAAACAATCTTCTCAACCAACTTTGACAGCCTCTTCTTTGAGTAATGCATTGACACCCCATGTTTTTAACCAAAAAAGGCTTGAAGAGAAGGTTATAGCATTTGTTATTAGAGATGAGATGGCATTTAGGGTTGTGGAAGGGAAAGGGTTTATAGATATGATGAAAGAGGCTCAACCTCGAGTTAAGATTCCTAACCGAAAAAAGTGGCATCACTTGTATGGGATTTATTTGCAACAGAAAAAAGTAAGATAAAGAGTGTTATAGGTGATCAAAGGGTAAGTATCACAACTGATACTTGGACATCGGTTCAGAATATCAACTACAAGGTGATAACAGCTCATTTCTTAGATGATGATTGGAAGTTGCATAAAAGAATAATAAATTTCACTAAGATCACTTCTCACAAAGGTGATGACATTGGAAAAGTTTTGGAAACATGTTTAAGTGATTGAGGAATAGAAAATTTTTTCACGATAACAGTTGATAATGCGAGCACAAATGATAAAGCGGTGGAGTACATGGGAAAAAGGCTAAAAGACATGGGTACCTTATTGTTAGATGGTAAATACTTGCATTTGAGATGTTGTTGTCACATTATAAACTTAATTGTGAAAAGTGGTTTGAAATTTCTTAATCAGTCAATTGAGTCCATTAGAAATTGTGTGAAATACATTCACTCTTCTGGGGCAAGGTTGGATCAATTTAGAGAATCTGCTATTTTTTTGAAGATGGATAAAATGTCAACAGTTCCTATGGATGTGCCGACAAGGTGGAATTCTACATATACCATGCTTTCTGTTGCAATCAAGTTTAAGAAAGTTTTTGGTAGGATGACAGAAAATGTTCAGTTTCTTGAATACTTTCAAGAGGTTGAGACGGGGAAAAAAAGAGTGGGTCCTCCTAACGATGATGATTGGAAGAAAGCAGAGGTCTTTATGTGTTTTCTCAAAAGGTTTAATGATTCAACATTGCATCTTAGTGCTACCAAGACAACGACATCAACCTTGATTTGGGAGGAAATAGTGTCAATGAGGAAGGTTATTAGCAAAACAATGCTTGAAGTTACAAATCCTATGTTGCAAGAAGTTGCTAAGCAAATGGAGATTAAGTTCAAAAAATATTGGGGTGATCTTAATAAGGTGAACAAGCTTATTTTCCTTTGTCAAGTTCTCAATCCTCGTTACAAGTTTCAATTGATTGGGATCCATTTGGAAGATAGGAGTTTTAATGTTGATAATGCACATTTATTCGTGGAGGATCTAAAAAATTGTCTCTTGGAGTTGTATTATGCTTATAAAGGAAGTTGTTCTTTAGAGTCTTCATGCAGTGTCAATGATGATGGTGTAGAGAGAGAGTTGATGGAGAGTTTTAAGGATGATTCTTTTAAATTGGATTTTCATTTGCAAATGGCTCAAGCAAGAAAAGCTCAAAATCAAGCGGAAATAGCTAATGAAGTGGAGAAGTACATTTTAGATCCTTTTGTGAAGTAGAGCCCAAACTTCAATATTTTGGAATGATGGAAAGGGAATACAACAACATTTCCTATCCTTTTGAAGATTGCAAAGGATGTTCTTGTAATTCCTTCATCGACCGTTGCTAGTGAGAATGCTTTTAGCCTTGGGAGAAGGGTTGTGGATCCATTTAGAGCATCATTGCATCCAAGAATGGTGGAAGCACTTGTGTGTACTAGTGATTGGCTTAGAGGTGAAGAATTTCTTATGTACAAGGAGCCGACAGAAGCTGAAATCGACTTTTATAAAGATTGTGAAGAATTAACATCAAGTAAGTTATTGATACTGTGATTGTTTTTTTTTTTTTTTTTTTTTTTGCATCGAAAGAGACATTAATGTTTACATATGTGGACCACATTATAGTCATTGACATTTATGGAGAAGAATGTGACTCAATAAGTTGGAGCCGGGTACGTTGGTGTTTCGTACTTGATAATTGTGATGTGATGGTTATGTAATGGTTGCCATTTTAGTTATTTGTTATTGTTAATCATATATTTTTTGTTTATTATATATAATGCTTATATGATTTTTTTTGTTTATATTGTAGGTACCGGTACCATCATTCACTCAACATAGCAATGCGTCTTCAAGTGGATCAAGTGAAAATTCCACGACTCAAGAAGATTGTTGGTGGATATGATTTGCTATTTTGCTAAGCCAAGAAACTTTCTTTCAAACAATTTTTATTTTGATAATGATGTTTGTTAACTTTATTTAATGATGTTATCTTTCAAACAATGTTTGTTAAATTTTATTTTGTTAATGATGTTTGTTAAATTTTATTTTGTTAATGATGTTTGTCAAATTTTAATTTGTCGGGATTACTGGATTTTTATCTCCTCGACATGTCGGGATCCCGACACTTATCGGGAACGGGATCGGGAAGGAAATTGGAATCCCGAATTCTATCGGGACGGGATCGGGATAAGGCTAATCGGGACGGGTCCCGTCCCGATTCCACCCCTAGTTGTTGTTGTGGGCGTATTGCCGTTATGACCTTACCCATTAGTTGTTATTTGCTTGTTGTTATTTGTTTCCCGGCGGCACGACCTTGGGATCTCGTCTAGGGATCCGGGTCGGGTGGTCACACTTATCCTAAAATTAGATTTTTTCCTTATTTAGTAATTTGCACAAAAAAGTGGATTGGAACTAAGAAAATAAGAGATGTTTAAAGAAAGAAGTTTGACTAAATGAAAGCTAAAGAGATTTTATGTCTCTATTTGAGTAATGCGAGGTGAGTGTATTTCTTGGTGATGGTGATAACGGTGTTGATGACTGCAAGGATGGTGGTGTTAGGGGCGGTGATGACGGCGATTGTATGGATGACAGTGGTGGTTTAGATGAAATACAACATTGTGAGATTTCTAAATCATCAAATTTTAAAAGATCCATATGAGTTTCAGTTTCAATTTTAAATTTTGAAAAATTAAAAAAATTGAATTTAAGTTTGTAAAAAGTGAAATTTAAGGTTGTGGTGGTGGTTTGTCCATAAATGATGGCTTTTCCAAATGGGTTACTTTGAAGGTATGAGTAAGGAATTAGATAATCAAATCAAATCAAAAATTAACTCTTGTGCTAATTGTGAAATTTGATATGGTAGTCGTAGTGAGTCTATAAATGATGAGATTGATGGAAGAAAGTAAAGGATTAAATAATAAATTGAATAAAATCTAGATTTCATTTTTTTTTAAGTAATGCATTTTTTTCGCCTTTGAATTTAAAATGAAACAAAGTATAACTATTGAAATAATTTTTTTTGTTTTAATTAAAAAATATTTTAAATATCAAATGACAAACTAAATGATGAAAATATAATCAAATCTCACTTTGCATCACAAGTAAAATATGACCAAATTAATCCTAACATGTATGATTTTCCACTACTGTTTTTAACACCCATGAACGAGAGAGGAAAAATTCGGACAAATATAAAAATTGTGTATGAAAGTGAGACATCATAGATAGGGAAAGACATTATTAGAGGTATATAAAAAAATTATAACTATAATAATACAATTGTTGGTGAGTATCAATATATTAGGCGCACTTATGTAGCATGTTTAGTAATTACTTGTGAAAAATCTAAGAAAATGCGTTAAGACGCGGTGATATAATGTAAAGAAGATTTTAAAAAATGGAGAACTTCGTTGACAAATCTTTGCATTTTGTAAGAGAAGAACGCTAGAATCTATAGGAGATGCGTTTGAAGAAAGCAACCCGATTTAATGGAAGCTAAATATAATTTATTTTTCTGTTTTAGTAAGGCAAGGTGAACGTGTTTCTTGGTGATGGTAATACCAGTGGTGGCAATTTCAGGGATGCTGGTGACGGTGGTTAGGGGTGGTGATAGGGGCGATTGTAACAATGACAGTGGTGGTTTATGTGGAATACGATATTATTAGATTTCCAAATCATCAATTTTTTAAATTTTCATATGGGTTTGGGTTTCAATCATCAAATTTAAAAATTCAAAAAATTGAATTTAGGTTTGTAAAAAGTGAAATTTAAGGTTCTGGTGGTAGTGTGTTTATAAATGATGAGTTTTGCGTATATGTTAATTTAAATGAAGGAGTAAGAAATTAGACAAATAAATCAAATAAAATTAAAATTAATTATTTTGGGCTAATGATGTTATTTGAGGTGGTAGTAGTGGTGATGGAGGTGGTAGTGGTGGTAATGGTGGTGGGTCTATGAGAGATGAGGTTAATGAAAGAAAATGAAGGACATCAAAATAAATTAAATAACTTCTAAATTTTATTTTTTGAGAGTAATGCATTTTTTTAAGGATAGTATTTTCCTTATAACTATACCAAATTACAATCCATCCCCCCCAAAGTATCCACCAAATCACATAGTGCACCCTAACATAAGGTTTGTCCAATAATGATATCTGACGTTATATATTTTCATATTTTTCTAGCCGCGACAATGGTTAGAAAAGTCATCTTATATAGCATGTGGTCTTCCACGACGTTAACTCGAGGAAAATATTATGAATTAGTATAAACTTTGGAGTGCTTAAAGTTCAAATGTTAAATGGAGTGGGGTCCATCATTCCATTTTTTCCTACTAAAAGAAAATATAGAGAAAAGACCAACCAATTTTTCCAATCTTCACTTCCCACAATAAAAATTAACCCATAACCCGATCTTTGTTTTGTCCACTCCCTCCAAATTTTCTCTTAAATTTCTCTCTTTTAACCCAGATGATAGATATGCATTTTTTTCATTTCATTGTCAATTTTCTTATCTTGATAATGAAAACAAAGTAAACGAAAGATATCGAAAAAAAAAAAAAAAAACCTTACCCATAGTTACACGTCTCCGTCTCTAATTTCATGTATGAAATTGGATCCACGTACCCACCTTCTCAGGTGAAACCCATCCAGTGCCGGCCCTGAGATTTTGAGGGCCCTAGGCAAATTCAATAAATGGGGCCCCAACAATATACATGTTAAAATATTAAAAGCTTTGGTTCGAGACCATATCAATTGTTTTTCGTTTTGTTTTTTTTTTGTCTCACATCCATGTTTTGAATTTCTTTTAAAAGCTAACAAAACGTTAAGCATTTAAAAAAAAGAAATCAATAAACAATACACTTTCATAGACACTAACTAATAAATATTTAAACACAAAATTATTCACAATAAAAAATACTCTCTCCATCTCAAAGTTGTTTTGTTTGATCCGATACATGAATTAATGAAAAACAATTGACTTCATTATTAATATTTGTATGATGTGTAGTTTTCTTTAAAGTCCATATTCATGTAACTCATAATTAAAGTAGGAGGAACAATTAAAAATCGAACGATAAAAATGTTGTTCTAAAAAAACTAACTAGACAAAAAAATTGGGACATTCAAAAAAGGAAAACATGACAATAATTTTGGGACTGGGAGAGTAAACAAAATCTAAAAACTTAAACTATTGATTAATTAAGAAAACAATCATCCATATCAAATTATTATTTATTATTAAGTAGAAAGTGAGATTAGGGGCCCTTTTTTAGTGTAAAAAATTGGGGGCCCTAGGCGGCTGCCTAGTGAGCCTATGCTCAGGACCGGCCCTGAACCCATCCATCATCGAAATCAATTAATTTCTTATCTCCACTTCATCCTCTTATATGACTTTACCTTTACTTTTTGACTCCTAATTCTTTAAATAAACCAACCTGACCGCTATGGCAGCTTCTATGAGGTCAAAATCATCTAAAGTAATAGTTTCTTCAACATTTTCTCGATTTTGACACTTTGTTTTAAACCATATGCATGTCGGCCATATGCCCAATTTTCTCCCGTAAAATTGAAGAGTATTTCAATAAAACTCATAACTATTTCTCTGCATTCAAGTCCGTCTCTCTCTGTGATGAATTCGTCAATAAGGTTTATGGGTTTTCTGCATGTTTTTTCAAGGGTTTTTAGTAAGTATACTCTATAGCCTCTGATTTCTACTTTAAGCACGAATTTTGCAGGGAAGAGAATGAGAGAGATCGAAGATGGAGCTTGGCTAGAATTGAAGGAGGATGACGCTAGAGCTATCATAGGTGTGACAAGAGTGGGAAGGGTTTGAGACGGATATGGGAACTTGCACCCAGAGATGGCGGCGGTTATGGTGGGGCTAGCTGGAAATTGTAGCTATTACAGTGAACCCAGAGATGGGAACTTACACCGGGAGAAGAGAGAAGGAGAGGGTGTGAGATTAGGGATTGCACTTTTAATACATTTACTCCTTAACCGGATAAGAGAAATGACATTTTCGCCCCGTATGTGAAAGACCACGTGCTATTTAACGTGAATTTTCTTACGTCCGTCAATGGTACGGTGGAAAATGGGGGGGGGAAGTAAAGTCAGATACCATTATAAAACAAACTTTACATAGGGGTAAACTATGCAATTTTGTGGATACTTTGGGGGGAAAATTGTAATTTGGCTCTATAATTATTTTTGTATTATTAAAATAATTATTTTTATTTTTATTTAAAAACATATTGTAAATACTAAATGGTTAACTAAATACTGAAGTTATAGTCAAATCTCATTTTGTTCGTCAAGCAAAATAACCAAAATAATCTTCATGCGACCTGTACATATCATTTTCTGTTACTATTTTTAACACTCATAGACGGGAGGGGCAAAGTGAGACAAATAGCAAAATATGTTTTGAAAGTGAAACACTTCGTAGGTTGGGGTGCAATGTGAGATTTGGTGTGCAATTTTGGGAGTTAATCATATTTTGGCCCCATCGAAATTAGTTCAAAATATAAACTTTCCCCTAAAGTATCTACCAAATCCACGTTGGCCCACAACGTTATTTTTTAACATTTTCATATTCCATGTCAAATTTGGTGATAAGATATCATGTCTGGTAATCGTGGTGATAAACATGGTGTGACAAATAATGTTTAAGATCGAGAATTTGCTCCAATCAAATCATAAGCAATATCAACGGTGCAGAAGAAAAATTTGTTAAAGTTGAAGCTATGGACGATGAAGACGGATTGAACCATGGTTTGCCTCATCATTGTCGTATACTCGTATACGCATGTGATGGATTCAAATATAAGAGATTTGAAATTCTGAGTGTATGCTTGTGTATTATGTTGTACGAGGGAGAAATAGAAAAATTCTTGGTGTATGCTTGTGTATTAAAGCATCACTCAATGTTTAGTTTTCTTATACATCTTCTTAACTGGGTCCCATTGTCACTTCCACACTTTTCTCTTCTTAATCTACTTAAGAATATATATTTCCATTTTATAACTTCTTAGCATCTTCTTAATTGGATCTCACTGTCACCTCATTAATTTTACACTTCAATCTTATTTTTATACATCTCAACAAATAAATTTATTTAACTTTATTTAATATATTTCATATAATAATAAATTAATTTATAAATAAAAAAATTAACAAAAAAATCATTTTAACTCCGAAAAGTATAAAAAAAAACTTAAAAGTATTTTAAAAATCGATACACAAACGCATTATTTAACAAAAAAATCGATTTAAAACTGAAAAGTATATAAAAAAAACTAAAAAGTATTTTAAAAAATGTACATAGATGCATTATTTAACAAAAAAAATCGGGTTAAAACTGAAACGTATAAAAAAAACTGAAAAGTATAAAAAAATTTGGTCCACAAATGCATTATTTTTTAAAAAATCGGTTTAAAACTTAAAATATTTGTTTAAAACTAAAAAAATCAAATGGGGAACACACAAACAGCCCTTCCCACGCCCCTCCCTAGCGCATGTGGTGCACGCGCCTGCTTTGGGGAAGCGGTGCACCACACCGCCCCCTTTCTCCCCTTCTCTTCTTCTCCCTCTCTTTTCTTCCTATTTAAGAAGTTTACTCCCTCTCTCTCCTACACGGATCTCTAAGAAGTGTGTTCTCATTGTATTAGTTTCTCTTCTTAATAAAAAGGTCAAGTTAAGAAGAGAAAAATACTACAATGGAGATGCTCTTATATATGTTATACGTCCTTAATTTTTTGGTGGGTTCTTATTCGTGGCGGCCTTGACACCTAAGTGTGATTATCTGATCTTGAGTTCAATATCTCTCATATGATTCCGCTCTATTTTTATTTATTTTTCCATATAATAATTTGAATAAAATATTAATACACTCTTGAGTTTTATCTTACGTAGAATTTACATACGAGACCATTGCCGGAGAAGATGCAGAGAAAGCATTGCTGGAGAAGAAGAAAAATGAAGTTTCTCTTTGGGTAATAAAAACAAAGAAAGCGTTGCCAAAAAATGACTAAAATGCCCTACACGTGAAATACAATGTGCACATTAATGTCATATTGGTAATCTTCGTCGTGATTAGGGGGCAAACTAGAAAAGAATTATAAAATGAGATATTAAAATCACACAAAACTTAGGTTAGATGGCAAAGTGGAGTTTTATAGATGCTTTAAGGGAATTTCGTATTTTTAGTGTAAATATATATACTTTGAGGTTGGAAGCTTGATTTTTTTAACACAATATATAATTTTCTAAAGGAAGTCATAAATTTCAGAAACGACATAAATAAAATCTCCAACAACAATGTGTTTATCTATTATAGTAAGTTTGAATTATTTTCAATTCACACACTCATAAAAGTGAATGGATTCATGTTTGATAATAAAAAAAGAGAATGAAAATAATCAACAAAAAAAATAAATTTGTAGGATAAGTTGCTATAAAATAACTAAAAGCATACATTATAAATTACCAGAAAACAAAGTATCAAAAAAGTTAAAAGCACAATTTATAAGTTTCAAAAATTGTAATTATTAAAATACAAAAAACATCCAATAATTAAAAGTAAACATAAAAATGAAAAAACTAGCAAATCATTTTTTTAATCATTAACACCACGTGCAATACACGCGAACCTTACTACTCTCTTCTAAAAGTCATTCAAGATTCATATTCTGATCTCATTTATTATCATATTTGTCTGGTTGTCCCCCTATTCAACCAAGAGTACTTCTATTGTGTGACCGACCCCACTCTCTTACAGTTTAATTCACCAACACACGATGTGTTGGATCAGAAGTATCCGTTTTATATAAATACTTGTAAGACCGTCACACGTAGGTTTTTGCCTTAACAAAATTGGAAAGGAGATTGTCAAAATTTAATGCATCAAATCTGACAGCATGATAAGAATTTTTCTCACCATGATAGATAAGTCGGCAATTATAACTCAAAATTCGTTAGCCCACCAACCCGACTTGAAAATTACCAGATCCAACCCGTTATTTTTTGGGTCAAAACGGGTTGCCAATTTCGACCCAAAACGGGTCGGTTTGGGTCGGATTAAAACGAACCGAGCTCATTACCCATTTCGATCTGTGAATTTTTTGCTATATAAATGTAGTCTTTTTGACGGAAAATGTGGGTTAAAAGGGGTCGAACATTTTGACTCATTATCCATTTTAACTCGATCCAACCCATCCAATCGTCAGCTCTAAATTGATAGAGTATCTCAATCTCATGAGAATAGTACAGGAAGATCATTTAAATAGGATACACAGAAACCAAATCAGAAAAGAAGAAGGAATAATGACTGCCAAGTCCCTGTAGTTGTCTAGAAGTGGCTTCCTTGTGATTCTTCTTGACTAAACCTTGATTGATTTGTCATCGTGATTAAATATATCTAAAATGCTGAGACAAGACAACATCACTATCCCTATTAGGTCCGATAATTGTAATTCATTATCCATTAACTTACTCAATCAAACCCATTAATTATCTAATTCAACCCAATCTATTAATATTTTTGGGTTGAAGCGGGTAACCCGTTTTGACCCAATAATATTAGCTGGTCGGATCGGGTCTATTACCTATTTTTTATACTATAAATTTATGTGTTTTTGGGGGAAATTTTTTGGATTTAGATGGATCGGCCCGTTACCCGTTTCAACCCGGCCCTTTTCAACCCAACCCGTTTGACATTTGGGTTCTAATGAATTTTGACATGTTTTAACCCATTACCCAACTCAAACCCAACCTAACTCACCCAATTGTCAGGCTTAATCCTTCTGCATTAATCTTCATCAAACAACTTACCACCCACCTATGCAATGCAATCGCTGTTCTAAAGTTTTTTATTTTCCACAAAAATTGTGTTGAAAGAAACAAAAATTAATAAAGATGATATTTTTTAAAGCCGCTTAAAAATATTTTTTTAAACAATTTTTTTTGGGTTTTAACTGTTACATCACCTAAAAACTGTGTATTATATATGAATTTCAATATTCAAGTCGGTTGTATTTATTTATTTTTATAATTTTTTGAAGACGAAAATTATTTTTTTGTATTTTTTTTGTATTGATTTGAATTGCATGTTAATGAATAAATGAGTACCCACGCCTATTTAACATCTGTCCATATATACTCATGTTATTAAATGAACACTTACTTATCCGTCTATTTGAGCTCATTGCCCATATAGACCCGTCCATTTACCACCTCTACCTACAAAAATGAAAAGGAGTTGTTACGTTCCTCTACAAGCGTTCAATTTATGGTTCAGTTATTTCACGCTCATATTTGGGCGGTGGTACCACAGTCAAGTAGTGTGTACTTGCAAATGAACAAATCTTAAGGTGAATCTGCATCAACTAACCTTGCTGTGCTGCTCACTAGTAAAATGCATATAAAGATCAGACATAAAACCATCCCATGAAATGCACACACTAATGACATAGACTTGGACCTTTAAACTTCAATTTTAGTACTAAAAAGTGTCGATGAACTCTATAAATACATAACTGAGACACAAGACTGCTCTCTCACTGTCCATCGATATCGCACTACTCCCTGGACTCGATTTATTCATGCCAAACTACTTGGGCCAACTTTAACGGAAAGAACTCGAGCTTTATGGTTAAGTGAGGCGATTGGTATGAAGGAAAGTGAGGATGAGCTGATTCACTTGGTCTGGGGATTGTTCTTGAACAAAATGGGTTCCTTCAGGCAAGTACGTTATCTCCAGATTGGGCACGAAGTGCTTCACCTGTCCACTCCTAATGTAATTCTCAATTCCAGGGAATTTGAAGACGTAATCCTTCTCACCCATGATGAACAGAGCCGGAGCTTCTATTCTTGGATCTTTCACAATAGCTGGTCTTTCATTCAGCGTCCTAAAAGAGAATACTTATTAGATACTTACCAAGTGACTTCTACTCAAATCAAAGTGATTAACATCATGCTAAACAGAGACATCTATGAATGTAAGGAGCAAGAAAAGTATGTCAAATACTAAGTTTTGAAAGCTTAAACGGGATGCCTTGTGAATTATTAGATAAACATTACCTGTAAGGAACTTGAAGTGCAGTTTGAAAACCTGATCTTTCATACAAAGCCCCATAGGCTTCAAGATCTTCCTCAGTGAACCAAGGGGGTAGAGGAGTAGATGGTTCCACCAAATCCATGATCTCCTGGTTTTCAGCAGCCACGGGTACTTCACTTCTAGAGAATAAGATGTAAACATTCCGGACTACTGTTTTAGCATCAATACGACCGAAATCGGCTTCAGCTCTTCCAGGTTCCTTGAAAGAGAATCAGGATAGTGAAGTCAAGAAGTTGTAATGATGGGCTGCCTGTTCTTACAAAAGTTAAAATAAAAGAAAGAAAGATAAAAGAGAAATACTACATACCCGCCATCTTGAAATGTAAAAGCCTTCAGGGAGGCTATCAGGAGACGTTGGAAGAAGACTTGGGGGCATAAATGGCACACCAAGAGTAACAACTCCTAAGACCCTCTCTGGGTGTAGCAGGGCCATATCATAAGCAACAATTGCTCCAAAATCTTTACCAATTACAAATACCTGTGGACAATGAGAGGGAGAGAGGGAGAAAGGGAGAGAGAGAGAGAGAGAGAGAGAGAGTTTGGCTTAATTTACAGTTACTTTCAAACATTGATAACAAGCAATCCGCAATGAGAAAATATTCAATCGAGTGTATTACTATGTACACCCTCCGTTCAGGGCAAAGAATCCATTATTCCATTTTGGGATGTTTCACTTAAAGAATTCACTTTAGCATAAAAGTGTCTTTTTTATTACTAATAGACTACTAAAAGTATCATTTTTTTAAAAAGTTTGACTTTCAAAACATAATATAATGGGGTCATGAACAATTTTGTAACAATAATGGCTATAACTTTGTTTTTCATTCCTCAGCTTGAGACTAGCTGGTTACCATAGTAATACACAGGGACAGGTATAGAAAGTTGAAGAAAAAGAACAAGTAACAGATTATATGGAGAAGAAATATATGAAACTTATAGTTTAATAACTTTAAATTGAGTACACCGTCTTATGGATCTTAATTTGTAACACCGTCTTACGAACATTGATTCATTGACTGATTCCTACTCTCTCACATTTTAACCCACCAACAAACCGAGTCAGGACGATCCGTCTTACAAAATATTCGTAAGACCGTCTTATCAAGTTTTTGTCACTTTAATTTGAGTAGATCTTACGGATAAAAATTCGTAAGACGGAATCTCCTCCCTAGTAACTTAACCAACTAACTCATTGTGGATAAAGTATACCAGGAAACTGATAAAATTGATAATTTTGTTTTCGTACAAGGATAGTATATTAGTATGATTTAGTAAAACAAACTTTCTCACAATTCACAACAAAATTAGGCAATTTTCGGGTAACCGAAATACACAAATGGACTAAAATAGAAATAATGGAATGAACTACCTTAGAGATGGCGAGAGAATCGAGGATAGCGAAAATGTCGTCGACAAAGTCAGCAAAGGTAGTGTTTTCGGGTTGGAGAGGTGGATCGGATAGTCCGTAGCCTCTGTAATCGGGTGCAATTGCTCTGTAACCGGCATTGGCAACAGCAATCATCTGGTGCCGCCACGAGTACCATATCTCCGGGAAGCCGTGAAGGAAGACCACAACGGAGGAACCAGTTCCGATCTCAGCTACGTGAAGCTTTATTCCCCCCTTTACTTGTACGGAATTATGCTTGATTTGGTCCATATTCTGGACGTTAATTACTAGAGAGAGAGAGAGAGAGTAGAGTAGAGTAGAGTGAGTGATTGTTTTTTGAGGAAGAAGTTGTTCATTGAGTATTGACAATAACGATGCCAACCTTTCGTCCACTTGAATTTCAATTTTTTTTTTTTTTTTTTGGCAACAAGGTTCGTACAGATATTTTTTGTAAGATGAATTTTTTTATCTGACTTATCGTATATCGATGGATAAAGCTATACGAGAGAGTATATATAATTTACGAATTAAAATCTATAAAACGTTCTTACATTAGATCTACTCATCTTTTTTTCCATTCAATTAGAATTAGACATGTGTAATACATCTTTTTTATGTAATAATAATAATATAACTTTTTGACATTATAATTGGATTGTTAAGCACTTCAATAATTATAATAATTTCTTTATTTTATATATATATATATATATATATATATATATATATATATATATATATATATATATATATATATAATATCTATAAAAGGAAATATCCCGTCAAAACTTTTTTTTCAAAAATAGAAAGTTCTCCATTTATTAATATAGGTACAAATTTGCATGCTATCTGAAAATAATTAAATGTATCATTGCACTTCACACTAATCCATATAAAATGTCATTTTACATTCCTTGATACTTGTGTCAATCATGCATGTGAGCATCATTCAAATTTCAAAAGTCCTATTATATTGTACACGTGAAATATATATTGTATTCCTTTGTCCAATATACATGGTTTAGCTTTGACATTTTACTTCAAAAAAAATTATTCATTTCATGTTAAAATACATTGACTTGGTGTTTACCCAGATATTTAAAATAATAAATTAAATCGATCTAGAAAGTTATGATCTATATTTATAATTTTATCTTCTTAAAAATAAAGTTATATACTTCTCATAGATTACATATCTAAAAAATTTGGATCTACATATGTGCTTTAAATAAGTAAGTCTGAAAAATTAGAGGATGTAAAAATAAATTAACAAGATCGAAATAATTTGTCAATATATAATTCAGGAAAATTTCAGCTCTAAAATTGACAAGCTCAAATTATCCAGATCTATGAAAAAATTAAAACATAACTAATTAAAATGTTAAGTCCTATTTAAAATGTTAGGCGGTTGGATACAAAATAACGCACCGGCGAGATTATAATTTCCAAAAAAAAGGATCGGCCCGTAATTATTCATTTTATTACTAATGAACTACTAAAAGTGTCATTTTTTTCTTCAAAAGTTGACTTTTAAATAAAGACTATTTACCCAGAATGAGGGAGTACGTAATTAACATGGTATTTAATAACTTTTTTTTTGGGCCAACTGTATATATTATCGCTTTTTTCTATTAGATGATAGTTAATCAACAAATAAATACTTTTTCCGACCAAAAATTATTATTCATGGTTCCCTTTGTGTCCATCCAAAAATTATTGAAACGAAATCTTCATATGTTTTTAAATTATCGTCATCCTTTTTTTTAGACGGATGTATTAATGTTGAAATATTTTGAATTATTTGATCCATGTCAAAATCATAGTGTGACTAAATGATCATTTTTGTGTTTGCTTTTTTTTTTTTCAATTGAATAATCATATATAAAATTATGTTGTAGAAAATGATTAATTTTCAAAATCTATAATGACTAATCTTATTGTTATATATTTTTAGTTAGACAGTGTCCCCTAATTTATTCTTTTAATTTTGTATGTATAATTTAGTTGAAAAACATATATGTCGTGCGTTTTATGCACAGGTAAAAACACTAGTTGTTACTAATATTAAACGTTTTTTTTACTTATATAGTTTTAAAATGAGCATAAATTGCTAACTAACATGAGATACATATTCTCTATTAGTAATAATAGTAAAATTATTTTATCTAAAAACTTTTAAAACTAACATCTAACTCGATAGTAATAATAGAAGTTTTTTTTTATTAAAAACTTTTAAAATCATTTTTCATTTTTAAACAATATGAGATACTTGATTTCTATTTCTATTGGTAATGAAAGTTTAAATCATTTATTTAAATTTTTTTTAAAACCAACATCACTTTCTAACCATGTAGTATACATATTTTCTATTGGTAATAATGGTATTTTTTAAATCAACATCAATATCTAACAAATGTGGGATGCATCTCTTCTAACAGTAATAATAGTCGTATTTTATCTAAAAAAAATTAATCCAACATCACTTTCTAAACAATGTGGGATACATTTTTTCTATTGGTAATAACAAAAAAAATTTATCTAATGGCTTTTATAACCAATACTCATTTCTAAATAATGTGTTATACATCTACTTGTAACTAATGTGATCGAGGTACATTATCTAAAAAAAATTTAAACCAATATCGTGTTTCTAACCAATGTAAAATACTTATTTTCTATTGGTATAATAATGGTAAACTTTTAAAATCAACATCACTTTATAATTAATGTAAGATACATCTCCTCATTTGGTAATAATAGTCAGGTTTTTATCTTTAAAAAACTTAAACCAACATCTCTTTCTAAACAATGTAGGATACATCTCCTCTTTTATTGATGATAAAAATAAAAGTTTTTTAACTATATACTTTAAAATCAACATCATTTTTTAATCAATGTAGGATATATTTTTTTATTGGTACTAATGATATTTTAAAACCAACATCCATTTCTAACAAATGTGATATATATCTTTGAAAAAATTGCCGCCTAATCCACTTTTTGAAACTTTTAATCGCTAAAGTAAACCCTTTTTATTTTCAACTAGAAAAAATCACTTTTGGTGGCAAAATGACTACGATACCCTTAATGAACCGTAGGCGCGCTACGGAGGTAATTATTTTTGCACCGCGATTCATCAATTTTATCGCATTATTTTATGCATCGCGGTTCAATAGTGTAACTGCTAGTCTGCTAGTCTATTTTGGAACCGCGTTTCATCATTTTTTATTGAATTAATTTTGCATCGTGGTTCAATAGTGTAACTGCTAGTCTATTTTTGTACCGCGATTCGTCAATTTTAGTGTATTAATTATTACACCGCGGTTCAATATTGTAATTACTAGTCTATTTTTGAATCACGATTCATCAATTTTAGTGCATTAATTTTTGCCCTACGGTTCAATAGTGTAATTGCAAGTCTATTTTTGAACCGCGATTTATCAATTTTAGTGCATTATTTTTTGCACCACGGTTCATTAGTGTAATTGTTAGTCTATTTTTGAACCGCAATTCATCAATTTTAGAGCATTAATTTTTGAACCGCGATACAAAATCATAAAGAACCAAAGCACCTCCTCCACCTGTTTTTTCCATCTCCTCCGTCGTATGTCTTCTTCTTCCTCCTCTTTCTCCGTCTTCATCCCAACTGAAAAATTCTTCAACTCAGCACAGATCCATTATAGTTTCGTATTTCATGAATTAAAAAACTCGTTTACCTTTCGGGGGCGTTGCCCCCGAACCCCCATGAATCAAAAAACTCATTACAGGTCGATCTATGTTTCGTTACGAACAATCGTGATTTTCGAAATTTTAAAAAAGAGATCGGCTAGAATTTTCCCTCATATCTTTTCTATTGATAATAATAATAAATTTCTTTTATCTATACTTAAAATCAACATCACTTTCTATCCAATATGTGATATACATCTTATATTGGTAATAGAGCTGTCAACCGGGTCGGGTTGGCCCAACCCAAAACCCATGGGGTCGCGCCTCAAGAAACTCAAACCTACTCCATATCTAATCCGGGCCTATGGGACAAAAAAAATATTTTTATTCAAAAAATTTACAAATTGACTAAAATACTTACACAATTACACACCAAAACACTTCAAGAATTCAAATGCAAAGTAATCACATATTCACAATACTGTTATGAAACTTAGTCAATGGCTTATGGGATAGGCAGACAGGTGAACATTCATTGCAATGTATACTCTTTCTCCATTTGTGTGCTGCTGCTCGGTATTTAGCAGGTGAACATTCATTGCAATGTATACTCTTTCTCCATTTGTGTGCTGCTGCTCGGTTATAAATACCGAGCAGTTTGTTGTTTATTGTACAGACGATTCCTCTGAATAAATCTCTCTCTCTCTCTCTCTATCTCTCATACACTCTTTGTTCTACTTTGTGGTTACTTCAACAACTTTGTGGTTACTTTATAACACGTTATCAGCACGATTGTTCTACTCTTAACAATCCCAATCGGTAAAATTTTCTACCGATATATTATTTATTTTATGTCTCTGTTTTACTTCAATATATATCGTATATCACCATTATTAAGAAAATGTTGGCTGAGCCACCGTCGATAATATATGGTGAGATGACGAAATAATAATTTATTATTTAACGCATAATATATATGTTCGTTGATGCTTGTGCGGAAATAACCTCAAGCTATAAACTGAATATTTATATATATATATATATATATATATATATATATATGCATATATTTCAATTATATATATATGAATAACTTTATATACATATATATTTATTACTGACTTACAAACACCCACAGAAAGGATTGCCAAGTAGCATGGCATGAATATATATATATGCTATATAATAGATGTATAAAGTTGAGTGACAAATATTCATGCGGAGTTATTTTATTTATTGCTCCTAATAAGTTTTATATTTATTCATAATATAAATGCAATTCTATTAGATCAGAATTTTTACATTTTTACCCCTATCATATAACGGCTAGCTAACGGCTATAAACGGCTAGTAATAGCCAACTTATGTCACCTTTCTTTCTTTTGTAACCCACACCATTCCAATTAATTCATTGTAAAAGTAATGCATTGATGAGTTTTTTTTTTTTTTACTTTTTAGGTTTTAGTTTTCAATTTTCTAATTTCTCTTTTTTTTTGTTTTTTTCAATTACATTTGACTTTGTCAACTCTGTGATCGGGCCGAGCCTACCAGGCTTTTCATGATCGGGCCAAGTGCAACCCACGTGCCTGGCGGGCCAGACCAAAAAGGCTTGAGACCTAAATCCCATGAAACATCGAGTGGGCTAGACCAGGCCTATGAATCGGGCTCAATTTTGACAGCTCTAATTGGTAATAATGGTAGAAATCTTCTATCTAAAGATTTTGAAAACCAACATCACTTACTAATTAATGTATGATACATCTCTTCTATTGGTAATAATAGTATTTTTAAACCCAACATCAATTTTTAACCAATGTGGAATGCATCTCTTCTATTGGTAATAATAGTAGAATACTTTGTAATCAATGTGAGATACATGTATCTCTTATAATTGTAAAAAAAATCTTTAATCTAAAGACTTTTTAAACCAACATTTCTTTTTAAATAAAGTGAGATACATATCTTTTATTGGTAATAAGAGTAGAAATCTTTAATAGAAGACTTTTAAAACTAACATCTCTATCTAAACAATGTAAGATACATATTTTCTATAGTGATAAAAGTATAGAATACTTTGTAATCAATGTGAGATACATGCATCTATTTTATTTGTAATAATAAATCTTTAATAATAAATCTTTAAATCTTTGTAATAATAAATCAACGTTTGTAATAATAAATCTTTAATAATAAATCTTTAAATCTTTGTAATAATAAATATATTTTATTTGTAATAATAAATCTTTAATCTAAAGACTTTTTAAACCAACGTTTCTTTTTAAACAATGTGAGATACATATCTTTTATTGGTAATAAGAGTAGAAGTCTTTAATATAAGACTCTTAAAAAGTAACACCTTTTTCTAAACAATGTAAGATATATCTCTTAAATGGTGATAAAAGTAGAAGTGTTTTATCAAAAGACTTTCAAAATTAACATCAATTTATAATCAATGTAAAAATATATCTTTTATATTGGTAATATTACTAGAGATGTATTTCATATTGGTTATAAATTGATTTTGGTTTTAAAAGTCATTAGATTAAAAATCTCACATTTATTACTAATAGAAGAATTTTATCTCACATTGGTTTGAAAATAATGTTGGTTGTAATTTTTTTTATATATAAGACTTCTATTATTAACAATAGAAGAAATTACTAGTAAAGGTTAATATCTCATTATTATATTAATTATTAAAAATGGCAATTACTCTTCGACAAGGAAAGAAATTTGGCGTCGCTCAAATTTTTGGGGGTCGTAATGCAAAAGTCACTGGCCAAAATTTGGGCATCGCAAGAAAAAAATTTGGGCTTCGCAAGAAAAAAATTAAGCGTCGATCAAAATTTGAGCATCGTTTGTCTTTAATGCCGAGAAATACGCATCGTACCTCCTCTTTTATCACTTTTCTCTACCTTTCTCTCACTTCTTTGCAATTCTCTCTCTTCCCCCCACCCCCAACACACACACACTTACTCATTTGTTCCTCTCTCTGTCTTTCTCTACCATACCCAGCTGCTCTCTCTCTCTCTCTCTCTCTACCATATCAGTATGCCATATTTCAATTTGAGTTCCGAAGCTACTTCGGTGCACTTTTGGGAAAAATAATTCCCAAAAGAAAAGTGCATCAGAATGCGTGAAAAAAGGCTATAGAAATGGGAATGAGACAGAGGAAGGGATATTTTTGGAACAAACTTTTCAAAAAGCACTTTACTGGTTGGGAAAAAAAAAGAAGGTAATGGAGCGGTTATAATTTTATGTAAGTGTACTGGAGCACAATTATTTCTAAAAACTAGGAAAAATTGAGGGCCGGTCTACTTTTCAAAGCTTTCAATCACTCTAGTCTCATGTTTTTTTTAACCGAAAAGGACAGTTTTGAGGGCAAAAAGACTACGATACCCTTAATGAGCATAATGAGCGCTACGAAAATGCATCGCAGTTTATTGACTATTGAACCGCGATGCATCAATTTTATTATATTAATTTTTGCACCGCGGTTTAATTGTTTAATTGTCTAGTCTAATTGCACCTCAATACATCAATGTTTGCACCGCGATTCATCAATTTTATTGCATTATTTTTTGTTTCGCGGTTAAATAGTTTAATTTTCTAGTTTAATTACACCACAATACATTACTTTAATCTAATATTTTGTCACCGTGATACAAAATCGTAATGAACCAGACGATGTGCTCAGTCTTCTTCTTCTTTCTCCTTCGTTGTAAGCCTTCTTATTTCTCCTCTTTCACCTTCATCCATACTGTGAAAATTCTTCAATGGTGATTTTCAAATCCAATGTGTTTGTCAAAGTTGTTAAAAAAGATTATGACATTTTTAAAACAATATTTCAAAAAATGGTATTTAGCGATTGAAATAAAAAATTAGATACTAGAGGAGTTAGAAATTTTGAAAAAGGGACGGGAAAGAATGTACCCCTAAAAATTAACTCTTTAATTTGGTGAGTACCTGATGTGGTATAAATATAAGCTTTAAATCTCAATTTGGTCACATTACTTTCAACCAAAATTCATTAAGCTCACTCTACTTTATTTTTCCTCAATTTAATCACTCTACTTTCACATAATTAGCACGTTCATCACTCCATCCATATATTTGGATGGAAAGTTTAATTTTGTTAGGAAAATCAAATAATACCCTTACTACATTTGGGGGATTTGAGGGTCTCATTCTCCTCTCAAACATAATTTCTTATTGTGTGACTTGAATTTGTCAACACATCTTTCAAATGTAAGGGACATTATTGTTTTTTCAATGATTTCCATCCAATTTAACTAACTGAAATGACTCTAGTGATCTTATTGACTTTCGGAGCCAAGTAGAGTGATTAAATTGAAGAAAAAAAAAAGTATAGTGAGCTTAAATTTTTTGCCGAAAGTAGGGTGACCAAATTGAGATTTAAACCTAAATATAATACAAAGAATTCTTTCTAGCCAAAAGAGTGGGGAGATAGAGAGGAGAGTTTCTCTTCGCGTTATGATGTGTTTGGTGATTTAACATGTTAAATCTCTTTCTTCTTTCACACCGAATTATCCTAAAATATATTCGCAAAATTCATGATTTATAATTATTATTAAAATAGAAATTGATGTTGTTACGTGACATCATTCTATAAAATAGCTGCCATATGTCAATTTTCTATAAAATAAGACAAGATTTTGTTTTTGTTTTTGTTTTTTTTTCAAGTATAGTTTAATTTAAAACCAAATTTTATCCTATTTAATTTATACAAATTTAACTTGACAAAAACTCTTCAATTCTCATATATTTTCATCTCCTTATACTATTAGTATTTTATTTATATAAGTTATTTAGGGGACAATTTGATGTTGATTTTTTCTTCAATTAATCTCTATCTATTAATTATTAATTGAGTAAAATTTTCATGAACAGGAGGTGTAAAATCTTTTTTTTACACAAGCGGCCACATCGTGACCCGTGTCAATCACAATATTTGTCCTGATTTACTTAGATTTTGGTTGCCCACGTGTAGTGTTTAAATGTCGTTTGTGTAAAACAAATTCTACACCGCAGATGGATAAAAATTTAATATTAATCTATAACTATTATTAAAACAGAAACCGATACTGCCACGTAACATCATTCTGTAAAATAGCTGTCACATGTCAATTTTCTATAAAATGAAACAAGCTTTTGTTTTTGGGGCCGAAGTTATAAGGGATTTGTAGTTGAGTTCAGGTATAGCTTGTGAGGGTTATTGATGAGTTTTTGGGCTGTTTTGTAGAAGGATAATTCGGCCAAGGACTGATTTTAAAGGGCTGGGACAGATTTATGGTGTTCTAGTTTTTGACACCGTATCAGAATCGAATCACTCGATTTTGTTTGGTTTTGTTTTGTTGTTTATATATATTATTTTTAATCAATTTAATCAACATTAAGAATAACAATAAAAATAATATTTTAATTTGGAATTAACATCAAAATTAGAAAATTACCTACTAAAAATAAATTATCATAAAGAAAACAATACAAATTCCAAAATAAACAAAAACAATGGAAAAAAATAATAGTCCTCCATCAATCAAGATTTTGTTTGGTTTAGCTTGTGTGTGTGTGTGTGTGTGTGTATATATTTATTTATTTATTTATTATATGAATAAATCAAGGGTCTAGATTATACGTATCAGATGATCCAAAGGTTCATAATAGTTAACAAATATGATATTATATAAATTATAAAATAAATAAATAAAAGTATATAGGTTGGTTTGGTTTGATACCAAAAACTGTAAACCGAACATAACCATATGGTTTTCCAAACCAAAACTGAACTGTCTTCGTCCAAACCGAACCAAACCAACTGGTTCGGTTCGGTTCGGTTCGGTTTTGTGGTTCGGTGGTTCTCATTTACACCCCTAATATAGCACACCATGTAATTCTCTCTCAATGAAAATAGTTTTTTATTCAAAGTTAGACCATGTGCCGGAACAATTTCAAAAATTTGCTTTAACCAAGATGACATCAAAATTCCTTATTTTTGGAGTTCAGTTTTGTATTGATAGCTCTAAAGTAGTCTTGTTCATACTTTGCTTGTTACGTTAATACTGAATGGGGGAGGGGAGGGAAAGAAAGTGTAATAATTTTTTTTACTAGAAAGTGTAAATTAGATTTTGGCCCCTAATATTGATCGTGTGGCACAGTTGAATGTCACGTTATGACCTCAATTAGATTTTGGATGGAAGTTATGTAAATGGCAAAATTATATGTATACTTCAAAGTACGATGACAATCTTACTCAAAAAATAGTACAATGGTAAAATGTGATTATAGTTGAAAGTAAAGTAGAAAAATTGACCATTTTTTCGATAATGAGCACTTAGTTTGTTAATGCCTAAGATTTTCCTTATTTGTAAATCAGGAACCAGATTTATTGTCCCAAAAATATCAACTCATCCTACTTCACTTTCCCCTAAGTCCCTATCTCAATCCCTCCATTTTCATCGTGTTTTCCTCGAATTGTTAACTAGCAAATGACGGTGTTTAGGTCTCAAGAAATCGTTCATTTAAATTAAACCCAAATCCTCTCCCAGATACCCCAAAAATGGATTTCTTAGCAAAGCCGAGATAACATAACTCAAAATGGGAGAGACGTACAACTGCATTACACTACGAAAGTGAATAAACGTTAGTACGTTACCTAGTTGGGGTGCCTCCCACAAACACCTTTGTTTAACGTCGTTGGCTTGACTCAGACCGAAGTGCAAGCACGATTACGTTGGTTATCCTTGTTTGCAAGATTTGAGACCTCATTGTAATATCAAATGTATTGTTATGAAACCATTGTATTCATTTTGTACCCAAATAATACCATCAATCATAAAAAGACTAGTTTTTTCTTCTCTTATTTTATTTAAATTATACAATACCATGGTTAAGCAAGTTATCGGGTGTTCAAAACTTCACGAGAAGCATAATTTGTTTTAGACACAACAAAGACACCATATAATTATAATTGATTAATTGTAGCCTTTCAAGGCATTTGAATAATAAAATAAAATAAAAATAGTTGAAAGAACACAATAGCTCGGATTCTCTAGAGAAACCAAAGTGATTTCCAATGTAGCTGTGATTGTAGCTACAATGGGAATCACAATGAACAACAACAACAAAAATAGTAGCAACGGAAGAATGATTTAAAACAGAAAAACAAAATGCAAGTTTTACCAAAAACAATCTACAAGTTAATACTTGTAGACCTAGCCTCAAGGCCACAAAAGATTTCACTAAAAGAATAATCGTTTTACACAAAAATACTTGTGAAATCACTAACAAAATATTCTCACAAGACAATGAATCTTGGAGAACAAAAACCCCACATAAACAAGTTAAACAAAACGTGGGAAGAAACAAAATCAGCCTCCTTTAAACAAAACAGGAAGACAAAGCAATTTTGGAACTTCAATGTGATTGCCGATGTTATAACATCACCAGCAACATGCGAACAGCTAATCTTCTGGTCTGAAAACTGCTTCTAAATCTCCAAGCTTCAGACCACGGCTGTATGTCTTTTTGTTCTCTCTCTGACGCTTTACACAAAACCGTATCCTTGCTCCTGAATATATAGTTGTGCGATGTCCTACACAACACGCAAAAGAGACCAACTACTACAAGGAAAAAGATTAGTAAGAAAGGAAAATCTAACCACTTACCATATGCACAGATTTTCTTACCATAATATGTAGATTGCTACAAACCCATTTGACAAAGGATTTATATAGAGATTTAGTTTCCAAAAATGAGTATATCAATATCTAATAAAAGATTATGATACCTAATATATCAAAACTAAATCTAATGAAAGATATTAATTCCTAAAAACCTCATACTTAACAAAAATATTATTTTGACCAAGAAAGGGGAAAACAAGTAAAATAGGCCTTGCCTATTTTACCCTTACAATCACCCCCTTTGTTGAGCATTTCTGGTCAAATCCAAACCAAGTGTTCCATAATCAAGGCATATGATTTCCTACAAAGGTTAGAGAGAATAATCCAAACAATCACCCCCTAAACATGTATACTAATCAAACATAATGAACATGCAATGAGAGTCATAATAAACAAGCATAACCAACCAATCATAGTTTAGAAGTTACAGACCAGAATTACAGACTGAATCATGGAGCAATGTTAATGTTTAAAAACAACCAACAAACCAAATTTCCAACCACATAAGTATTCAACCACAGATTTTTCAAGAACCATAGTTTATAGAATCAGTCATGTGCAAATGCCAGTTCAACCGCAATGCATTCGTGGATTATCAATAGAGGGAACAGCAGCAGAGACACCAGGAACACTTGCATCACCCCCTATTTGGCCAGAATGTATGGCCAGCCATGCAGTATACCGAGCAGCTAAAGATTGAAGAAGTGTAGTCTGTGTAGCCAGTATGTCCAACTGAGAGTTCACCATAGCTAACTATGCAGAGACAAAGGCCACATAAATTGGTGCAGTGGGGTGTGCAAAAATGGCTGATGTAGCTACATTGGGAGTAGCATTGACAGTAGTGGAGGAAGATGGTAGATAAGAACCAGGAACAGATGACACTGGGACATATGGATGAATAAGAGGAAGGTTCACAAGTCTATCTCCTCTTAACAATTTAGCTAAGATATGAAGAGGTTCAAGAATTGGTGACAGTCTAGTTGAAGTAGAAGGGGAATATCCTTGGGAAACTAAGATTTTATAGATCAAGGAAGGGAAAATTAAAGACCTTTTGTCACCTTCAGATTTAGCCAAAGAGAAAATTTTTCTGAAAGCAAAGTATCCAAAATCAAATGGCTTATTTGTCCCAATATGATAAATCACCCTAGCATGTTCTTCAGTAAGGGTGTTAGAGTTTGTGGTGGGTGACCAGTTTGCACAACAAACTTTATGCATGAAAGCATAGAGTGATGACAATTGAGAAGTACTAATGGATGTACCTTTGGCAGGCCACTTAGACAAGGTGCCACCGGTTAACTCAAAAACACACATGTTCAAATCAGAATTCATTTCAAAAGGGCCAGAAGCAGGAGTGGTCAACATGTTATTTATGATGGAAGAAAAAAATCATACCATTTCCCTCGCACAAAAACTTTCTCAAACCGTGCATCAGAGGGAGAAGAAATGCGTTTCTCAAGATTGGCATAAAATTCGTAAATAATATCACGAAAGTATGGGGAAGCAGAAGACAGAGTTCCTATTAAGCCTCGATCAGTGAAAAATGGAGTGAGGTTTTGTGCATTCAACTCAACAGATGGAATAATTCTTTCATCAACAATTTTACGAGAAGTGTTATACCGAACAGAAGCAAGTTTGGACACAAATTTAAACGAGAAGGGATTACCAACTGAAGAAGCAGCAGAAGCAGATGTCGTAGAACGTTTGGATGTAGCTACATTAGTAGCTACATTGGCCAAAGATACACAACTTCTTGTGATGCGAACTCAACAGATGGAATAATTCTTTCATCAACAATTTTACGAGAAGTGTTATACCGAACAGAAGCAAGTTTGGACACAAATTTAAACGAGAAGGGAGAATGTAGCTACATTAGTAGCTACATTGGCCAAAGATACACAACTTCTTGTGATGCGAACTGGAACATCCTCTGTGTCCTCACTATCTTCAGGGGTCGCTTCTTTGCTTTCAAAATTTTTATCGGAGCTGTCATCGAATTCTGATGAACTGGATGGACGGGGCATGTCTTCTGCCTGAGGCTGTGGAGATGGAGCAGAGTTGGAAGAAGTCACATTCTTCAATTTGACCAGATAATCAGCCAAAGTATTGTCTTCATCTGAGAAACTTATGGATGCCGAAGGAGACATGTCCTTAGAGTCAGATGACCCTTGAGCTTGAACAAAGGAGTCTGGAGGAAATACGACTCGAGGTGACGATATAGGATAGTCATCATCTTTGGATTCCTCTTCAACGGGAGCAATTATGGGAGAGGCAGATTGATAGGCTGGTTCTTGAACCACCGGGGTCGGACCTGTTGTCGGAACAAAATCTTCATCTTCAGGGTCACTTTCTATGACCACAGATTCTTCAAACATTCCTGGAATTGCTTTGTTTTTCTTAGCAGCTTGAACATCTTCTACACTTGGATCTTCATAATTTGAAGGAATCCCTCTTAGCCGTTTCGATTTCCTAGTGCTAGGGTTACCTATTTGGGGTAACCCTGATAAATCGCCCGGATTTTTGACATCAATGGCGTTCCCTTTTTCTCCAGGAAGAATCATGGTCAGAGGTTCTAGTAGAGGTTGAGCTACTACAATAGCGATATGGGGATTTTCAGGTGAAGAAAGAGGGCTTGATGTAGCTTCATCGAAAGCTACATCAGAGGTTGGATTGAGTTTTGGGGTTTCATGTGCAGATGAGGAAGATGCCATGGAGAAATTTAGGTGAGGAACGAAAGAGAGATGATGAAAGAGGAAGGATTGTGAAGGAGAGAAGATTTGCCCGTAATTTTGTCTGCCGGATTTTGAAGGAGAGAAGCTTCTGGGAGAAGTGTTTCTTTCTTCCTGAAAAAACACAGCACTAATACTTCACAAATAACAATTAGCCGTTAACTACATTAATTAGATGGAATGTGAGGAGACCTAATCAACAAATCAAAATTCAAACTTAAGATAAAAAATCAAATATTAACCACTAATAGAGAAGTGATAAAAATCTGTTGTTATTGCAATGAGAAATAGGTGGAGGATTTAATGTGAGAAAATAACTACTAATTCCAAATTTCAAAATTTGAATTTTACAAAATTGATCAATTTTTTTGAGAATGCACAACACTTAATTAACCAAAATTGCAACCACACAAATCTGCCAAAGACAGAAACCAATTCAGAGCCTCATGATGAACACATAGATTAGACAACCACATAAAATATCAACATGGTGAACAAGAGAATAGAGATTGCACTAATTTGCATATGAAAACAGAAACATTAAGGGCCGATATGATCAACAACAATATGTCCTAGAAAATATGCCTAACATGTGCGTAAAAACAAGAGAAACAATGCAAGCACACACATGTGATATGTCTAGATCATCTCGAATGTAGTTCCCAATGTAGCCGCATTGGAAGACACATTCGCCAAAATTGTGATTTTATGTACAAATTCTCATCTTTTCTTCACCAAATCAGCACAAAACTCCCATAAAAACCATAGGTAATTTATTTCCCTATGAGAATAGTTTTACTTTATTTCAAGCATATTCAAACACAAACCACTAGGAACCTTTCACACTATTTACCAAGGGTAGCAACTTAACTTAATGATCAACCCATGAAATCCGAGGATTCACAGTTCCAAAAGAAAGATGCCACAACCTTGTCCATAGGTAGCTCTTTTCCGTTAGGTAGCTTTCACACTTTTTCAATTAAAGGGAGTCAATTTACTCAAGATCAACCCATGAAAGCCTAAGCTCCATAGTACTTTGACAAATTGCAGCATCCCAAAAATTTCAAAAGGTAGCTCTTTCCTTTGTGGTCTAAAGATTTTTCAATTTCAATACATTTTTTAGGGAGGAGGTGAGGAAAATTAGAACAAGAAAATCACAACAGATATTGAATGCATATCCAAGACAACAAACAAAGGTACTAAAACATAAAGAGTGAAACTAGTGTGCCCCCCTAAAATACAATGCAAGATGCCTAAATTTTTTATATATATATATATAATGAAGTGAGGGGTTACATGGCACACATACCGAGAGATTTCCTAAGATTTATGAATCTCTCAAAATCTAGACTCTTTGTGAAAATATCAGCCAGTTGATTTTCTGCTCCCACATGTTCAATGCAAACAATGCCTTGTTCAACCAAGTCTCTAATAAAATGGTGTCTTATGTCTATGTGCTTAGTTCTAGAGTGTTGAACAGTATTTTTAGCTATACTTATGGCACTTGTGTTGTCACAATACATGGTTAATATATTGATGTGTAAGCCATAATCCTTGATCATTTGTTTCATCCATAAAGTTGTGTACATCCACTACCAGCAGCTATATATTCAGATTCAGCTGTTGATAGGGCAACACAATTTTGTTTCTTACTAAACCATGAAATCAAGTTATTTCCCAAATAAAAACATCCACCAGAGGTGCTTCTCATATCATCTACACTACCCCAATCAAGCCCATCACTAAACCCAACAAGATTGGTGTTTGTGTGTTTAGTATACCACAAACCCATGCCACAAGTCTCACCAACATATCGAATTATTCTTTTCACTGCTTTCAAGTGAGAGACTTTGGGATTTGCTTGATACCTAGCACACAAACACACACTATACATGATGTCAGGACGGGTGGCAGTTAAGTACAACAGACTTCCAATCATACTCCTATATAAAGTATGGTCAACACTTTCAGATTTTTCATCTTTATTGAGTTTATTGGATGTACCCATAGGGGTTTTCTTTTGTTTTCCATTCTCAAGATTGAATTTCTTCACCAAGTTAAGAGCATACTTGGCTTGAGATATGAACATCCCTTCATGTGATTGTTTAATCTGAATTCCTAAAAAATAGGTCAACTCCCCAACCATACTCATCTCAAAAGTGGAAGTCATGCAGTTAACAAATTCTTTTTCCAAGGACTTAGAGGTGGATCCAAACACAATGTCATCAACATAAATTTGTGCTATCAAAATGTGTTTGTCTTGATTTTGAATAAAAAGAGTTTTATCCACCTCTCCCCTTCTAAACCCACTTTTCAAAAGATGGTCTATAAGTCTCCCATACCAAGCTCTAGGAGCTTGTTTGAGACCATACAAGGCCTTTTTTTAAGCTTAAACACATGACTGGGTTTATGGGGGTCCTCAAACCCTTTTGGTTGCTCAACAAAAACTTCTTCTTCAAGGATGTCATTTAAGAAAGCACTCTTCACATCCATTTGTTGAAGAGTTATATCAAGAAAACATGCAATGGCAAGCAGCAGACGAATGGACTCAATACGGGCTACAGGAGCAAAGGTTTCATCAAAATCCACCCCTCAACCTGTGTATACCCTTGAGCCACAAGTCTAGCTTTATTTCTTATTATCTCTCCCACTTCATTTGTTTTGTTTTTGAAAATCCATTTAGTTCCAATAACATTTACAGAAGTGGGTCTAGGAACAAGATACCAAACATCATTTTTAGTAAATTGATCTAGTTCTTCTTGCATGGCATTTATCCAACATTCATCCTTAAGAGCCTCATGCACATTTTTGGGTTCAATGGTGGAAACAAAACAAGATGCATGGATTTCATCAAATTCTAGTGTGGACATGCATGCAAGTTTTTTGTAATCCACCTTACCTTTCCTTCTAGTTGATACACCATCCTGAACATTACCTATGATCTGAGAGGAGGGATGTATTTTCTGAATTTTGCTTGGAATATCATATCCTCGATCACCAAACCGACTGATTATCTACCTATTTCGATCGTTTCAGCTTCGCCAGCTTGTCCAATGTGACTTCCGATGTAGCTACATTCGGAATCACATTGGGTGACACATTCTCGAATCGCATTGTCAGATCGCCGAATCTGCAGATCTCGCTTGATCACCGGATTCAACCGATTCAAATGTTGTTTCGGATCAAAATCTCCAAAATCAAGGATTCCTGAAACATCTTCTTCAACAGTTTTATGGCCAAGATCGGTTAGATCATCAAAAACAATGTTCATAGATTCCATAATAGTCTTAGTCCTGAGATTAAAAACTCTGTAAGCCCGACTATTAGTAGAATAACCCATGAAGACACACTTGTCACTTTTAGAATCAAACTTGGAAAGTTGGTCTCTATCATTGAGAAGGTAGCACACACAACCAAAAACATGAAAGTATTTTAAGGTTGGTTTCTTTCCAAGAAAAATTTCATAAGGAGTCATTGTACTACCTGGTCTTAAGAAAACCCTATTCCCAATGTGACAAGTCAGATTTAAAGCTTCACCCAAAATCTTTTAGCCAAATTTTTGAGGTTAACATCACCCTTGCCATCTCTTGTAATGTCCTATTCTTTCTTTCCGCCACTCCATTTTGTTGTGGAGTTTTGGGAGCGTAAAATTCATGAGAGATGCCATTAGAGGCACAATAGTTAGAAAAGGATGAGTTTTCATATTCCGTGCCATGATCTGATCTAATTCTAATAAGCTTTAGATCATACAAGTTCATCACACGGGTGTACCAAATTTTAAATGCCTCAAAAGTTTTAGATTTCTCTCTTAAGAAAATCACCCAAGTGTATCTAGAGAAGTCATCCACACATACAAAGGTGTATTTTTTTCTACCTAAACTTTCTACCTCAATGGGACCCATGAGATCAGTATGAATCATCTCTAGACACCTAGATGTGGAACATTGTGTTATGGGAAGATGAGATGCCTTGGTTTGTTTACCTTTTTGGCAAGGACCACATACCTTTGTATAATTCTTTTCCAAGTTTGGCAACCCTTTAACTGCATCATGTTTCACAAGCTCATGGAGCTTACGAAAACTCATATGTCCAAGTTTTTGATGCCAAAGATCTGTAATATCAAGACTAGCTTTTTGGCATGATTGGCTATTGTTGAACATATAACAATTGTCAGATGACCTTGTACTGCCGAAGACATTTGTTAGTTTGATCAAAAACTTCACAAGAATTTTTATCAAACCTTACCTGAAGGTCATCATCACACAATTGACTTATACTGATCAAATTTGTTTTAAGTCCTTCCACATGATACACATTAGTGAGATTTGGAAGACCTTCAACATTCAATGTTCCTTTGCCAATAATCTTGCCTTTGGCACCACCTCCATAGGTCACTGAACCACCATTGATGCTCACATAATCTTTCAAATTCTCAATTGAACTCCGTCATATGTCTAGAGCAACCACCGCCAAAGTACCATGACCCAAAGAATATGAGATTTCAAGGAAGTGAAAGTGACATTGCACATCTCATCATCGACATTGTAGCACCAGACATATGTCAAAGGGCAATATTTGGCTTTACACTTGTCATTACAGGTTTTGGGAACCCACATTTGTTTAAAAATTTTAGGTTGATTTTTCTGAGAATGAGTTTTCTGATGTGACTTCGGATGAGTCTTCCAATGTGACTTCCAATGTTGCTGCATTGGCTGTTGCATTGGCTGTCTCATACGATGTTGCATCTGATTTTTTGCCAAGAAGGCCTGCCTAACTTCATCCTCATATATAGCCTTTTTCAGAAAACAAAAAGGTTGTATATGTCCAGGCTTATGGCAGAAGTGACAAACAAAGTTTTTCTTTCTTGTTTTTGGCTTTTCGAAGAAATCAGGTTTTTGAAAATTTTGATCGCTTAGTTCGATGTACCTTCTCCTTCTCTCACAAACACTTTTGGAACAAAACCTATACCTGCCTTGGATGTGCTACCTGAATTTAGCATCTCATCCATTTTATGTTGGCTTGAATTCCATTTGGCAATGGTTTCTTTTGCTTGAATGAGCTGCTCCTTCAAACCTTCGATCTCAACATCCTTTTTGCTCAGCAAGCTTTCCAGCCTTACTATGCAATCTTTCTGATCTTCATTGGCCTTTTTCAACAACTCATTTGCCTTACCAAGCAATGTAACTTGGTGAGCTCGTTTCTCCCAATCTTTGTACGCTTCCTTATACCCTTCCAAAGAAGTCGACTCGAATCTCCACCATCTTCTAGGATTGTGGAGTTAAAACGTAAGAGATCGTCCCTCGCTTTCGCTCATCGCATCGCCGATGTGACTCCGGATGTAGCTGCATTGGGTGTCACATTGGCTGAAGAACCTGCACTTTCAGTTTCAGAATCATAAACAGCAGTGAGAGTGATAAGATCACCTGGATCTTCTCCATCACTATCACTCAGAGTTGCTGAAAAATTCAAACCCTTTTTCCTTAGAGTATTTGCACATTGGTTAGCATAATGACCATAACCTTGACATTCTCTACATTGAATTGAATCAATGTTCTTACCATTGTAGGAAGATTTTGAAGCAAAGGGGTTTGTGAAAGGCTTTTCTGGAGTTTGGAAAGAATTTTCTTTGGGAACAAATTTTCCAGAATCAGGTTTAAAATTGTTTTTGGAGCTTGATGATGGAGTTCTATTTTGACTCTTATTTTTCAAAAAAATTCTGAATTTGGTAGTCAAAAGAGCAATAGATTCTTCTCCAAAATCAGACTCATCAATATCCTTTTGAATTTCAAGCAAATCAGATGAGATATCAATAGGAGCAGCATAGCAATATTTTTCACAATGGGTGTAGAAGATGATGAAACCCTTTGCCTTTTTGTTTTATTTGATCATTTAGGTTCAATTCAAAGTTTTGAAGAATACCAGCCAATCTTTCAAAACTCATCTTGTCAATATCATGTGCTTCCTCAATAGCACATATCTTGACATTGAACCTTTCAGGCAAAGTTCTCATCATCTTGCTAACAAGACGCTCATTAGTGATGGGATCTCCTAAAGCAAGTGCAGAATTAGATATGTCAAGAAGTCTACCATAATATGTCATAATATCTTCAGACTCATGCATTCTTGTATTCTCAAATTGTGTGGTGAGCATTATTAACTTAGAGGCATCTAACACGCCTTCACACAAGGTCCAAGGGCCTCCCAAACATCTTTAGCGATTCATAGTTGGCAATCACTCCTAAAAGTATTAGCATCTAAAGCTTTATAAATAGCGCATAAGGCTTTTGAATTAAAGGATGCAAGATTCTATCTTCATTGGTCCATTCGCATTCTTTGGTGACTTTGATATCACCATCAGAATCTGTTGTTTTAGGAGGACTCCATCCATTCAAGACAGCAAGCCACGCTCTTTCATCAATCGATTTGATGAAGATGCGCATCTTGACTTTCCAAATAGAGTAGTTTGCATTAGTAAGAGTAGGAGGGCGAACAACGTTCTCATACTGAGAATCCATCACGGCTATGACTTAATCAACTCTTAGTGATATCAAGAGAAGGCTCGATACCAATTGAAAGAACACAATAGCTAGGATTCTCAAGAGAAACCAAAGTGATTTCCAATGTAGTCGTGATTGTAGCTACAATGGGAATCACAATGAACAACAACAACAAAAATAGTAGCAATGAAGAATAATTTAAAACAAAAACAATGCAAGTTTTACCAAAAACAATCTACAAGTTAATACTTGTAGACCTAGCCTCAAGGCCACAAAGATTTCACTAAAAAATAATCGTTTTACACAAAAATACTTGTGAAATCACTAACAAAATATTCTCACAAGACAATGAATCTTGGAGAACAAAACCCCACATAAACAAGTTAAACAAAAACGTGGGAAGAAACAAAATCAACCTTCCTTTAAACAAAACAGAAGACAAAGCAATTTTGGAACTTCAATGTGATTGCCGATGTTATAACATCACCAAAGAACAAGCTGAACAACTAAACTTCTCGTCCGAAACGCTTAAATCTCCAAGCTTTCGACACTCCACAGATGTCTTTTTTTTGTTCTCTCTCAAGCTCTACACAAAACCCGTATCCTTGCTCCTGAATATAGTTGTGCGATATCCTACACAACACGCAAAAGAGACCAACTACTACAAGGAAAAGGATTAGTAATAAGGAAAGATTAACAACTTACCATCTTGTGAGATTTTGTTACCAAATATGAGAAGTCAAGAATCTTGGTTTGACTAGGATTTATGCTAAGATTTAGTTACCAAAAATGATGCATACCAAATCTAATAAAAGATTATGATACCAAAAATACCAAAACTAAATCTAATAAAAGATATTAATCCTAAAACCACAAACTTAACAAAAATATATTTTGACCAAGAAAGGAAAACAAGTAAAAATAGGCATTGCCTATTTTACCCTTAC
>CM028382.1:26125898-26177846 GCA_013146195.2 Codonopsis lanceolata | reverse complement strand
ATATTTACAATAGCACTTCTTTTTTCTTAATCAATCTCTAATATGTGGTTTAAAACAGAGGGAACATAATGTCAATAATATATAATTCATGATAAGGAACATTAGGGACAATTTAAATGTGTTTATGTTGCTTTTCGTGTTTAGGTAGTGATTTGGGTTGATATTTAGTCTATTGTTTATGTTGCTCTTCGTTCATGTTGTTTATTGTTTATGTTGATGCCATGCCATGTTTTTGTTTCTCTTGAGCATACACATATATTAATTACATGTGTTTTATTTTGTTAGGATGAATATGCATAAATTACGCCGAAAAACATGGATTAGCCCAGATGAAAGCGTGTGCGAATTGCGGATCTGGTTTAGATTTTAGGAATGTGTGGGGGTGTGACGAGGGGTAGACTCATTGGACGACTCGCGAAAGATGAAGTAAAACGATGTCTCAAAGACTATGACACACACATTGCATTTTAAAGCATTCAAGAAACTTGAGAGGTTGGAGAAAGACAAAGCGAAATTGTACAAAATTGTGAATAGTTAGAGTAGTTATATTTCGAGTTGGGGTAGTTATATTTCGAGCAAGGTAGTTATATTTCAAAGATGTCTCGATATATGCAAGGCATTTGAAAAGTTCGGCATATCGGTTCCTCCTCATTTCACTTTACTATTCGTCCCCCTCATATGTCTCCTACAAATGATGGTTTCGGTGATCTTTGCTTCAAGTGTTCGGATGGTCCGATGGTCCTTCGTCTTCTCGTGGTTGTGATGATTTTGGCACCGAAGATAATGTGATGATAACGATGATGAATCCGTCTAATGATGATTGATTTTTCTCGGAGTTATTTTCTCTTGAAAATCATCTACTATTTGATGCGTAAAGTTGGATTTTAAGCAATTTTTTTTTAGATTATTAAGGGTAGTTATGAGTATTTTGATGTTGACTTATTGAACAACATATTTTGCTAGATGATGTTATATGACATAATTCTTTAATATGAAATATTATGAGTCGCTTGATTTGGAATATTTTGTATGTTTTTGATATATAAATGTGATATAAATTTATGAAAATGATTGATATCGAGCTAGGTAGGGAAAAATCAATTATGTTAAAAGTGATGGTGAATGCTATCACATTTTATAGGGTATTAGATTGTGAAGCCATCGCTAATAGGAGCTAATGCGATGACAATAACAATCACGTATAAGGAATGATGTGATATCACATATAGCAATAAAGTGATGGTTAATGCAATCGCGTACTTTAATATAAAGCGATAACCAAAACAATCACATATTCAAAGATAAAGCAATGGAAAAAACAATCATGTATGCCGCAATAAAACGATTATAAAAGCAATCGCGCATATGGAGATAAAGCAATGATCAATGCAATCGTGTAACTTCGGATAAAAGCGATGGTTAAAGCAATCGCGCGTATTCTTAAATAATGTGATGACCAAAGCAATCACTTATGGCTCACTAGAGATGGTTTAAAACAATCGCGTATTTCAAGATAACATGATGGAAATATCAATTGCCTAACGTCCTCTAAAGTGATTGAATAAGCCATCGTCTATTATGAAGACGATTGCTTTAGCAATCACTTGTTTAGTACTAAGGTGATGATTTAACAATCGTCTTTTCATAGATTATGCGATGGCTTTGTATTTTTATGAATTAAAAAAATAAATATTAATTTTCATGTTAGGTGATTGTTTATGCCATCACCTAAAATCTATGAGATAATGCAACAACTTTTACCATCACTTAAAGTTTCAGCGACAAGGCTTTATGCGATGAAACCGGTGATTGTTTTGACCATCACATATTGTCTAAGGCGATGGTTTTTTAGTATTGGCGATTGATTTCGGCCATCATGTAAAGATAATTTTCTAGTAGTGGCACCTGCCTTGAAAATATGCTCTTTTTTTTTTTTTTGAAATATGAAAAATTGTCCCCGCCTTAAAATATGCAATTAGTTGGAATATGTAAAGATGTTATCAATACAACACATGTATTTAAGCATATAGAACTTTGTTAACAATTGGAACAAGAAGAAGAGAGAAAAAGATATTGGAATATTATTAATTTTCTTTAAGGAATTCAATGGTTGATTATACAGATTAGAAAGGATATATATATCCTTTACTGATATATCGACATCAGCCTTCAGCCAAGAAAAGAAGATGGAAATTACAAGATTACCCTTAATGAATAACTAACAAAACTACCAAAGAAACAAAATGTTCACTCGACACCCCTGTAGTTGAATAACTTCTGAATATAGACACTGAGGACCCTGAAGATACATTGGATCAGATCTTCTTCTTCATTTTAACATCCCCTCTCAAGTTGGAAGGTAAGAAGAGATTCTTGACATGCAACTTGCTAAGTAGTTCAGAAAACTGATTGCTTGGGAGAGCTTTAGTGAACAGATCTGCCAATTGAAGTTGAGTAGCAATATATTTGGTTGAGATAAGATTGTTTATAAGCATGTTTCTCACAATATGACAATCTATGTCAATGTGTTTAGTTCTTTCATGGAATACAAGATTAGCTGCAATGTATAAGGCAGATTTGTTGTCACAATGAAGAGGAATTGGCTTATCTATCCCAATCTGAAAATCTTTAAGAACTGCCATAAGCCATGTTAACTCACAGCAAGTGTTAGCCATGCTTCTGTATTCAGCTTCTGATGAAGACCTGCTAACTGTGCTTTGCTTTTTACTTTTCCATGAAATAAGTGCATTCCCAAGAAAGACACAAAAACCAGATAAGGATCTTCTGGTGATAGGGCGGTACCCGATCCGAATCACGAAGCGGTGAGATCAAGAGGATTATTAGATGGATAGAAAATGCCTTGACCTGTACTTCCTTTGGGGTATCTGACAAGCCTTAATCCAGCTTTCCAATGCTCAACAGTAAGTTTAGACATGAATTGACTCAGAATATGAACTCCATAGCATATGTCTGGTCTGGTGATTGTTAAATAGATCAATCTGCCAATCAGTCTTCTGTAAGGGGCTGGATCAGAGAGAAGAGGTTGAGTAGAGGATGCAAGCTTGTGATTTAGTTTAATAGGAGTTGCCTTTGGTTTGGCATCTAGAAGACCACAGTCAGTAAGAATATCAACTGTGTATTTCCTTTGATGAATACAGACACCTGAAGAATTTCTTGCAACTTCAATTCCAAGAAAATACTTGAGCTCTCCTAGATCTTTGACAGGAAATTTGGCCTTTAAGTACTCCTTGACATTGTCAATTAAGTCTTTACTTGTTCCAGTAATAAGCAGATCATCCACATAAACCAGAAGAATGACCAAATTGGTTTCAGATTTGAAGGTAAATAAAGTATGGTCATTCTGAGATGATATGAAGCCATATTGAACTAAAGTAGTTGAGAGCTTTTCATACCACTGTCTAGGTGCCTGTTTTAGACCATATATAGATTTGTGCAACTTGCATACCACAGGAGCTTTATCTGCAGATAAACTATGACAGTAACCAGGAGGAAGATCCATAAAGACTTCCTCTTTTAACTCTCCATGCAGAAAAGCATTTGAAACATCTAAATGATCTATTTCCCAGTTCTTAGAAGCAGCAATGCACAAAAGTATCCTGATGGTTGTCATTTTTGCTACTGGAGCAAAAGTTTCAAAATAGTCATTTCCTTGTATTTGAGTAAAACCTTTTGCAACTAATCTTGCTTTGTATTTGTCAATGCTTCCATCAGGATTGTACTTAATTCTGAATATCCACTTTGAGCCAACCTTGTGACTCTTTTCTGGTAAGTGTTGAACAGTCCATGTTTTGTTCATTTCCAATGCTCTTAACTCCTCTTCCATAGCTTGGCACCACAAAGGATCTTTGATAGCCTGTTCATAGGTTTGTGGTTCACTCTTTTCAGCAATTTTAGTAGAATAGATTCTATAAGAATCTGAAACCTGACTAAAATTACAGTAGTTTTTAAAAGGATAAGGAGAAGTACCTTTTACACTTGCAGCAGTATGATCATGAAGTTGAGAAGGCAGACCTGTGTAATCCTTAAATTTAATAGGAATAGTTCTGTTTCTAACAGGTCTGTTATTAGGGGTGGTTCAAAGCTGGTTTGAGGAGTGTCTATGGGCTGATCATTACTGGTAGTAGGGATATCATTGAGGATGTCATTTTGAGTATCACTATGAAGTTGATTGTCATTATCCTGATGTTGATTACCATCATCATCCAAGGTTGTAAAAATATCATCATCAGGAAATAGTCTATTGCTGGAAGACTCAGGTTGATTATTAACTTGAAAAGGGAAGACCTCTTCACAAAATTCTACTAAAGAAGACTTTGTGAGTTGTAATATTATAGCATTTATAAGCCTTTTTAGAAGAAGCATAACCAAGAAAAACACATTTTTGAGATCTTGGCATGAATTTATCTCTATTTTGTGCAAAGGTAGAAGCATAGCATAAACATCCCATAGTTTTAAGGTGATTGTAAGTGGGAGGTGTTCCATAAAGAGTTTCAAAGGGAGTTTTGAACTTCAGAACAGAATTAGGTAATCTGTTAATCAAGTAAGTAGCAGTGAGGATACAATCTCCCCAAAAATGTATGGGAAGATTAGCTTGGAATTTTAAGGCTCTAGCAAGTTCTAAAAGGTGCCTATGTTTCCTTTCAGCTCTGCCATTTTACTGAGGAGTGTCTATGCATGAGCTTTGATGAATAATGCCTAATGAGTCAAGTAAAGAATTCATGCAGTTGTTAAAGAATTCAGTTCCATTATCAGATCTGATTTCTTTAACAGATTTATTGAATTGGGTACTTATCATGGTAAGGAAAGATTGCATAATATTGCAGACATTGGCTTTAGTTTTAAGAAGAATGGTCCATGTGGTTCTAGTGTTGTCATCAACTATGGTAAGAAAGGAGTTGTGACCTTCATAAGTAAGGTGTTTATATGGTCCCCAAACATCACAGTGGAGCAAATCAAATGCAGAAGGTTTGAGAGAGTTACTAACATTAAAAGGTTTTCTAGTTTGTCTGGCCATATGGCAGATGTCACAACAGAAATTTTTTAGTCTATTCAGGTGCAAGAAACATAAAGAATCAATATACTTCATAGCTTGTAATGGAAGATGTCCAAGTCTTTTGTGCCAGAGATGTACAGGATCAATAGTGCTAAAGATTGAATGAAATTCATCATTTACAACTTGAGAAGAAATATTATTGAAAGCACTGTATGTAGGGTAAACAATTTTGGTATGATTCTTCTTATTATCCATACAATGCTGTTGAGAATCAAACTTATACAAGCCTTCATCAAGTTTACCAGTCACCTTCAAAGTTTTCCTGGCAAGGTCCTGAATATAACAAAGGTTTTTAGAAAAGGTAAGAAGGCATCCAGCATCTTGAGTAAATTTGCTTCCTGATAATAGATTGAACTTAAATTCAGGAACAAAGAAAACATCAAGGAGGCAAATTTCATTGGTTAGTCTAACAGATCCTTTATGAGTAATGATAGAGCTTTTACCATTTGGTAAGTGTATAACAGATTGAGTAAGAATAGGGTTAATTAGGTTTGAAAAACAATTACTTATATAGTGTGATGCTCCTGTATCAATTATCCAATCATAGGACTTGCAGTTATAGTTGGATAAACAAAAAGGATTTGCATACTTGTGTGTATGAGTAGATTTACCTGCCATATGATCAGTGTTGAAGTCAAGAGGGGAATGAACGTCAACATTGTTGACTTTTGGCTTGATCCTAGCAAGGAGTTCAGCAACTTGTTCTTCTGTAAAATGGTTACTTGAATTATCTTTCAAAGTGGCAGAATTGGAGGCTTTTCCTTTGGCTTTATTCTTTGGCATTCTTGAGAGATCTGGTTTAGTGCCAAATAGAGGATGCCAATCTGGAAATCCATTTAGAAAGAAACATTTCTCTTTTGGATGGGAATCTCCATGACAAAACTCACAGAAAAATTTCCCTTTTTGAAGTTGAATTTCCATTGAATTGATTATTCTTGAAGGAATTCTGTCCAGATTTATTGAACATGTTTCCTCCATTGTTGGTATTGACAAATTTTCCAAGAAGAGATGTGCCACATTCATTGTTGCAAGCGCTGTTTTTCGATGTGAAGAATTCACATTGTTACGGTTTCAGTTTTCAAGAAAGCGGTTGGAAATTCAGGTTGCCCACTAGATATGCCACAATGTCTTTGAGTTTCTTCTTGTATAAGGATAGAAACAGTCTTGGACAAAGATGGCAAGGGAAGCATTCTCAGAATCTGTCCTCTTACATCAGTGTAAGAGTCTGATCGGCCCATTAAGAATTGAGTTATTTTATATGCATGATCATAATCCACACGAAGTTTTGATGCTCCACAAGTGCAATCACAAATACAATTAGGAAGAGGAAGAAGATCTTGGAGTTCATCCCATAGGCCTCTGAATTTTGTAAAATAAGAATTGATAGACATAGTTCCTTGTGTACAAAGAGCAATGGTTTTTCTGATTTGATAGAGTTTTGTAGTATCATTTTGAGAATATCTAGTGACTAAATCTTCCCACATTTCACAAGAAGTAGGAAAATAAACTATGCTTTGTCGAATTTCAGAGGTGACAGAATTTAGGATCCAAGATATAGTCATAGAATTGCATCTATCCCAAGCATTAGAATATTTTGAATCTGGTTGAGGTTTCTTGAAGGTGCCATTAATCATGCCAAGTTTATTCTTGGCAGATAAGGCAATAGTCATGGCCAATTTCCATTGAGTGAAATTTGAATCAGTTAGAAGATCAGACACAAGTGTCATACCTGGATGATCATGAGGGTGGAGAAAAAGTGGATGTCCAGCAGGCAATTGAAAAGTAGATTCTGAAAAATCATAGAACTCATTGGTATGGCTGGTTGATTCTTGAATTTTATCTTTGTTGCTTTCTTTGGTGGGAGACTGATTTTCCCGATTAGACATGGAAGGAAAGACAGAAGATCTATCAAGAAAGAGAAGGGAAAGAATAACAGTGAAGAACAGAAACTTGATTTGAAGAAGAAGAGTTATGAACTTTCTTCTGCAGCAGTGATAAAAGGAGAAAGGCATGAAGAACAAGCAACCAGAATCGATGTGCCCTTCAATGGCTCTGATACCATGTTAACAATTGGAACAAGAGGAAGAGAGAAAAAGATATTGGAATATTATTAATTTTCTTTAAGGAATTCAATGGTTGATTATACAGATTAGAAAGGATATATATATATATATATATATATATATATATATATATATCCTTTACTGATATATCGATATCAGCCTTCAGCCAAGAAAAGAAGATGGAAATTACAAGATTACCCTTAATGAATAACTAACAAAACTACCAAAGAAACAAAAAGTTCACTCGACACCCCTGTAGTTGAATAACTTCTGAATATAGACACTGAGGACCCTGAAGATACATTGGATCAGATCTTCTTCTTCATTTTAACAAACTTAAAGTCTTTATTTTTTTATGTACTTATATTGCATGTTGCATTAAACATATGAATATTTAACTTGAAATCCGGATAATGTATATAATAGAAATGGTGAAGTCCATCCTAAATCCATCCAATTTTAGCAGTTGAGAATCATCCACATGCATATAGCCTTTTATTTTATTTTTTTTAAAATTTGTTTTCATTTTGCTTGAATATAATTTAACTACAAAATATACATATTTGTGAGTTTAATGCACATGTAAGAAACTAGTTAAAGGGTAAAAAGTAACATATTTAAGGCTACAAAGTAACATCTTTTAAAGGAAAAAAAAAATGATATTTTTATTAAAAATACAAAGTGACACATTTTATGCTGAAAGATGACACATTTTATACTGAAAAGTGATACTTTTAATACTAAAAAGTGACACTCTTCATTTATACACATGAGAAGTGATGCTGTAATTTTTAAAAGTCAGAAGGGTTGCACTGAGATTACTGAATCGTGATCCATTTAACATGGATATGTCTGTTTTACAGATTAAGATTCGTAAAAAAATAAAAACGTCTTATAGGAAACCTACTCATGTAATTTTATGGCTTTCAGTGCAATAATACTTTTGGGTTTCCTAAACAAATTTCATTTGGTATTCGTTTTTAAATAATACTTCATATGTTTCAAGCAAAAAATCTACCATACAAAATAATTACTCCCTCCATACATAAATTATCGTCATTTTTTTTTTGTCCGTCTCAAAATAATTATCTAGTTTAAAACTTTTTAAAAATGTTTTTTACCATTATGTCCTCTTTAAATCATGTCATCTACCGGTGGGACCCACCCTAAACTAATTAAATTGTCTCCCCAAATTGGGCGGTCACTCTCATCTCCCTCTTTCTCTCCCCTCAAGCCAACGTCTTCGGTCTTCCTCTCTCGTTCTCTCTCCCCAACCCAACTTCTTCCTCTCTCTTCTCTCTTCCCAGATCACTTAACTGACAAAGTCTGGCTCTGCTCAAGGTGATGTTTATTGCTTCTCTAGTTCTCTGCGTATCCACTTCTATCTTTTTATTTAAATTTTGGTTGTGATGGGACAGTGTCATTTCTCTTTTATTCATAGGTGTAAAAGTGGAAATTTAAGGACTAATATTAATAATCCGGTTAAATAATTTTTTTTAAACGATGCGTCAGATCTACTAGGATGATAATACATTGAGTTAAAAAATTGAAATTAAAAATAACTTACATTTTGTGATGTGGCAAATGTTGGCTGTGTAATTACATGTGCAATTAACATCATTTCGAACACCACAATCTGAGGATGAGAATCCCTTGCTTCGCACATCCCAAGATCTTTCTGAAAAATGCCAACATACAAAATGAGAGGCAAGAACACACACAGAAAAACAAAATTGGGGTTGGTAGAGGACTTTCTAGTTCAGCGTCTTCAGCTTCAGCCTACTACTACTCTCTGTCTTTCAACTTTTAAGTAGACCTACAATGTTGATTATGCCGTAGTATTAATGAATCTCATCCGATTATATTTATTCAAAAAATTAAGAAAAAAGCACATAAAATATCACAAAAAAATTATTTAAAAGAAGACAGATCCTATTTATCCGACCCGTCGTGTATTAATAGGTTGAGTTGTGAGAGAATCGGACTCCGTATTACGAATTAAGATCTGTAAGATTGTTTTATATAAAACTACTCACAAAGTTTTAGGGTATAATTTCTTTGAAATATATTGTTTATTTTAATGCCCTTAAACTTGTTGTTATAATTAAAGTAGATAGAAAAAACAAGAATAAATGATAAAGTGTTTTTTTTCTTAAAAATGATTTTTCTTTTGAAAGCATACAAATATTTTAAAATAGAAAACAAATAAAAATAGGACGTTAATTTGAAAACAAAATGAGCATATTTGTGTGTGCAAATGCCGAGAAAAATTGATAAATTGTCATATCCCCATCTGTGACCGGAGAATCTCTAAGAGCAACTCCATTGTTGCGTCTTAACCCTTGTTTTATTAAGAAGAAAAAAAATAACATTGGGAGCACTCTTCTTAAAAATACAGTTAGGAGAGAGAAATTTCACTTCCAATTTAGGAAGATAAATTTCATTTAAGAAAATTTGTTCAGAGAAGGGGCGGTGTGGTGCAACCGCTGCAGCGGAAAAGGTGTGGGAAGGTGGTTTTCTGGGTCCCCTGTTTGTTTTTTCTTTAATTCAATTTTTTTTCTATTAAATTCAATTCTTTTGTGGATAGCAATGTACAGTGTACATTAGGGGAGAAAATGTTTTTTTAATTTTTAAATTCAATTGTTTTCTATGTGTTTTATAGACTATTTATTATTTAAATTATAAATTAGATAATGTATGAGTAATTTATTATTTATAAATTAATTAATGTTTTAATTTATAAATTAATTTATTTATACAAAATATTTAAATATTAAATATATTAAATAAAATTAAATAAATTTATTTGTTTGGAAGTATAAAAATAAGATAGAAATGTAAAGTTAATAAGGTGGCAGTGGGGGCCAGCTAAGAAGATGTTAAGAAGATTAGGAATGGAAATATATATTTTTAAATAAATAATAATTTCTTAAAATAAAGAATTTTACATAAACGTATTATTATAACAATTTTAACGATATCCAAAAATAAATATAAACGTTTTCTTTCAAAACCGAGCACTTCGATAAATTTCGAGCACACAGCTTGTGGCCCAATAAGAAAGAAGATACATAGCACCACAAAATAGAACAAGATAGTACGATTCAAATATCAAAATCCATGAATATAAAAATATAGACCACAAATTATTAATCAACAACGGAACCGATTATTATCCACAAACAGCTGAACACAAGTACAATTCATGATACTAATCAATTTTAGGTCAAATAACATCTCAAATGTAACCAAATCACTCGTTGGTGCTCAATATTTGAGCCTACCAACTCAACAACTGTAAGCACTGTTTCACATGGGTTCCATTGATTAGTATCAATAAATTATCTTATATAAGCAATCACTCAATCAGATACTTTAAAACAACAACTTTTCAAAAAATATACACCGATTATTAACATGGAACAATTTCAAAACAAATAAATACCGAAAGTTTACCAATAACAATAAACATATTTAAAAAATAATAGCACGAATCAAACAAAAATATTTTAAGGACGATCATGTGATCAAACTGATACAAAATCAGTATTGTATACTCACTTACCTCAAAATATGATGATATGAACTGATAAAAACATGTTAAAAACTTTTAATTACAATCCTCGAGTCAAACACTCAACGCACCTCATGGCTGCATGCTCGCTATGCGGCACTCTTTCTCCTCTCTAGTTCACGGCCAAGCCTATGGGAAAGAAGAAATACAAATTAAACTCACATACTCCAACTGAAACTAAAAACATGAATCAGCTACAAAAGTACAACTCAATGATAACAACCACATTTTAAGATACACAATTAGACAAAATATCAATCAATGTCCAAATTATTAAGACCCATTTATATTAGAATAAACTAGATTCTGTGTTTGTGCCTATGGTACTACTGGGCATGATTGGTATGATGAAGATGCATTGTTGAGGAAAGATTCATACATATTAATTTAATTATATTTTATGCATAAAAGTGATTAATTAATTAAAATATCGAAAAGAAAAGGGATCTGAGTTTGGTGAAGGAAGGATTAGCGGTCACCAACCGTGAATAGTGGGAGGAGTTGGAGAGAGAGAAGGGATAGTTGCTTAACCGCTGTTCACACATGTGAACTCGGCGAGTGATAATGACCGTAGGATCTCGGTAAATGAATCAATCTCAGCCCCTAAATAGCTTTAGTCAATTGCACATGTGTGACTATGAGCTGTATTGTATTATAGACTAGATTCTGTGCCCGTGCCGATGACACGGCGCCAATATGAGACGATATCAGTATGTGATGATGTCAGTATGAGACGATGTTAGTATTCAAATAAATCAATATAATAAACAATTTAAAAATAACATATCTTGGTAACCATTTAAAATTAGCATATCTTGATAACCAATTCAAATAATATGATCATCCACAATGGAATAAAAATCTAAAGTTAATTTGGTATTTTTTTGAGGGAAACAGGGGTGGTACCCTGCTATATTTTATTAATAGAAAATGATATTACAAACTTGAGGGGGACAACCAGTCTTGCCCTTATAGGAGGGAGGGCGAAGGAACCTGACCTCGAAAAGGAAATACTAATAACAAATAAAAACTAAGAACTTTGAATTGAAGGAAAATCTTGTGCATCCATAATTATATCACTACTTAATCTTCTTCTGGAGGCTCTTGTTTCACAACAATTTCTGGTTTTGAAACGCGAGACGGAGTAACTCTGTCCAGTATTTCCATCTACACGTAAGACAAAGAAGATTCAGACAGATTAATTTAACTATATTTTATGCATAAAAATGATTAATTAATTAAAATATTAAAAAAAATACCGTCTCATTTACAAAACTCGAATCATCCCACATATCATCGTACAACAGTATTTGAGATGGAGGAGGAGGGGGTGTCAGAGTTGTAGGTGGGGTTGCTGGAACCTATTTTGGAGCAATATGTAAGATAAAAATTATGTAATTGTAAAATTTATATTATATGTAATTGTAAACACTTATCTAAACATCATTATGCTTACAAATTCCTCTACGTAATCGTAATCATAACAATTAGGTGGAGGGAGAGTTGGAGATGCAGGTGGAGTGTCAAATGGAGTTGCATTGCCCTATTTGAAACCATGTATGTGTTAGATATAAACTATATAATCGTAAAAAAATGTGTTAGATACAAACTATATAATCGTCAAAAATTATTTTTTAGAGTTGGAAATTATAGGGATTTATACCTGTGGTAGAAACACTATAGAAGAACTTCTAGATAAACTATATTTGTTGTCGAAATTTCTTCTTGTGATGGTAAGAGAATTGTTATCCTGCCGAATGTAGTACATCAGGAAAGTGCAACGTATAATTGACCATTAGTAAATACTGGGGTACGAAGATCAATGCCGACAAATTTAACCGATTGACCTTGTGATTTATTTATAGTCATTGCAAACGCCAACCTAATAGGAAATTGTCGTCTTGTAATGGGAATGGTAAGCTCAGAAGCAGAAGAGGTAAGAGAAATTCTTGGTATAAATACCAAATTTCCAGCTTTATCTCCAGTTAATATTTCAGCTTCAATAATCTGTTGCGCACATCTTACTACCCTTAGTCTAGTTCCATTGCAGAGACCATCCTTTGGGGCAAGATTCCTGAGCAAAATAACTGGACAACCTATTTTCAATTGCAGATCTGAAGGGGGGAGACCAGAAGGATTCAAAGAGTTTAAATATTCGATTGGGAATCGATTTGCCATAATCAGATCACTGTATCATCTTCCACGCTTTTGTTCCGCCGATAGATAACTAATGACATTTCCGGGAATATCTTCAATGCTTCAACATTTATATTATTAACATCATCATTGCAAGGCGATAAAATAATACGCTGTTAAGAATTTCAGAAGAAGTCTCAGTCCTATGCAGTTGTGGATACACTTCTTTTATTAATTCACCGATGTCTTTACACTTTCGAATTGTAGAAGGTAGTTCAATGGGTTTCATATGGATTGGTTCCTACCTGATGAATGAAATTAAATTAATGTTAATCATAAAATATTTATTAATTTAAAGTTTAAGTATGTAAAATTGATATTACCTCGTTCAAGTATGTAGCGAATTCAACATTTTCTGAATCATTTGGATTCAATCGCATGTTTTGTGATAGAGTCAAAATATGTATCTGATTCCAAAGTGTTGATTTTTGAAGAGTTGATCCCACAATTTGTTCACGATATCCTTTGGTACAACGGGCAAAGTTTGACGAAAATCCCCACCAAGTACAACAAGAATTCCACCAAAAGGGTTGATGTTATCACGAACATCTTGAAGGGTGCGATCCACGGCCTCAACGCAATGGCGATGTTGCATAGGGACCTCATCCCATATAATCAATTTCGCCTCCCTAAACAATTCTGCATGAATTGATTGTTTAGTGAAGGAACATATAGTGTCTTCCAACACATTCAATGGTAGACAAAACGTAGAATGTGCAGTTCTACCGCCTACCAACAACAATGATGCAATTCCAGATGATGCAACAAAAATGACGATATGACCAAGGCTTCGACAAGATCCCGCAATGGTGTTGTATAAAAATGTTTTGCCCGCATCAAAGACCCCCATTCAAAAAAAAGGTCCTTCCATGACTCAAAACCACCGAAGAGATTACTTTTGAAACGTAGTCGTTGACCGTCATTCAAACAAGCATATTTCTTCTACACCAATTGTGCGAGCATCGTATCGAGTTGTCTATGTTCCCACAATAGTCTATTGTTTCCTCGCTATTTGTGTCCAATTTTCATTTGGGAGGGGCATAGGTGAAAAATCTTGTAAACTTTTTCCGTATTCTTGCAATATTTCGCTCAAGAGATGCAAACCATAATCTGTTACTTGACCATCAATCGGATTTGTAATTCTGCAATTCGTACGCAATTGGTGTGGAAGATCATCACATATATTTATTGCAAACTTATTCCACAACTTGTCAGGATGTATCGGAGAACATTGTGTTAGAATAAGGGCAAATAATCTTCTCAATTGGTATCCGCCTTCATAACCGAAGCTTCTTCTAAACATTGCGCCATTCTTCGTCATCTTCTAAAAGACCCCTGCAACACATGCATCTTTAAACGTATTATATTGAATACCATTGTATGTGCGTAAATTTTCCCACGATGTCGGGCCTTTCACGGTAATTAGTAATAGCCGGAGGTAAAATCTCTCTCCACTTGAGGGGCTAGCAAAGTATATTCTACCAATAGCATTGCTTGATGTCGGGATGCCTTCGCTTTCAAAAATTTTTATTCCAAGTGTAATTCTGTGGCATTTGTTGATATGTTAAATCTCGGCCATTCTATCGAGGCACAACAATTAAAAAAGCCATTAATTTTATTTCTCCTTGACCAATCGATCTCGTGATCGTCTTGAATCATACAAAACATTATGTTCTCTAGAAGATGGAGATCCAATCGAATAACATTAGGACATTCTTCATGTAAAGTGTTGCCAAATAACCGCCATGCAGCCTTAAGTGGTCCAATATACCTTGCATCAAGATATTGTTTGATCTCATCACCCCTCCCCAAACCATTGTAGTTCTATCATGTCCTTTGTAGATGTACTTATTAATGTACTTGACACATCTCATTCCAACACAAACCTCCACATTAATATGACAGCTTAAACATCTCTAGATAAGGATTATATGGTACGACATCTCTATTATCAGTTGTTTCCCTTCACCATCAATACCAAGTCATTGTTGCGCCGACGATAGATCGGGTAGCCGTCAACATCAATAGAAGTAGTTTCGCCCATAGTTTTGGGTATCGCTTCTTGCAAAAATTATTGTCCATACATTGTGCACGTGGTTTCTGCCAAGCATGGTCCATGTATCATGCATCTTTAACGTGCCGAAAAGTGCAGGCTTACTGATCGATCGTAACTCCGCCGAGACCACCCTATCAACTTGTTCGGTGTTTTCATCTTATCCTTCTGCGAGAAAAAACTCGAGCAAGCATATGAGGCAATCCCGCTTTTTGAAACTCAATCGTGAAAACATATGCTTCTATTCGTCCGAACACCCTCTTTTCTTTTACCGTTTTCATCAATTGTTTTCTTTAATTCAAAAACTCGAGCAACCAAATCGGTCGATCAGCAGCTTTGATTAGGTAGTAGAGCATCATTAATTTCAAGGCCACGGTTGTTGGTCGTCATGGTTAAAAAAATATCGGGTGTTTGTATGTGCGATAGCCATAGAATCTTGAAAAATTTCATACATGTGCCTCGGTCCACCAAGAAAAGAAGATGGAAGAATATATCTCTTGCCAATTTGATCTCCCTCTTGATCATGGATTTCTTGGAGGTCTTTATACCGCTCAACACGAATAAACTCAACTTGGTTTTTTCTAATGTAGTAAAGACGGTTTTGTCTCGTAGCGCCCAAACATCCACCAAATATTCTCTGAAACAACTTTGGGCTCTCAAAATGGTTGAATACTCAAGTTCGTTGGAATAAACGATAACTATAGTAATCCATCATTGTGAGTCGGTTTCTTGGGTTAGTACTTGGGGCATCTTTACCCACATCCCAATGCATCATTGACGGTTCCCACCCTAGCTCCCCAAATGGAAACAATAAAACATTATGCAATGGTGCGTATACCGGGTGACATTCACTAATCCGCATCAACCCTCGGCCTCCTCGAGATATACAACAATAGTTCTTGATTCCCTAATTTCGCATTCATCACTGCAATATTATCGCAATCTCATCTACCGTTGGTGCATTATAACGTCGCCGATCGCCTCGATTATATACTGCAAACACGCTGGTAAATCTTGGTTAGATTCATCTTGGTTTTGTTGTTGTAATATTTCGTGTGCTTGATGAAATTTAGATAAAAATGGGTTGTTTTGTAACAAACATTCTTGGATGAGGGCCAAGAGTTCTCGATCTAATGTAGGATTCTCGACGTTCACGATCAAGTAAGGCGCGCACACCGGTCGTATATATAAAGCCGAGCACGGGATTCGAGCATGGGCACCTCGACTGGGTAATAATGCACCATTACAATGTCGCAATTCACCATGGATAGTGAAGCTATAAGGACCCCTCCCTATTAGGACACTACGATCTATTGTACATCCAAGACTTGTAAAAGCGTTTCCTGCATTATACTGTCGAATGTGCTGCAAAAATGATTTAGATTGGCTGTCACAACCTTCGTATAATGTTCTGAAGAGAGTAGGTGGATCACGAAGTGGAGGTATGTTGATTTTCCCTTGATTGCAACACGTTCCAAATTTGAGATTGGACCTAGAAGAACGAACCAATCTCTCAGCGATCCAGTGCATCGCTTTACAGTACTCACAAATGATGTTCATTCTCCCGAGGAATGGCGGCTTTCATCGGCAAAGACTCGATGATTATCAATGACGGGTACAGGAAACGCATCATCCTTAAAGCCACCTATTTGGTCTTGTTGTTCCTCTTCAAACTCACCTATACGACCATGTTCTTCTTCAGTTGTAAAAGGTTCTTCTAGTATAGGTGTCCTACATTTAAAAGGTTGAATTAAAATCTTTTATTTTATTATTATTTTTTTTAATGAAAGCAGGGCGGCACCTGCGAGAATTTATTAAATAAAAGGAGAAATTACAAACTTAAGGGGGACAACCAGCCTTACCCTTTGAACGGGGGGACAAAGGAGCCTTACCTCAAAACAGAAGCTACAAGGAATCAAAACAATATGAAAATCAAGAAACACGAATCCTAGGCGTGCCTTGGGCATCAAGAAGAACATTACTTCGATGGAGCAAGGAAAGTCGACAACGATGAAGAAGCAATCGACCCTTGTCCACGGCCAAGTTAGCCAATCCATCAGCCACAAAATTAGCCTCCCTAAAGCAATGGTGAACCGTGAAATTAAGAGAATTCTTTAACAATTTAATCGCACGAACAAAATAGGCCAGGTTCCATGGAATGTTGTACTCCTTATTAATCAAATCACAAATGATCATTGAATCAATCTCGACTAAAGCTCCACTATGATTATTGCTATCGAGCCATCGAAGACCTTGGAAAAGAGCTCGAATCTCGGACTCATTATTAGTAGCCTCACCATAAAAAGAATAATAAGCGTGAATGACATCCCCTTCAGAGTTTCTAATCACACCCCCACCACCACTAAGACCGGGATTACCCCGACAAGCTCCATCAGAATTAAGTTTTAGAATACCGGGCGGGGTTTAGACCAAGAAATAGCTCGAACCGTAACTTTTTCGAATAGCATAAGATAAGGTAAGACCGTTGCTTTGCTGAAGCCCAAAAAATTCAAGGCGATAGAATGGAATTAAGATCATAATCACTTGCCTTAACAATCGATTATGAGGCTTGAGAGAGCCTTCGAAAATCACCCCATTTCGAAATTTCCAAATATTCCATAAAATCAGAGAAGGGAGCAGAATAAGAATTGATGATTTGGCCATACACCAATTAACTAAGCGTATTTGGACCGAAGCCCCACGAAGAACGATACCATGAGGAGAAAAAGCATTCCAAATATAAGAGCGGCCTCCCATAAAGGAGCAGATGAGGAAAGGTTTCAGATACTATGGTTAACACAACAAACACACCGAAACAATATGAAACCCTTTCTTGAGAAGGCCTTCATCAATGGGAAGCGACTCAAGAATAACAAAGAAATAGACTAATACGAGCGGGAGGTATTTATGCCATACAAATTTATAAGGCAGTTGGGAAGCGAGGCGGGAGATACAGTCTCTAGCGAGCGAAGAGTGAATATACGGCGACATGCGGCTCAAAAAGGGATGTCGGTGATCAGTTAACCCAATAGATTGATGAGAGATGGCTGAATATCGGCTTGAGAAAGAGTGGATATGGCAATAGGAAGCGAATTCGTCGATATCAAAGAGATCGGCGATTCTATTGAAGCGATCTTGAGGTTTCGAAAGGCAGTTGGGCGACCAATTGTCGTGCCATATGGAAATAGAACTGAACCTACAATCCGGCCTATATAATGTTCAGCCACGGGTTTAATTTTTTGGAGGCGTTGCCATATATGGGAGCCTCGACTTGAAGACAAAGTCACATGAGAGAGCGAGCAATATCTGGCTCGAAGAAAATCGGTCCATATATTTTTCATAGTCGAAACCTCCACCACAGCGAGAAAAAGCCTTGACCAACGTGAAGAGGGAATGTATTCGGCTCCACCCATTTGCTTGGGCAAACAACGGGTCTTCAAGAAATCCGGTGAGACTTAGCTTTACCATCTGCATTGCTCCAAAAGAAATTTGCGAAAAATTTCTCTAGCATTCTAATAACGACTCTTGGGGGTTCAAGAGAGGCAAAAGATAAGCCGTAATAGAAGAGAGCACATGATTAATGAGTAGCTCGACACGATTTAGAAAGGATCCAGTCCAAGAAGCAACCTTCTGCTGCAGCTTTAGGGCTATAGAATCAAAAAGCCTCTTATTCCGTCTGCCATAATAAAGAGGGCATCCCAAGTAAGTTATAGGGAGAGAGCCTGAACGAAATCCCGAAGAAGCTGTAATACTAGGCTGAGAGAGGATGAGAGAGGGATTAACAAAAATTTGGCTCTTGTCACAATTAATGAGCTGCCAGAAATCTCGGTATAATGATCAAGGAAGTTTGAATGCTTGAAGGGATCGGCGACTTCCATTACAAAAATAATGATATCATCATGAATGCGAGATGGGAAATTTGAGGACATCCGCTCGAAGAATAACATACAGAAGGATTTTCAGCATGTAAAATATTTAGCCCCCGACTAAGAACCTCCGAAGCAATAATAAATAGGCTCGGGGATAGAGGATCACCCTGTCGAAGGCCACACTTGGACTGAAAAAACCCTGCAGCTTCACCATTGATCAGAATTGAAAACCAATTATCGGATATCAAGCGCCCGGATCGGTCGATAAAAACTTCACTAAAGCCAAATTTTCGGAGAACTTGAATAAGGAAAACCCAGGAAACCTTATCAAACGCCTTAGCCATATCCAACTTCATAATCACATTTGAGCCTGATATTTTCTTACCCAAAAATGAAACCAACTCCTGAGCAAGCAAGATATTATCCTGAATAACTCTACCTTGAGTGAAAGCACCTTGATTAGGGGAAATAATATGAGGCAAAATCTTAGCAATACGAGAAGCAAGGAGTTTAGAAATTATTTTGTTGCAGAAGTTACATAAACTGATTGGGCGGAGGTCCTTAAAAGTGGAAGGAACATCAACTTTAGGAATGGTAGCAAGGAGGGTACTAGACCACGATCGGGGCAAAGAAAATCCAGCAAAAAACTCCAAAATGGCAGCATGGAGGTCCAGCTTTATAATGTCCCAAGCAACATAGAAAAAATGTCCCGTGAACCCATCCGGACCCGCAGCACTATCACCACTTAGGCTAGAAATAGTAGACCAGATTTCATCAATTGAAGGGGGAGAAATAAGAGTTTGGTTCCATTCTTCAGTAACCAATCTGGGGATCATACTCAGGTCCCTCGGCATAGGAGGAGAGGCTGCTTGAAGCTGTGAACAAAAATAATCAATAGTAGGACGATGTTGTTGTTGTTCACGCATTCGTCATCTCCTTTGTGCTAATGTCCGTCTCGAATGAGAGATAACAATGTTTGAATGTTCTTCTTCGGTTGTAAAGGTTTTCTAGTATAGGTGTCCTACATTTAAAAGGTTGAATTAAAATTTTTAAGGTATGTTTATTTGAATTAAAAGGAGAGAAAAGAAAAATTAAGTTACATAATAGTATGACGATGTTGTTGTTGTTCACGCATTCGCCGTCTCCTTTGTGCTAATGTCCGTCTCGAAGGAGAGATAACAATGTTTGAATGTTCTTCTTCAGTTGTAAAAGGTTCTTCTAGTATAGGTGTCCTACATTTAAAAGGTTGAATTAAAATTTTTTAAGGTATGTTTATTTGAATTAAAAAGGAGAGAAAGAAAAATTAAGTTACATAATAGTAGGACGATGTTGTTGTTGTTCACGCATTCGTCGTCTCCTTTGTGCTAATGTCCGTCTCGAATGAGAGATAACAATGTTTGAATGTTCTTCTTCAGTTGTAAAAGGTTCTTCTAGTATAGGTGTCTTACATTTAAAAGGTTGAATTAAAATCTTTTAAGGTATGTTTATTTGAATTAAAAAGGAGAAAAGAAAAATTAAGTTACATAATAGTAGGGCGATGTTGTTGTTGTTCACGCATTAAATGCGTCTCCTTTGTGCTAATGTCGTCTCGAATGAGAGATAACAATGTTTGAATGTTCTTCTTCAGTTGTAAAAGGTTCTTCTAGTATAGGTGTCCTACATTTAAAAGGTTGAATTAAAATCTTTTAAGGTATGTTTATTTGAATTAAAAAAGATAGAAAGAAAAATTAAGTCACATAATAGTAGGACGATGTTGTTGTTGTTCACGCATTCGTCGTCTCCTTTGTGCTAATGTCCGTCTCGAATGAGAGATAACAATGTTTGAATGTGGTTCACTATTTGGTTGAAAATTCGTTCAACTCTTTCTATTGCGAAAGCGTCTTATTAGAATCCGTCTACCTTGGTCGTATTATTGGCGATATCGTCCTTTGAAATGCAGAAGTGTTACGATTGGGTTCGTGAATTATAGAAGATGAGCTTTCTCATAACTCCATATTCAAAGAAGGGGGGAACATTTGCATAACTCTCTTTCAACTCAATCGCACGGCCAATTCATAATCATCGTCCTAGAGCAATTAAGGTAACTAAATAAATAATATAATTGTAATTTGTTCAACATGTGTGCATATGGTTGGGTGACTTTGGTGACAACTAAACAAAACATAAAAAAGCTAATCATAACATAAATCCTGAAAATCCTTGTAACAAACCAAAGTATGTAGCATAAAAGTATGACATAATAATAATTTTGGCATTATAATCTATTCAACATGTGTGTATATGGTTGGGTGAGTTAGGTGACAACCAAACAAAACATATGTAGAGATTAATAAAAACTAATCAGAAAATAGAATCATGAAAACCATGTAATTAATTAAATTCATCTATTTTGGTATTTTATAATCGACATGGTATATGTTGAACCTAAAATAAACATGATATGAAGCCTCTATGTAGGAACAATTAGTTTAACACAACATGCTCAAAATAATCCTAATAATCCTACCTCTTGTCGAGATGGTGGCGATGGTGGTGCTGGTTCTTTTCCTTTTCTTTGAGGTGGAGGTTGATCCATGTAGTGAAACTTGTTGCTGCTTAAATATAAAAAAGAATAATTTGTTTTAAAACATTAAGCAAGACAATCAAAATTATAATCCTATTTTTCTTTTTCTTTTTTAAATTGAAAGATTCTTAAATGGCATGCAATCAAAAAATCATAGGGGAAAAACAGTAGAGAAAAATTATGATCATATTGCTTTTAGAAACCTGGTTCAACTTATTTTGAGTTTCTATTGTATGGCTGGTAGCAACAAACTGATAGGCTTTTCCCACTTTATCAAATTTTCATTATTATCATAATATTCTTGGTATCTATCATTTTACAATTTTATGCGGTTATAATTTTAGTCATTGGACCAAGCGAATTGATTTTATTATCTTTGTGGTTATATTTCCATTACAACATAATTAGAAATTCAAATTACGGAGAGGAAAACAAACAACCAAAGAGAAGAAGAAAGACAAACTTACGAATAGAATATCAATTAAACGATTATTACACAAATGAACATATAAAAGGAAAAGATTACGGCATGTACAACCACTCATTTCTATGTAAGATGGCTCAAATGCATGAATTATATTGATTAAACATTTATTTAAAAAAAAAGTATTTATGTTGTTCTTGTGGATGTTAAAATAACTAACGTTTGATATTTTTGAATTAAAAATTATGTAAATAGTTATTAGGAAAGTAGCATGGCTTGACAACTTAATTTTTTTCCAAATATGTGTTTGATTGATGTAATAATTGGTAATGGATAAGTAAAAACCAAAATAAAATGCTAAAGAAGATTGCTAAAAACTCTCCTTGGACTAATAACTTGAAAATGAGTTGGATAAAAAGTATCTTCTTTCACTTGCATTTTATTTATTTATTTGATTAATTGAAAAAAAGAAAGCTAAAAGCTAAACAGAGACTCACATAATGGACTCCTCTAGAATTAATTTATTTATGCTTGCACCCTTCTTCCCAATTCCCAAGGCAGTCTGTCACCTCATTTGTTTCCCTGTTGTACTTGATCCCGAGAGCTTATGGTCTTGCACAATTTGATGATCAATTTGCATTCTTGAATATTTTTATTTGATCAATTTGATGATCAATTTGCATTCTTGAATATTTACTAATATTTGTAAATTTATCTCCAATTGGTAGAAGACAGACTTTAGAGTATCTATAAAATTAGACCAAGTCAAATCGAGGGGATAGTGCTAGCAAGACCTATAACAGCCACATATTACATGAGAGAGCACCTAACATCTAAGAAACAAATGCATTTGTCATATGTACATGACAAAGAGCCATTTTAGATCAAACTCGTTTACATTGTGTTGCTTAAGAAAATAAATATAAAAGACCCACATAATGCCTACTCCTACCATAAACTCAATGGCGACATCGAGTTAGTTGCACGGGTAAATGACCACAAAGATAATGCAAAATAAGTAAAGCTTTCTTCTTGAGAAAAAAACTTGGGAAAATCATTCGCGTATAGTGGATTGATAATACTACTCCACCCAGAAAATCTAAGCTACTAATCTTCTTTTCTCTCTCCAATTTTTATTTTTTCTTTTCAAAATCATGATTATTTTCGTGACATACAAAAAGTCTATGACATTGATGCAATTTTAAGAAAATGTAAGACGTAAAAGATAACACGAAACTCACCAATGCAATCTGGTAGTGCTGATTTCGGTGGCTCGATTTGATACAAACTCTTCACTACCAAGATTGAGTTTCGAGGCAACCTGCAACAAAAAGATGCTTAGTTTTATGAACCTTTAAATCACATTTCAAAAACATCGGGTATTGATCGATGTTTTAATTAATCTTTTTCCTTGCAAGTGGACAAGACTATTATAGAATAGTATTGGAAGCAAGGGTCGAACCACGAGAGACAAGTGATCACGAACGGTGCAATTTATTGATAGCAAATTATTAATCTAAAGAGGGTTTTTATATTTATTTCTATTCTAAACTACTATTTATATTTAGACGTTTATCTAATTAGCAGTAATAACAGATATGAAGATCTTATGGTGGGTGGCAATCTAGGATTCTGGGTTTCACTTGTATCTCCTTTATGTTCAATTCATAATATTATCATTCAATTTCTTGGGTTCGTTCACTAAAGATAGATATAGTCTGTTGAACAATTGGTTCGACCTCCATCCCATAAAATTCATCCATTCTATATCCTAAGCACATGAGCTGTAAATCTAGGCTGTCACCTAGATTTATGATCTATCTGTCACCTAGATCATGTATGAACACTGGTCCTAACTTATCACTCTCGTGCATCGATAGGTCCAATTTATTGTGTTGGTGAGCCGATTGTGCGACATATGCACATTGGTCATGCGAGTTATCCGCACCTCTAAGCCTTTATTATTTGCGATTACATTCATTTGTTCAAAGCAAAATAATATAGGGATTGATAAACAACACAATCAACAAGAATTGAATGATCATATATAAGAATCAAAACATAAATTTGATACAAGTTACCTCCCACCTCCTAGATTATGGATGAATTAGTTCATCATAGACAATGAACATCACATGGAGATGATCGGATACATGATTTGATCTTCAATACTTGAAATTACAAAATCTAACTATGATATACAATCTAAAAACTACCTAAAATCTACTAAAGAGAGCTTCCAGCCGTCCTCTCTTTTTATTGGTCGGCCTCTGACTTCAATATATACCCGGGAGTTGTAATCCAATCGAATCACTCAGTGAAAACACGAAAATCACGCATTCTGACCACCTTGCGGTCGCAAGGTGTTGGATACCTGCGTCATAGGTCTCAGTGTGTCGGCTTTGGAAAGCTTGACTTTGCCCATCTTGCCTACCTTGCGGTCACAAGTGCGAGGTACCTTGCGTCATGAGGTCTCGAAATCAACAGATCTTCATTCTTCTTCATTCATTTCTCTTTTGCCCTTCTTGAAATTTGCACTTAAAACCACAGGAGTTTCGCGTATTTTCACTAATAACCACGAAACTTACAAAACTCACCGAAAACATATATTAGTAGCCAAAAGCCTCGTGTAATAGCATAATTTAAGTCATAGAAGCATATAAAATCGACGTATAAAATACATCGATCAGGTATACAGGGCAAAGGAAATTAAAAAAAAATAGCTAACTATACAGGGCAAAGGAAATAAATCACAGAAGTTGAACAATGCTTTACTGAGATTATTTTAGCTCTACTCTTTGAACTGCCTGTAGGTTGTAGCAGTGTTGCTACCTTAGCATGTCTTATAATGTGTCAGAGATAAAATTTGCATAGACATAAAAAGTTTTAGTCTTTGTGTTCACTGTTATTCTAAGTTCTAACAATCTTTCCCATACTCTAATAAGTATACGAATTATAAAATCATACATTTTACCTTTGAGAGGGATGCCTTTTCTGGTATCTATCTGTACCATTTACTAACAACTAATAAAACAATTTTTGAGGTAAAAAATTGAACATCACACAAATTGTTGTTTATGGAAATACTTAGATTATATTCATGTCACCAACCCTTTCACTTTTTCCTGCTGCATTTTGGCCTTAGTCCTTTCCTGTGATTTGTTACCCCAGCTGACGGATAGAGATAAATTATTCCAGATTATGGATCCGACATTGGATTTGTTTGAACCTCTATTTTCTACCAACATTACTCATAAATATCATAGTTTTCATAACAACGTTCCACAAAAGTATATCATAATTTGAAGAATTAAAACACACAAATCACTGATTTTTAAAAAAGTATAGCACATGCAAAATCAAAACCCCAGAACCCAGAAATATAATCAATTGTTACCCAAATGAAATAATTAATTTACCAAGAAATGTACTGAAGTCTTCATGAATATATACCTTGTGTCCAGACTGGGTTGCTGCATGATTGACTGCTACTGCAGGATTGACTACTACTGTTTCTGTTTACTTCTCGAGTATTTGTAAAATCAAAGTAAATTTCAAATTGATAAACTCAGAAATTGTGATAGTTAGTAAAATCCCATGAAAGATTGATACACTCACTAACCTGATCTTTGATTTTACTAATCAGTTTTGCTTGTGTTTTGCAGTTTCAACAGATAATTCCTCGGTAAGCAATACCCAATTCAAGTACTCTGGTTCTTTAAGATCTTCAAGAGACTCGGTTGAACAGGTTGGGGCAGCTGATTTTTCCTTTGAAGAAATTTATAATGCAATGGGAAACTTCTCTCCTACAAATATAATTGGGGATGGAGGGTTTGGTATTGTATATAAGGGAAAGCTGAAAGATGGATCTGTTATTGATGTAAAGCGTGCTAAATTAAAACAAAAAAATACATTAAGAACTGTTGATCATCATAATCTTCATTCCCAGATTCCAAAAAACCAAAAATAAGAATATAAGGAAACCCTTGCACTCATGAGATACTGATTATGTTACACTAATTAAGTGTGTAGATTCAAATGAAAATACCAGCCTCATGACATAAATAAATATTAAGTTATCAAGTAATTTTACATGAGCACCATTTTGTAAATTCAATCTCATACTCTGCTCTAACAGAATTCATCGATGCAAAGTACCAGTTCAACAAAACATTCAACTCATATAAAAAATTGAATGATATGCCAACGATTATACATCAATTTAAGTTATGCAAATTCAATTACAAATTACAAAAATATCAGTTCCTAGAGAAAATGATTCACCATTACAAAAGCAGGGGGAATCCTTCATGCACTTTCAACTGTAGAAAGAAAATTGTCCCAAAAATTCTCTTAGGTCAAGTCCCCCTCAAGTTTATTTTAAATAATACTTCCCAACAATTTCAGCTGAAGGATATATCTAACATATATCACACAAGTTCGATATCAAACAGTAATCATGAGTTACCTTATGCGAACTTGAACTTTGAACGAAGCGGAAGACTTTCGCTTGAGCTACGATCTTCGTATGTCACGATTATCAAACATGCAAGTCTCTCTCGTCGGATTGATATCACGGAGCACGGATATCAATACTGGTTCACACCACAAATCGAAGCCTCTTGATGGTTAGGCTAGATGAAGTATTTTGGTGAGATAGAATTGGGAGGAAAGAGGAGGGCGGCCAACTACTTTTGGCGTGTAATTCATGTAGGGTTTTATCCCCTTAGTTGCCCTATTTATATTATTACCAAGAAACCCTATTTCTTGTAGATTAAGTCAATCCTAAACCCATTCGGATTAGGAAACTAATTAACCAATTAATAATAATATAAATATATTCCATGTGGGCGGGACTAAATAATCGGGCCACAAGCCCAATTACTAACATCTCCCACTCGTACACATAGATCCACCTCTCTAACCAATTCGTATCATCAAAACCCGTTAAACACTGCTTCTTCATACTGGAAGTGAAGCGTGCGACATGACGAGAAAGATAAAGGGTGGAGCGCTATACCAAATCACCATCTGACCAGCATAGAACGTCCTCGTTAGAAAATAAAACTCGTCTATACCCCAGACTGTATATATACATCAATTTAAGCATCCTCAATCCCTCAAGAGCGGTGCTTAAATCTCAATATGTTTGTGTATCAAGATCAATCTCTTGAACCATATGTTCAATATGATCGCCATGGCATTGAAACACAAAAAATAGAGATGCATATCATACTATCTTCCTTAGACACTCATATCAATCACTCTTGGTTAACTGCTTTCCCAGCAATACTCTGTAGGACTGTATGTGCATAGCCCGTTGGTCGGCATGCCAAAGTAGCATCATCAACATCCAAGTTCATGATATAGTTCTAAGTCACATAGGGTATAATCGTGACCTGGATTTGATCACTAGAACTCACACAGTGATGAAGCAGGGATCATTCAATCACTTTCTTAAGTCGCATTATAGTCACATACAGTATGAAGTGTATGCTATGACAGAACTCCCACACGAGTAGGCATGTTATGCTCAAACGTCATACGAACCTTAGTCTAGCCGCCCTTCTAGCGTCTAACCGGAGTACTTAAAAGTAGTCACTCTTTTAGTAGTCACATTCGGACTTTTCCTTGGGATATGAAGTCGACCTTATAAAAGGTCTCATCTTGGCCGTATGCCAAGGCGATAAATGTAATGTCATTTGCGTACCCCCCTTCGTAGGTGCCAAAGACTTTTACTATCTCAACTTGCTCGCCCAACTAGCGACAAGGTGAATTACCCGTGTGAGAGGGAAAATTCAATATCCACGCCATCTTTTTAATCAAAAATATATATGCTACACAATTTCATATTGAAACATCCAATTAACATATAAAAGGAATAAAATGAAACTGCAATTTATTCAAACGATAGTGAAAAATAATAATCAAATGTCAACAAATGTGTTCTCAGAATAAATGTCAAATCCTACGAAGTCCTAGACCCAACATATGATCCTGAAAGATCTCTTTAGCTAGAGGTTTAGTCATAGGGTCAGCCAACATGCTTCTAGTAGGAATGTATTCTAGAACAACTTTCTTTTCTCCAACCATGTCTCTAGTGAAATGATACTTAATGTTAATGTGTTTCGTCTTCCCATGATACTTGGGATCTTTAGTGTAACCTAAAGCAGCCATGCTATCACAAGCAAAGACTACAGGATGATCCACATGCGTCGTAACATCAAGATGTTGAAGAAAACTTCTCAACCACACAGCTTCTTGAACCACAGCTGAGCAAGCCATGTACTCTGACTCCATCGTGGATAAGGCGGTGCTAGTCTGTCGCTTGCTACTCCAAGAGATAGCTCCACCACTAAGGAGGAAAGCGTAGCCCGAAGTAGATTTATAACCATCTACATCTCTAGCCCAATCCGCGTCAGTGAAACCTTTCAAGCTCAAATCCCCACCTTGGTAACATAGGGTTAAATATGTGGTTCCCACCAAGTAACGCAGAACCCTATTCACTGCCATCCAGTGTTGAGGTCCAGGATTACTTTGGAATCGACTCAACATCCCAACTGCAAAACATAGGTCAGGCCGAGTACACACCATAGCATACATCAAGCTTCCTATCGCATTCGCATATGGAGTCGTAGACATTCTCTTTTTCTCTTCTTCATTCTTAGGGCATTGGTTTGTACTAAGGACACATCCTTTTTCCATTGGAGTGATAACGGGTTTTGCGTTAGTCATGCCAAATTGTTCGATAACCTTCTTAATGTAAGTAGTCTCTTGAGACAAACTGAGAAATTTTTTCAAACGATCCCTAATGACTTTTACTCCAAGCACATAGCTTGTTTCACCCAAGTCTGTCATATCGAAAAGCGCAGACAGCCACTCTTTAGTGGCATTTATCATCTCCATATCATTCCCAACTAGTAGGATGTCATCAACATAGAATGACAGAATCAAGACCTTTTTCTTGGATCGTTTAACATACACACAATGGTCTTACTCAATCATCACAAGCCAATTGAGGTTATCGCTTGATGAAAGCGAATGTACCACCGTCTAGATGATTGTTTGAGACCGTAGATGGAACGTTTGAGTCGGCACACTCTGCGCTCTTGTCCCTTGACTTCAAAACCCTCTAGTTGAGTCATATAGATCTCTTCATCTAGTTCTCCATTGAGAAAAGCAGTTTTAACATCCATCTGATAAAGTTCTAGATCCATGTGTGCTACTATCGCTAGGATTAGGCGAACAGAGGAAAATCTCACCACAGGGGAGAATGTCTCCTCATAGTCTAAACCCTCTCTTTGGGTAAAGCCTTTCGCCACAAGACATGCTTTATATTTGTCAATTGATCCATCTGCCTTTCGCTTGACTTTGAAAACCCATTTGTTTCCAATAGTCTTACGACCTTGCGGAAGATCAACTAACTCTCAAATCTGATTCTTTTTCATAGAGGAAATTTCATCTTCCATTGCAGTCATCCATTCACTGTTTGTAGGTAAAGAAAGAGCTTCTTTGAACGATGTAGGCTCACTAGAATTGAAAAAGTAGTTAGAAAGATTCCTCTTTGATCGCGAATCTATATTTCCACGTTTACTTCTTCGCTTTAGTATCGGACTCCCACTAGAATCCAGACTCCACTCGGATGAAGATCACCTTGACTCTCATTGGCGACTTCCATAGGCTCAACCTCATGTTGTACCGTAGGATTAGGTTGAGGCAATTCCCCACCTTCGCCAAAAGATGTCATATGTTCTTCTTCCATCTCAAAAAGTTCAAAGTCTTTCCTAACTTCACCTATTTGTGGGAAATCATTCTCAATGAAATCAACATTGCGCGACTCTGATTCGGTCATTCCTAGGTCAGGTTTTCCACCGTACATAACATAACCCTTTGAGGTATCTGAATACCTTATGAAAACACACTTGTTTCCTCTAGGGCCTAGTTTTCCAAACTTATTGGAGGTACTATGGACATAACCTGCACAACCCCAAGGATGAAGATGCCCCAATTTAGGCTTCTCACCTTTCCAAAGTTCATAAGGGGTTGTGAACCGACTTAAGGCACTCGGTTAAGTATGTAGGTGGCAGTCATTAGCGCATCCCCCCAAAATGAAATTGGGAGGTTGGCCTGTGCCATCATTGACCTAACTATTTCCAACAATGTTCGATTCCTTCCTTCTGCAACACCATTTTGTTGCGGAGTTCTAGGAATTGTCAACTGCTCGGCGTATTCCCTTTTTCTCACACAATTCTTTAAATTGATCGATAAATACTCACGGCCGTCGGTTCTAAGTTTTTAAGCTTTTATCCTTTTGATTCTCAACCTCTGCGAAAGCACTCAAAACACTTGAGAGCTTCATCGCGGTGAGAAATAAGGTAAACATAACCATAGCGTGTGTAGTCATCGATAAAAGTGAGAAAATAGGAAGCTCCATGACGTGCCTTAACATTCATTGGTCCGCAAATGTCTGAATGGACTAACTCTAATGGATGTGTGGCTCTTTTTGCCTTACCAAAAGGCTTTCGGCAAGCTTTTCCTGCCAAACAAGATTCACACAAGGGTAGGTTGACTTTGCTGAGAGACCCCATAGGCCTTCTAGCCAATCTAGTCATCCTATCTTTTCCTATATGTCCAAGTCTAGCATGCTATAACTCAGAATTAGAATCATCATAAACCATGCAAGAAGAAGAATTAATAGAAGAATTATGGGAATCCAACAAATCTAATTTAAAGAAATTATCTGACCAAGAACCATGTCCCAAAATCTCATCACCAAAACAAATATCCAAGTGATCACTACTAAAATTAAAAGAATATCCATGTCCTAGCAATTGTACTACTGATAATAGATTATGTCGAATTCCAGGTGCATAAAGAACTTCATGAAGAGTCAATGTGCGTCCACTCCGCAATTGAAGTTGGTATGAGCCAACTCCTTTGACTTCAACAGACGAACTGTTTCCCATGAAAATTCTTCTTGTACCCGCAAGAACTTTTCGATAATCTACAAATCCTTCTCGATCCCTCGTCACATGTTTGGTTGAGCCTGAGTCTACAATCCACACAGGGAGAGAGTCAACAAATAAAACATGAGAGCAAACACAACTTTGCATGGAGATAGGATTAAGTGATACCTTTTTGGGCTCAGGACAAGTCCGAGCAAAATGACCCAAGGCACCACAGTTGTAGCACTTTTGCTTAGCAATATTCTTTTTGCCTCTACGGCGTTTAGCAATCTTGTCACTTTTGGGGCCAAATTCTGAGTCTTCTTGCCTTTAGCTTGTTTCTTGCGTTGCCCGTATAGCGGACCCTCAAGGGAAACAAGAGCAAGATCACGAGTCGCAAAGACTTATCGCGATTCGCTTCATGACACTCGACCTCAAGCTCAACATGGCGAGATACATCTGCAAAAGTCTGAATGGAGTCTGTATGAGTCAAGATACGCCTCAAACCACTCCAAGAGTTAGGCAGTGAACGAATCACCGCTTGAACTTGCTGTTCATCAGATAAGATAGAACCAGCAGCCTTAAGATCACGAATCATTCCGGACATCTCGCGTAGTTGTTCAAGAATGTTACGTTTCTGGTCAATCTTATAGCTTTCAAACTTGTAAGTCAAAGTCCTTAACTTTGTAGCAGAAGTATTCCCATAAATGCGCTTAATGTCGTCCCACATTTGTTTTGCAGTCAGGCAATCCTCAAACTCGCCAATCAGATCATTATGCATGCTACTCAGCATAGTAAAACATGCACATCGATCTTTCTTTTTCCATTCAAGGAATTCCTGCATTTTCTCGGCGTCTTTGCCGGGCGATGGTCAAATTACCCATCTCCCGGTTCTACCATCACAAGATCTAGGTTGTCAAGAACCTCTTGCTCATTTAGCAAATACGTGATTTTCCTTTGCCAAACACTATAGTTTGTGCCATCCAATTTCTCACACTTGTTAAGGTCAGCGATTACATTTTGAGAAGTCATTTCACTACAATTTATTGCAAAAATAAGACATAAGCATATATATATTTCGATTCACTCTTGTTCTAAAAAATCAATTACTAAATATAATCACATCATACACGTAAGGAGGGAAAATCAATGAGGCTCATAATCACAACCAAGGTATGCACAACGTGAAAATATTCATAAATTGATAATTTAAACAAAAGAAATAAGATAGAACAAATCCATCAAGCACATATCATGTACATAAATATTTTCACTACTGAAAATAAAATTATTGGGTCTCGTATAGTCCCAATCGCAATTTTAGAGCCCAAAACGACAATTAAATATACTAAAAATGACTTAAAAATAGTTTAAAATTCACAAAGAATTTTAAAAAAAATCAGAACAGTCCCAAATAGCCCTAAACATTCACAGAATGACAAAACAACCTCTGGATATTATTTTTGAATTTTTAAAAAATCAGAAAACATGTTTTTATACACTGAAAAAGCAAAAACAAATATTTACAGACTGAATTGATCAAAACAGAGGCCACCATTGGACTCAGAATGCAAAAATACATCCAGACGCGTCGGCCGTTTCCAAAACGGAGCTCTGGGGACGCCGCACGCGCCCTCACGCGCCACCTGTGCGTGTGGGCTTCCATGGACAGGCGGCCGTGAGGCGGCGTCACCATGACGTGGCATCGGCTGGCGGGCGGCGTCATCTTGGCGTCGATGGCGTGGGGCGACGCCATCGAAAGCGAGTCGGTGGGTCCCACTACTGACGTGGCAGACACATCATCAGTCAACGCGTTGACCATTGACCAGCCAACGATTGACTGGTCATCCTCCCACGTCGTCTTCCACGTGCTCAGCCGGAGCGAGACGTCCACGCGCCGCCTTCCGGTGCTCCGATGATCTCACGGACGGTGGCGTTGGATTCGTCTCTTCGAGCACTTTCCAGTGATGTACTTTTTACATCGAAAGGAGTGCCACAAAAGGCACGTGCATCGAGGCCGAGAGTGGGGGTCGTTTTGACGTCAATTTTTCAACCCTAAAAATCGATTCGCGAAGTGATCCGCGAGCCAACTTCGCGAGGCCATAAAACGTTCATTTTAAGTCCAAATTAAGCATATAATATGTCGTTGGAAAGCCCTCGCGGAGTACTACAAGTACAGTCCATAAAATCACTATTTTACAGAACATAAACAGGTCATAACAGCATGCAAAGTTTCGGAAAAATCAATTTTCAACAAAACTTGAGTTTGCGATATTTTGAAAAATACCCAACGGAATTCAACGAGAATTTAGTATGTTGTTCGCCTCGTCGTAGGGAACTCAGATATATAAATTTTTCTCGAAAATAAAAAAAATTTACACATAAAATAATAAAACTCATTTGTTTCGTTATCGAGTAAAACTTTTAAACAAACCCAAAAACAAAAACATGCGATTCATGGCATAACGATATGAGCAATCAAACATATATGCTCTAATACCAATGAAGGATATATCTAACATATATCACACAAGTTCGATATCAAACAGTAATCATGAGTTACCTTATGCGAATTTGAACTTTGAACGAAGCGGAAGACTTTCGCTTGAGCTACGATCTTCGTATGTCACGATTATCAAACCTGCAAGTCTCTCTCGTCGGATTGATACCAAGGAGCACAGATATCAATACTGGTTCACACTGCAAATCCAAGCCTCTTGATGGTCAGGCTAGAGGAAGTATTTTGGTGAGATAGAATTGGGAAGAGAGAGGAGGGCGGCCAACTGCTTTTGGCGTGTAATTCATGTAGGGTTTTATCTCCTTAGTTGTCATATTTATATTATTACCAAGAAACCCCATTTCTTGTAGGTTAAGTCAATCCTAAACCCATTCGGATTAGGAAACTAATTAATCAATTAATAATAATATAAATATATTCCATGTGGGCGGGACTAAATAATCGGGCCACAAGCCCAATTACTAACATCAGCAAAAATCCAACAATTTAAATTCCCAAATTCAGCAATAACCCCGCACAATAGAGCATTCCAAATTCACATATATATTTAGGGTGGAAAAACAAATTTTTGCACCCTACCCGATTATTATACGTAACGGTGTCCAAAAATTTTACAACCAAAATTTGGAAATCATAGCATCATGTTCTGGCTCCAGGCCATTTGCACAATATCAAAAAAATGTGTTTCCCTATCATAAATCAAATTACTAAAGGGAACCCCAGATGTTTCGAAAATTAAATCAATTACCAGACTATCTCCAACCAATTATTCAAACCAAAATGAATCGCAACAATCTAAGCTCTCAACATATTGGAATTTTTTTTAGTAATAATCAAAGCTCCTAGATTAATCATGAAGGAAAAACTCAAATACCATCACAATTCAACTTGCACATAAAATGAGTTTATATAGAGTATACTTACTTGAAAGATCTTACTTGAATATGCACAGGAGAGAGTTTCCGATTTCCAGCCTCAAGCGTGATCTTTGCTTTAAGCGAAGCGGAGGGAGAGAGGAGTAAGGGAGCGAAGGAGCGACCGGTTGGAGCCCGAAATAACAAGCAATCGGCGGCTTCCAATTTCCGGCCTCAAGCGTGATCTTTGCTTTAAGCGAAAGCAGAGGAGAGAGAGCAAGGGAGCGAAGGGAATGACCGGTTGGGCCAAATAACGAGCAATCGGCGGCTATGTCTTTGTGGAAGCGGATTGGAAGGAAGCACTTCAATGGTGGGCTATAGAGAGGGCGGAGATGGTGAGGTTGGTGACTGGAGATAGATTGAAGGTCGGCCTCACATGGGGACAATGGCGACGTGAGAGAGAGATGAAGCGGGCAGATGAGGACAGTAGGACGAAGATTTCACCGGCGGCTATGACGGATTGGGGGATGTCGGCAATAACTGAGATGAAGGAAGATGGGTTTGAATAGGAAAGAAGGTGAAATGCGCGAGATATGGGAGAAAGTAGAAGGAGAGCTTGCTGGAGAGGGGAGATGCAGTGAAGGCGGATGGGCCAGATAATTGATTCCCTGATTCAGGGGGATTTTGGAGAACCCGTAGGGGAGTTGGAATCGTATAGGGAGAGGGGGACGCAGAGGGAGAAGAGTTGTGCGGGGACACGGCTAACTGTCGTTCACACATGTGCCAGTGAGGAATAAATTATAGTCGTTCGATAAAAGTAAAATAATCGATCTCAGCCGCTCTTTATCTTTTATCAATTGCGAGCGTGCGAGGCTGAGCTCTATTGTATAGTAGATTTATAATACAGTCAATTATTTTTTCTTAAACGATATGACAGGTCAAAAAAGACGATTATTTAAAAACTGAGAGAATATTATTTTAACACTGATATATAGCTATTGATCGTAGTGTACCACGTAAGTATACAATACGATACAATGCGAGTGACCATTGAAAATTTTCTCTCATGTCATCTAGAGAGGACCGAGAAATGTATATTAGTTATCACTACTTAATAATCACCTAATAATAGTGCGATTTTTTTTATGTTACATCATGAATGTATTTATGTATTGACTACTATTAAAAATAACAATAGTCCAATGTTTATCATTATTTTTATTACTATTGATACCATTAAGTTTTAGTGAAGGGTAAAATTGTTTTTCACTAAAACACGTTAGGCATTTGGCTTAGTAGTAACAATAGTGATAGAAATAATGGTAAAAGCTAGTATTTTGTAAAAAAAAAATAATCATAGTTGGTGAGTGTTTTCATGATCTATTTTTTGGTTTCGTGCTGATTAAATGCAAAAGATAAAATGTTCTATGTATTAGTCGAAAAGACTAGATATATATTTGTCAAAAACCCGTGGAATCGCTATTTCTAAACTGAATAAGTACTCTATAGATGCGTATAAAACACATCTATCAATTCACAACTTGGCCATCAAGTATATTCATAGTGTTGTCAACAGCTCCAACCTGACCTACATTGAACTTCATAGAAACTTGGGGTCACAGATAGGAAGAGCCTCCACCTCTACTTCCATTGCTTTTCCAGATGCTCTCACAGCTCCTCCATCTGTTCTAATAACTAACACTTCAGTTCCTGCTGCATCTTCAATCCTTACTACTACTCCGAGGCCAGTACCCACTTGATCCATTTTCGGTGGCAGTATGTATCTCCACCTGTTGAAGTTCCCACTATTGCACCTGCTAATGTTCCACTCCTTGATGCACCATCTAATATTGCCCTTATGGACATACCTACTGATGCACATGATGCTCCAATTGAGGTTCTCATTGTTGCTGCTACTAGTGTTCCCAATAATGCCTCTATTGAAGAATCTTTAGATGCTCCTGCTACACCTCTTACCACGATCCTTCCCTCTACTACTGATCCCGCTGCAAATGTTTCTCCTATGGAAGCTCTCCGTTTTATACTACTAGATGATCATCATGTTGTCCCTAATGTCTCTACTATACTACCACCAGTTGATGTTTCTGTTCATATCACCCCATCAAATGAAGCATCTCATTTTTTCTATTCCATTGGTCCATCCTCAGTTACTTCCACAGAACATCACTCAACGAGTTCCAAAACATAAGATGTGGGTATTCAAGTTGATCTATCCTCCCACTCTCCCAAAGATGTTGACATTACTCTTTTATCTTCTGAGCAAGGAGCTAAAGGAGATGCAGAGCCTTCTAAAGACAGTTATACCAATTCCTCTCCTTTTGGCAGTGAAGTTTTGCTCTATCCTTTTCAACGGTTGGCTTATCAAAAACATAAACAACAACAGGCAATCATCAGTCAAGCTATCTCTCAACCTACAGGTAAGAAGACCATTTTTCTTGATGATTCTCCAAAGAACATGTAACAGAGTCTCCCCCTCCTACCTACCCAATGTCAACTTTCTTTCCTGAAGACTCTGGTAATTCAGCATCATGTAAACTCCATTCTTTCAAATCTTCAGCAGGTAATCTTTATCGAAGTTCAGGGCGTCATTGCCTCTGGTGCTCCTCGTGCACCCCATATGCTTGATTGGAACACCATCCTGGCCTACCAATCTGAATGGGTAAATAGGGCCTTCAATGCTGAACCTTTCATTCTTAAAGACATTCAGGAGGAGAAAAGACAGAAAGAACGTGTTGATGCCTATCGTGCTGAAAATATTCGTTTTTGCCAAAGACTGGGACATACACATGCTGAACCACCAACTGGTGATGCAGGTCCATGAACTGCTGCTCCAGCTGACAAACTGATAAGCCAGTTGAAGGATCAGCATCAGCTCAAGACTGATATCTCTCTATCTCTAAAAACTAAAACTATTATCAGATACATTGCTGCTTTGATAAACAATTACTATTTATCAGACTTATGTGGTTTTAAAAACTAAAACTATATATTTTATAGTGTGTGTGTGTGTGTGTGTGTGTGTGTCTTGGTATCTCTAACAATCTCTTGCAGGGACCTTCAAAAAATCCAAAACTCAAAACTTAGTTTATATTTATTTTCTGTTTAGATGAATGACTTTAAGTAAATAGGAGGGAATTGTTGAAACCTACATATGCTAATTTGCTTAAAACCATTAGACTGCTATTTAGACTCTTAAAGATAAAAACCTCTTGCATATAGTTTAAATATCTTATAAAAATCATCTATCAGCTGTTGTCATATTTAGTTGATGTAATGATTGTTAGCAACTAGAAGTTGTTGATGAAAATAGTGTCAGTATTCTTACTTTATTTGTGTTTTGATAAATCTTAAATCTTATATCTCACGCAAGATCCCTGTGATCTTGTGAAAATATATTCTTCCAAATTATTAGCACAATTCAAATTCAAACTTACTTCTAACGGATTGAAACTCAAGACTTCTATATAAAGACATTGAAGCAAGGTTTGAAGACACTGAAGCATTCATACTTTCTCAAGCAGATTTCTCACTTGAAGTGCGACAACCAAAACATCTACTGGATAGTCTTATATTCTTATTATTTTCTAGTTCTTGTATTAGACAATCATTGAACTGTTATTTCTCACTTCTTTCCATTCATTGAGAAATCATTTGATTGTCCCACGAGTGTGATTGATTCTCAACCATACTTCAAAACATTGGTCTTTGTTGTACACCGATCCTTTAGTGATCATTAGATTATTAATAATATTAGTATACTTCAAAAATCCAAGTTTGACCAACTTGGTAGTGAACGTAGCAATTCTTCACTATGAATCATTTCTAAATATTGTCTTTAATATTTCATCTTGTACAACTATTCCAACACTTATGCATTTTCAATCCACTTAAGTGTCAGTCAGTTAGTTCTTCTGTCATTTACTTAGTTGTTATTTAAATTGTTCTTCAATTCAATCATGATTACAAACTGATCAAAACAAAACTCTTTTCAAGCTGCAAGAGCAATTTAATTTCATCGGCTGTCTGACAATCTATCAGCAAGCTGACAAAGTTCCCTTTTCTGCTGCAAGTTTTAAAGTTTTTCAAAATAACTCTTTAGCTTTTAAAAGACTATTCACCCTCCCCACTCTAGCCTTATTTATTGTCTACTGGACTTACAACAACCAACTAAATTTTTTCTACCATTGAAAGATCATCAAAAAAAAAAAAAATTAAAAATGTATCTTCAAAAATTATTTTAAATGTAATTATATTATATCCTTAAATAATTTCCCTTTTATTCAAAAGAAGATGACTCTTATCTTTATTCAGTATGTTTCAACTAAAATATTTTAATTTCAGTTTTGTAAAAATACTTCAAGTATATATACGTCTACAATATTCTTATTAAGTGTTTGTTTGGTGGAACATTTTGTTCAAAACGCGCTGGTAAAAAACGATGTGTTTTCTCTTTAAAAGTATTTCAATGCAGCGTTTTAAAACGCAGCGTTTTAAAAATGTGGAGCGTTTTAAAACGCTCCAATTTGTAGCTTTTTAAAAATATGCTACATTTACAACTACTTTGATTATGAAAAATAGCGTTTTGAAATAGTTTTCCAAACGTGTTTACAAAAATAAAACTGCATTTTAAAAATACTGCGTTTTAAAAAAGCTGCATTTTGAAAAAACTGTATTTTAAAAACATTGCACCAAACAAGACCTAAGTTCAAGACGACAAAAAAAACAAAGAAACCCAACAAATTGATATCATTAAAGGATACTTTGAAACTAAATACTAATATATATAAACAACTATTTACTCATATTTGTATAAAATTTAATATAAAATATGTATTCTCAAACGAAAGTACTGTATTAAACAACCATCAATTTGCGCATGTTGTCAACACCTAACTTTTATCCGACATTAAGTCAACAAATGTATATATTCAATAACAATAATCTTTTATAAAAAATACTTCCAAAATGGATCAATTAAGCTCAAAATAAAATGACAACTACGTGGAACACGAGCTTTATTACTAGTTGAGTAGAAGGACAAGGGTGACAAAACTCTCACAAAACTAATCTCGAGCCGGGTAGAACCATAAGAGCAATAAAACTTTTCATATGAGTCACATGCATATAAGTTTTAAAAATACAATATTTTTTACTATCTTATCTAGGGGTGTCAATCCGAGTCGTCAAACCACCAAGTCGAGTCGAACCATGCGGTTTGGTTCGGTTTTGGGTGCAATATGGTTCAGCTCGGTTTGAGATTTTGGGAAGTCGAACGGTTTGGTTTGGTTTGTGGCTTGACATGTCGAGTCGAGTCAAACCGAACCAAACCAAACCATTTTGAGCTGAACCACCAAGTCGAACCATCGAGCCGAGCCACCAAGTCGAACCACCGAGCTAAACAGCAAATTCTTTTGAATTCCTAGCCTTTACACTTTAGTACTCTTATACTATTAATATTTTTATACTATATAAACTATAAGACTAATATTAGTATTTAGGAATTTGTCTTTAGATGTTTTGAATTTACATAAACGTTTTAAATATAATGTACGTTGTTGTATTTTTATTATATTGGATTCAATTTATTGATTATAAGAATTAAAAATGTTAATCCTTTTATTAGAAAGTTTGTGTAATTTTTTTAAAAGTGAGTTTATGAATATAATTGTATTATATTTAATTTTTTAGTATTTTCTTTAGCGTGATTTTATAATATTTTCTTGGTTTACTTAAATTTTGAATGAGTAGAACTTTCTAGATTCAGATCGAAATGAAACCAAACCGCGAAACCGAACCATGAAACCGAACCACGGAACCAAGTCGAACCATCATGGTTCGGTTCGGTTCAGCTCAAGACTTAAACGGTTTAGCTCTGGTTTGATTTTTCTCAAACCGATGACATGCGGTTCAGCTCATAATTTGTTCCAAGTCGAACCATTTACACCCCTAATCTTATCCTTATTTTTTCTTTCTATTTTAATTTTGAGTCACAAGAACATGAAATTTTTTAAAAACTATATATTATATTAATATTAATAATCAAGTCAAGTACTCCCTCCGTCCCTAAATTATTGTCCTGGCTGACCCGGCGTATAGATTAAGAAAAAACAATTGAATTGATTATTTATATAGGTTTAATGTGTAGTTTCCATTAAAGCTCATGCGTATGTGGCCCATAATTAAAGTAATGTGAAAAAGTAAGGGTAAAGTGGTAAAAGTGATGTTCTAAAAAGGTAAGTTTCAAAATGGATAATTATTTTGGGACGGACGAAAAAGAAAAAGAGGACGATAATTTAGGGACGGAGTGAGTATTTTTCTTTAATCCATATGTTGGATAAAATTAGATAATAATTTTGTTACGAAAAGAGAACTTTATATTTGTTTGTGGAATGTAGTTTGGTATCACATTGAAGCTTGTATGGTCAGAGTTTAGAGGGAGCTACTTCTTATCTTTCATCCTTTTTAGTTGAGTGGATTTTCATTCATTTCGTGATAGCTTTCATTTGTCTTCTTTCTAAAATATTCTAAGACTTAAGTAAAATGAGAAAGCATATCATTCTATGTGATTTATTGCTTCTTTGGTGGAGCGTTTTGGTCAAAACGTTGGTAAAAAAACGCAGCGTTTTCTCTTTAAAAGTGTTTTAATGCAGCGTTTTAAAACGCAGCGTTTTAAAAATATGTTACGTTTTCAACTAGTTTGTTTATGAAAAATAGCGTTTTGAAATAATTTTCCAAACGTGTTTACAAAAATAAAACTGCGTTTTGAAAATTGCGCCGATTTTCAAAAAGTTTTCAAAAGCTTAAACACATGCATATGAATCATAGAATGAATAGTACTTGCTTCTCCCATGTGATTTAGACATATGATTCATAGATCTATACAAAGACGTGTACATTCTATATATATATATATATATATATATATATATATATATATATATATATATATATATATATGAGAGTAAGGTGGTTGGAAAAGTTCTAAAGATGCTTTACCCTTTTATTTACAGTTAGGAGTAGCAATTCGTGTTATCGTATCGTGTTCGTGTCTTACTATCATATTTTCATGTTATCTATGTAATTTGATCATAAATATACCAATAAATGTTATTTTAACTAAATTAACAATTTCGTGTTGTGTTGATCTCATCGTGTCATTTCTCTCAATAAATGTGTCATACGGGTAAGTGTTATTATGCTTGTCAGTCATTGTCATCCCTATTACACTTGTTTTAGCCCAAAAATCGGGCCTTGCACATTTAAAGATGTACAAGGTAATATGATGCTTTAAAAGAATAAAAACATATGCACATTCAGCCATGTTAAAATATTTGTCGAGAGAACTTCTACTACTACTTATGGTCCTTACGAGCTCAGGTGATAACCAAAAACAAAAAGTTTGCCACTCTCTCCGTGACAATCAAAATACTTGCTTTAAATTTTCTTCTTAATTATTTTTTTCAAAATGCATTCTAAATCACATGATATTTCAAACTAGGTGATTTATTTTGGGCTTTTTGGATAATATTATTTTGGAGAAAATTGCGGTTCTCAAATATTTAATCCCTCCAATTCAGTGTTTTTTTCATCAATCGCTAGTCTCTTTTTAAAAAATTGTTACTAAAATGCCCAAATCATCTTCCTTGGTTTCTGTCTCTGGGACGATGGCTGCGACTGCGAACAAGACAGCAGACTGGATTGTATAGGGTTTGATCGGCGAAGAGAGAAGGCTTGATTGGTTAGGGTTAGGGTTTGGGAGACGCCGAAATTGGGCTGCGACGCCGATTGAAAATAACAAGGCGGCGTTGTACGTAAACAAAAACAATAATATTTTATAAAGTACTGTGTCCCAAAGATGCATTTTGCTATTTGAAAACTAAAAATATGGGAGTACAATTTATCTTTTGAAGCGAAAACTATTTGCGTGAATTGCCCAAATTAAGGAATAAGATTCTTTGACGCTCTGAGCAAACGGAGAAAGAATCAATTTGTAGGTCGGTACAAGTATTTCAAGAAGAATGCAGTCGCACACATACTTTAGTACTTTACCAAGCTAAGAATAAATTAATAACAAGTTCCTCGAATTTTCAACAAAGACCCTTAAAGTTGATGTAACATGTGAATATCACATTTCTATTTTCTTATTAAAAGTAACAAAAATAACATGACATTTTGAAAATAACTAGAAAAAGAATAGTGATTTGTGAGTATTTTATTTTTAGTTCTTCTTCTAGAAATAGGAAGGACATGAAATCTAAAGAGGAAAGAGGAGAAACATTGATGTATGTCGTGTTTGAATTATTGAATACTCTCATCGTCTCGAAATTATTGTCATGTTTTTTTTTGTCTGTCTCAAAATAATTGTCTTATTTAAAATTTTCTTTTTAAAACAACATTTTTATAACTTTACTCACACTTTTTCATCATGCTTGAACTATGAGTCACATACACATGTGCTTTAAAGTAAATTACATATCAAACTAATATTAATAATTCAGTCAAATGTATTTTCTTAAACCGTACGCCAAATCAACTCATATGATAATTTTGGGACGGAGGGAGTATGTGATTTCTGATTTGCTTTGCTATGCAATTATAGTATTTCATCTCCTATTCCACCGTTGGATTCTTATCACGTGTCAATCGTAAATAAATAAAATCAATTACTAACTACAAAGTTGATTGTGTTTCCATAACAATAAAAATCTGAGAAATCTAGCTCAATGTTTCCTTTTATGGAGAATTATGATTGACACGTAGCAAGAATCAAACGGTGGAATATGAGATGAAATATAATTTGGGAATAGAGGATGCGGTTCCATGTAGAGCGTGGTTTTCTTTAATATCATTGTGTATATGACCATAATTAATGAATGTGGAAAATGTAATGATAAAGTGGTACAAATATTTTCTTATTTCTGAAAGATGACAATTACTCCCTCCGTCTTGGGTATTAAGTTTACTTTAAAAAAAAGTAAAAATTTGGGTAAGACGATTTTACATATATTTTTTGTAAGGCGGATCTTCTTTATCCAACTCGTCATGTGTTGATGGGTTAAGCTGTGAGAAAGTGTAGTCCCGTCTTACGAACTAAGATCCGTAAAATGGTCCTACATGAGACAAACTAAAAAAAAAAAGTGTATTATCGTCATAATATTTCAACTTTACCTTCGACATTATATAACATATTGGTTATGCTCAATCATTTTTGTAATTATAAGTCATTATAATGCTATTTATATATTTCCTAATAATTAAAATTTTCAAACAGTAACTCTTTCGGTGGAACGGAGTGAGTAATTTGGAACTGACACAAAAGGAAAGGAGGACAATTATTTAAGAACGGAGGGAATACTAAAAACGTAATAATAAAATTAAAAATAGTAAGTCTCATGTAAGACGGTCTTACGAATTTTAATCCGTAAGACGGAACTATCCATGTTAAATGAGTTAAAGATTAAAAAATTACAGTACCACCCTTGATATTTTATATATGAAAACCGTCAATTTCTTTGCGGGAAAATTACTTTTTAACCAACGTATTAATTAGGGGCGACGCAATTGACCATGTACTTTGTATAAAACTAATTTAATAAATGTACTATATTTTAAAGACAAATGACACCAATTACGTAACAGTCGTTTGCAAGTCGTTAAGGAGCGATGATGTGGACACGTATGTGGCAGCTTGCCTAATAGCCACATCAACGAGTTGTTAACGAAGTTCGACGACACCTTAACAAATTTTGTCACATTTTGTATAAATTGTTTGTCTATTTCATTCATTTTGTTTTAAATTTTAGTACATTTGTTAAATTTATCTTGTACAAAGTACGTGGTCAATTGTGTCACTACCATAAAGTACATTGGTAAAATAAGCAATTTTCTCATTTCTTTACCTTTAATATGTCACTTTTTTTCCTTTAAATGTGTCACTTTTAATCAATCAATATGTAAGTCATTATGTATGAAAGTGTGTTTTTTTACCTTTAAATATCACTTTTAGTGCTTCAATGTGTAAGTCATTATGTAAGAACGTGTGCCACCTACTTTTAAATGTGTCACTTTTGCCTTTAAATGTATTACTTTTGGTCTCTCAATATGTTAATAATCTATATTACAACAGATCTCATTCTCACACATGTGCAATTGACTAAAGCTATTTATAGCTTGAGATTATATTATTTTAAAAAAATTTAATGGTTGAGATTCACTCTCACATTCACATGTGTGAGAGTAATTATCCATTTTTAACTATTTATTTTCTCTCACCATGTTATAAAGCCACCCCCGACAATTAATATTATAAGCAGTCACACCCTGAGATTATCTTCTAAATCATTACCCCTTACAAAACATCAACCTTACATTAATATAATCTCACAATAGAGCTCAATTGATTAACTGAGACTATCTGGTCATGTGGTTGATTCCGCCGCAAAATCAAATGCTCATAGGTCAGTTACATATAACTCCTTACAAATAACCCCCCTCAACTATGGGTAGAGTTCGAATAACACCCATAAACTACCACTTGAAGTAATGTACCCCTCAACTGTAATATTTTTTAAAAATCGCACCTTCTATTTAGACGTTGGTTGTTCAATTGACGAACTCAGATATACTGGCACCGTGCTATAGGCACGGGCACAAAGATCTAGTTATGTATAAAAGTGAGTCACTTTTATCTTTAAATGTATCAATTCTAGTCTATTAATGTGTAAGTTGCTATATATGAAACGTGTCTTCTTTACCTTTAAATGCGTCACTTTATCCTTTAAATGTGCTATCAAAGTTTTAAGTTAATTTAAAACTAAAATGCAAAGTCTTAGTACTTAAGGATTTCGACAGCCAAGTCATGAAAGATAGAGGGCAATGGAGCACGATTTGGAACTTGGGAGGCACCAGATGATGCGAACATCCCCAACAACAACAACTCAACACCGATGTCGACAACCATTGGACCGGTCACAAGAGCTCGAGCCAAGAAAATCCGTGAGGAAGTCAATGGCATGGTTCGTGAGACAATGGAGATAGAAGAACGAGCTTTGAGCCATGAAGAAGAGACCCCAAAAGGTCAAAGGAAGCTGCTGAACGTGATCCAAGTCAAGAGGGACGATTACAAGACTTGCTATTACGCGAAGACACTTTTCTGGAGACCTTGCGGACGCAAGGTTATGGAGGGCTTGCGACCGCAAGGCCAAGTGATTTCGGCCCGACTTTACGCCGACCTTAAGCGACGCAAGGTGTCATGGGCTTGCGACCGCAAGGTCCCCCGAACCGCCGTTTTTCGTTTTGTTAATTAGGTTTTACGCTAAACTTTACCCTAATTCAAGAGTACGACTTTTTCACCTAGTTTAGGTATAAATAGGGTTTTCTTTCATTGAATAAACGTTTTATGAGATTGTTATTTTGTGAGTTTTATCAAAACTTATTGGTTCTTCTTGAACTATTGAGAGTATACAGGTGTGAAGCTTGTGTGTTCAATATTGACTTATCAATTGATTCATCCATATCAATTGTGGCGTCTATCACCATACTTAGGTTCTTCAATTGCTTCGATTGCGGGTTGCGGCTGTACATGCCAAGGTTCCTGTCGTGCTAATTGTCGGGTCGAGGTGTCATCCCCCACAAACATCCTTCGATCCCTAGCTTCCGCCGCGTGTTTAAATCGTTCTTCAACGAAGCCTTCCGAGAAGATCGTATCATTTTGGTATCAGAGCAAAGGTTCGTCCATAATCTATCCTGTCTTTAAATTGTTCTTAATTAGTTATCTGTTTCTTTCTCTTCTTCCTTCGAACTAGGATCATCAATCCTACGTTTGTTCTTCATAATTCGTGTTTTATTTGTTCTGTTCAAACCCTACCACTTTCTAGGGTTATAAACTCAAAAAAAAAAAAATTATTTACTGTTATTGTTGCTGCTTGCAAATTCGGTAGAGACCAAAAAAAAAAAAAAAAGAGTACAAATCTCCTGACAAAAAAAAATTTGGGAGAACAAGAAAGACCACCTTACCAGTGTCCGAATTGAAAGTTATATTGTGATACAAAAAAAAAATTCGAAATTACTGTTCATCAACACTGTTCATCCGTACAGTTTTGCAATTTTGGACAGTTTTCAAAAAAAAAATTTATTATTTCGGATCGAAATTGTGGATTCGAAAATTGAATATTCTGATCAAAAGCTTTCTGAACGTTGTGCGTCTTCGTTTCTTCAAATTTCTTACTCTTTAATTGATTCTCTATACGTTATCAATTGTTGAGACTTGTGTTGAACTGTCACTTGATTTGCACTTGTTAATACTTGATAGTTCTTTTAGAACCTTAAAGTTTTGATTTTAGTGATAAAAATCTTTTGTGTGATACACGAGTGGAGAGATACACGTAAGGGAGTTTTGTGAGGAATTATAAAAAAATGGCTAATGATAATAAATTGTTCATGGAAGCCATGATGACTAAAATGGAAAAGATGATGAGGGAGCAAAAGGAGGAGATGCATGAGGTGATGGGTAAGATGAGTGAGGAGTTTAATGAAAAACTTGATGTGATAGGTAGTGCGAGTAAGAGGCAAAGTCCAGTTGAACCTAAACGTAATCTAGAGGAAGAGTTTGAAGGAGAGAATTGGGACTCAAATGATAGGAGAGACAGGAATAGATGAGGAGGAAATAGAGAAGATAATAACATGAATGAGATAAAATTGAAGGTGCCTACTTTCACGGGTAAAAATGATCCAGAATTATACCTAGAGTGGGAGATGAAGATGGAGAGAATTTTTGGGTGCCATAACTACTCTGACTTGAAGAAAGTCAAACTAGCCGCCATTGAATTTTTCGACTATCTTTAGCGGTTTGGTGGGAAAAGATGAGGGTGGATAGAGCGAGATATAGGGAACCTCAAGTTGAGACTTGGGAGGAGATGAAAGATTAATGAGGAAAACGGTACATACCATCTCATTATTATGGGACCTACACCAACGACTACTGCACCTTGAGGCAAGGTACTAAGAGTGTAGAGGAGTACTACAAGGAGATGGAGGTTGCTATGATTAGGGCACACATAGAGGAGGATAATGAGGCGACCATGGCACGTTTTCTAATGGGGTTAAATAAGGAGATTGCTAACGTGGTGGAGTTGCAATCGTATGTTGATATTAATGAACTAGTTCAAAAGTCCATTAAGGTAGAGCAACAACTCAAGAGGAGGGGTAACACACGGGTTTTCCCTAACTCTAATTGGAAGTCTAGTTATGGAAGTCAAAGGGAAGATAAAACTGTTGTGAAGTCTAGGTTTGAAACACCAAAGGTTACAACATCTACACCTACTTCTACTTCAAAACCCGAACACACTAGAACCAAGACGAGAGACATTCGATGTTACAAGTGTCAAGGTATGGGGCACTTTGCCAATGAGTGTGTGAACAAGAAGGTGATGGTTATGAGGGAGAATGGAGAGTTCTCATCCGAGGATGAGGTGGAGGCGTGTTCACAAATACCACCTTTAGAGGAGGGTGAGGAGGTTGAGGAGGAGATAGTAGATAGGGTGAGTTTGGTGACTAGGAGGGTAATGAATGTCCAAGTTAGAGAGGAGGAGAGACTTTGCAAAGGAGAACATATTTCATACTTGTTGTCAAGTGAAGGGTAGAAATTGTGGAGTGATCATAGATGGGGTAGTTGCACTAATGTGGCTAGTACTACCATGGTTATGAAATTGGAGTTACCTCCGATTCGACATCGAAGAAACCATATAAATTGCAATGGTTGAATGATAGTGGAGAGGTGAAAGGTGAATAAGCAAGTGATGGTACAATTCCAGAATTGGGAGATATGAGGATGAGGTGTTATGTGATGTGGTGCCTATGCAGCGAGTCATATCGCTAGGGAGGCCTTGGCAGTTGATAGAGGAGTTCACCATGATGGGTACACAAACAAGTACTCATTTGTTTTCAACAACAAACATTTTATACTTGCACCACTTTCCCCAAAGCAAGTGTATGAAGATCAGCTTAGTATACAAAAGAGTGCGGCTTGTGAGGAAAAGAACATAGAGATAAAAGAAGCCGAACAAAGGAGAGATTGAGAGAAAACAAGAGTGAGGGCTGGCTGAAAACATGAGAGTTAGTAGTGAGATAGCCGAGGCAAAGGAGAGAGCAAAGTGAGCAATAAAAATATAAAAGAGAGAAATGAGGGAAAAACCAAGAGAGAAAAGGATTTTTATGCTAGGGCAAGTGAGGTTAAAAGGCAATGTTTCTTAACAGGCCCATGATCGTACTTATGTATCGAGAGGCATATTTGAGTACTAACGATGATTTACTTAATGCTTTGCCTAGTTGTATATCTCATGTCATACGAGGATTATGAGGATGTGTTTCTGAAGAGATTCAGTGGGTTACCTCCGGTTAGAGGTATTGAACATCAGATTGATTGTACATGGCGCATCAATTCCTAGCCGACCAGCATATAGAAGTAATCGAGGAAACAAAAGGAGCTTCAAAGGCAAGTTGATGAGCTCTAATCAAAGGACAAATAAAGAAAGTATGAGTCCTCGTGCGCATCAGCCTTTGTTGTACCAAAGAAGGATGGATTCGAGGATGCGCGTGGATTGTCGAGCCATGTCAACATCACTGCAAAGTATCGCTCCTATTCCTAGGTTAGAAGATATGCTTGATGAATTGCATGGTGCTCGATATTTTACAAAACTTGACTTGAAACAAGGATACCATCGATTAGGATTAAAGAGGGAGATGAGTGGAAAACCGCTTTTAAGACTAAACATGGATTGTATGAATGGTTAGTTATGCCTTTGGGTTAACTAATGCACCTAGTACTTTTCATGAGATTAATGAACCACATCTTGCATACATTGGTAGATTTGTAGTAGTATACTTTGATGACATTTTAATTTATAAAGCAAAGACTTGGATGAGCATGTTAATCATTTGAAACTGCTTTTAGATGTTTTATGCAAGAAAGGTTATTTGCTAATCTAAGAAGTGTACTTTTGCACGAATAGTCCGGGTTTTCCTTGGCTTTGTTGTTAGTTCACTGTGGTATTCAGTTGATGAAGAAAAGGTGAGAGCTATACAAGAATGGAAGAGCCCAACGAATGTTGAGAAGTTCATAGTTTTATGGACTCGTTTAGTTTTTATAAGGTTCGTGGAAAGATTTCAGCAGGATTATTGCTCCTCGACCGAGGTAATAAAGAAGAGTGGGATTTAAGGGAGAAGAACAAGAGAAAGCCGCTCGTGGACGCTTGCTGAAAGATTGACAAATGCACCGCTTGTACTACCAAATTTTGAGAAGGCATTGAGATAGAAAGTTGTGATGCATCCCAGATCGACGGGAGCAGCTTGATGTGAAGAGGGAAGACCAATTGCATTCTTCAACGAGAAGTTATGGGCATCATTGAATTACCCTACTTACTTCGACAAGGAATTATATGCATGGTGCGAGCTTGAGACATGGCAAAGAACACCACCGCGCCTATGAGTTTGTCATTCACCTGATCATGAGACATCAAGCATTTAAAGTGGACAACACAAGCCGAACCGACGACACGCAAGATGGATGGAATTCATCAAACGCTTCCTTTACGCCATCCCAGACAAGAAAGGTAAAGAGAATGTGGTACCGACTTTCTCTGAAGGTACACTTTAATTTCTCGCTAGATGCTAGAATTCTAGGATTCGAACATATTAAGCAACCTGTATCATGATGACCTTGATTTTAATGAAGAGTATAAAAATTGTGAGAAAGAATTGCATGTGGAAAGTACTATAGGTATGAGGATTTTCCGCTTAGAGAAAATAAACTTTGTATACCCTCATTGTTCCTCGAGAGACTGCTAGCAAAAGAATCCTACGCGGGGATTAATGGGTCATTTTGGGTGGCTAAGACTTTGTCAATTCTCAAGAACATTTCTTTTACACATGAAAAGAGATGTAGAGAGAATTTATGGGAGGTGTGTGACTGCTTGCAAGCTAAGTCGAGGGTGCAATCCCAGCGGGTCATACATGCCTATTCCGTATCATCCTTGGTGGATATATCCATGACTTTGTGTTAGGGATGCCTAGAACCAAACACGGGAGTGATTCTATATTTGTGATAGTTGATAGGTTTTCGAAATGGCACACTTGTACCTTGTCATAAAACCGATGATGCTTCACATATTGCGAATTTGTTCTTCGTGAAATTGTTAGACTCCATGGCATGCCTAGGACTATCGCTTCCGATAGAGACTCCAAGTTCCTTAGCCTTTGAAGACCTCCATGGGTAAGCTGGTACGAAATTGTTATTTTCTACTACATGTCACCCACAAACCGATGGTCAAACGGAAGTTGTCAATAGGACATTATCGCATTGTTTGCTCTATACTTTCTAAGAATTTAAAAGCTTTGAAGATCGGTTGCTACATATTGAGTTTGCTATAATAGAATCAAATTCATTACCACTAAATATTCTCCATTTGAAATTGTTTATGGTTTTAATCCAACCCCTTTGATTTATCACCATTACCTATTTCTAAGTTTGTGAATTTAGATGGCCAAGCAAAAGCGTAATTTGTAAGAAAGTTGCATGAAAAGTGCAAAGCTCAACATCGAGCGAAGGACCTGAACAATACGCAAAAACAAGCCAATAGGAAGCGGAAACACTTGGTGTTTCAACCAGTGATTGGGTTTGGCTGAGATATGAAAGAAAGATTTCCCCAACAACCGAAGTCAAAGTTGATGCCAAGAGCGATGGACCGCTTCAAGTGTTGGAACGAATCAATGACAATGCTTACAAATTGGATCTTCCAAAGTGAGTATAATGTTAGTGCTACTTTTAATGTTGCTGATTTGCGTCCGTATGATGTGGTGATTTGAGGACAAATCCTTTTCACAGGGAGGAATGACGCTGACATCCCCAACAACAACAACTCAACACCGATGCCGACAACCATCGACCTGGTCACAAGAGCTCGAGCCAAGAAAATCCGTGAGGAAGTCAATGGCATGGTTCGTGAGACAACGGAGATAGAAGAACGAAGCTGAGCCATGAAGCAGACCCCAGGGTCAAAGAAGCTGCCGAACGTGATCCAAGTCAAGAGGACGACACAAGACTTGCTACGCCAAGACACTTTCTGAGACCTTGCGACGCAAGATTACGAGGCCACACCAAGCCGTTGATTTCTCGGCCCGATCACGACCTCATGGACGCAGTGTCATGGGCTTCACACCAAAGGTCCCCCGAACCGCTGCTTTTTCGCTTTGTTAATTAGGGTTTTCAAGCAAACTTACCCTAATTCAAGAGTACGACTTTTCACTTAGTTTAGGTATAAACAGGGTTTTCTTTCATTGAATTAGCTTTATGAGATTGTTATTTTTGTGAGTTTTATCAAAACTTATGGTTCTTCTCGAACTATCGAGAGTATACAAGTGTGAAGCTTCGTGTTCAATATTGACTTATCAATTGATTCATCCATATCAATTGTGGCATCTATCACCATACTTAGGTTCTTCAATTGCTTCGATCATGTCGCGGCTGCACATGCCAAGGTTCCTGCTGTATAATTGTCGGGTCGAGGTGTCATCCCCGTAAACATCCTTCGATCCTAGCTTCCCGCCGCGTGTAAATCGTTCTTCAACGAAGCCTTCGAGAAGATCGATCACCGTGAGCAATTAAACACCCAAGTTTGCTCGCTTCATCGCCAACGTGGCTGACTTCCCTTGGATGACCCGCGTGTTTTAAATAGATTCGTTGACCCACCCGATTTCGACCACTTTTGCCTTATTTTCAATTTTATCTCTCATTTTGATT
>CM028382.1:25973173-26125798 GCA_013146195.2 Codonopsis lanceolata | reverse complement strand
ATTCAAACCAATGTAATGGAAATGACAGTTCTATTTTAGCAACATATGAGAAGAAATTTTAATCACAATGCATCAATTTAGAATCGCGATGGATCAATTTAAAATAAAACATCGATGATTTGAAATTGCGAGTCATCAAATTTGAAACTCCGATGCATCGTGCCTATTCAAATCACCTTGTTTTCATCCCAGACTACAACCAAATATCATGCATAACACATTTCAAATAATGCATTCAAAAACTAGGTCAAAATACGAAAAACACCCTAAAGTTTCCACCAAATCCCAAAGCGGTACCCAACTTAAGGTTTGTGTCATACGCATACGACATTACAAATTGTCCCATATTGCACCCTAGCCTAACTGGCGTTAGAAAACTAACGAAAGTTAGCATGTGCATCTCACATGCAGGGGTAATTTCGTCATTTTCATCAAAAAATTCTTTAAGCATTCATTTCTAAACAAGAACCTCTAAATTTATTTAGTAGCTAGCTTCCGCTTCTTAAGAGAGCGCTAAATGCTCTATCAACCGTCTCAACGAGCTTCTGGGATTCGAGAATCATCTCCATCCTTTTATTCTCCATCTCCATCCTCGTACCTCTCAAGTATCTCTCATCATCTCAATCTTCTTATTCTCCATTCTAACAAACCTCTCGCAAATGACCTGATTTGCACGACCAGTGTGCCACCCCAACACCACCCTCCTTCCCTACATCATATCAGATTATTATCCTTTTCCTCCTCATCACTATTCTCAAATAAATTCTTCCGTTTCGGATCACCGGGCTTTTCAATGCCCTAAGAACCTGCCACTTCCACCAACACCCAACTTTTGATCCACTCCCGACTTGCTAACATTTCTATTTCCACCTCGGATCATGCGATTAACACTCTTGGACTTGTTTTACTTGCAATCAACAAGAAATTCAATGTCACTATCATCTTTCTTCTTGCTTTTACCAATTAACTTTAGAGGAGGTTCTTCCGGAACTCGATCATGGTCATTGGGTCAAGCAGCAGATATGGGTTGAAACAGATTGCGAAGCCAAGAAAGAGGATACGTGTTGTGATGAAGGAGATGGGGAGTGGTGGTGAATAGGGGTTGAAACAGGGGTTGGTGTTTAAGTTTTGGTTTAGATCACGAGGTGGTGAGGTGTAGGTGAATGATGCGGGTTAGGGATAGGGTTGGGTCATGATTCGATCATCCACCGGTGATGGTGACGGGCGGTGGGAGGGAGGCTTCGAGGTTGAGGTGAAGGAGGCGAATTGAGATGGTTGTCGGTCGTGATTATGGCGAAATTAGGGATCTGATGCTGTCATCGGGACTTGGATTAGAGTCCTCGTCGGGATATTGGGGTGCAGCGATGGTGGGGACTGAAATATGAGGCTACGGAGGTGAAGTAGATGGCGAGAGTCGCGGTTGTTGCCGGTGATTAGGACTCAACTTAGGGTTATGAATTAAAGAATTTTTTGATGAAAATGACGAAATTACTCATGCATGTGAGATGCACATGTTAACTTTCTGTTAGTTTTCTAACGCCCGTTAGGGCTAAGGTGCAATATGGGACAATTTGTAATGTCAGGTATGCGTATGGCACAAACCTTAGGTTGGGTACCGCTTTTGGGATTTGGTGAAACTTGAGGGGTGTTTTTCGTATTTTAGCCAAAAACTACATTTCTTTGTAAATTTATCCAAGCTTTCACTCCATTATTGAAGTTGTAAACAAAAAATTACTGCTAAGAAAACGAAAAGGCCTATGAAATTAATTATGAATAAGGCTTGCATTCGGATCACTACTCTTTATTGATTCTAGATATGGAACTCCATCTTCTAAAGAAAGATTCTTGAAGGAATCAATTAGGGGAGGTAAAATGAGTATTATGGATAAATGGATAATAGGCTATTATCCTTGGATAACCATGGATAATGACCTATTATCCATTTATCCATAACACTCATTTTTCCACCCCTAAAATCAATCACCGGCTTTTGTAAAAATAAATGATCAAAAATTCTCATTTTAAGGATTATTCAAAAGTCCCCATGATATACTCCTCCGTCCCTATATATAAGCAAAACTAGTCGATTTTACAGTTAAGAAAGTAAGTTAAATTAGTTAAAATGTCTTGATTTTATATAAAACAAAAAATATATTTACTAAAATACCCTTAAGTATATCACTTTCGATCAAAGCCGATGACAATTAATGCAATATTAACTAATTATCATCAATTCATTATAGCTCTTTGTATATAGGGAATATACACCTATCTTGAAAAACAAAAGAATTAACAAGGGGTATTTTTGGTACAAAACTTCTTGAAAATTGTGAGTAGAGTTTAATGTGGTGATTTTTGCTTATATTTCCTTCACAAAAGTGTTTTTTTTTTTTGGTTTAAAAAGTATGGAATAATAAAGTGGTTGCAAATGCTTTAAAGTTAAACAGTGCGGCTTAAAATTCACCCTAACTTTTATAAAGAAAAAGTGCGAGCTAATTCATTTTTAAAAGCTTAACCGCTTACACCCCAATATTTTTACTAAACCGTAAAAAGATATTTTTGAAGCATCGTGCATTGAAAGACATCATTGATATGGCGATGCATCGATTGATATCATGCTAAATAAATTTTGATATGTTGGATTTTTTTATTTTTTTAATTTGCGGGCGGGGAGGGGTGGTGGGGGAAGGATACAAATTAAAATGAAAATTTGTATGTATTGTTTTCAAGTGCATTGATATCGGTGAGAAACAAATATTGAGTGAGATGTCTTTTTTGGGAAGTAGCAAAGGAACTTTTTTATTTTTTAAAACAGATAAAATACGAGCTCTTATATCGGTATTTGCACTTGGAAATGGTAGTTTGTGGGAACTATCAACTAGGGAATATTTTTTAAATAAACGATTTCAAGTTTCTATTTAAAGCATTCTTCTTGTACAAGGAGTCTCCATGTTGTTTATTTCCTCAAAGCACGAATCGTTTACTTCATCCACACACGCATATTTATATGCATGATTTTTTGTGTTAGTAAATTTGTACTTAAAAGTGTGGGAATGCATTTCATAAATTAGAGAGTAAAATTTTAATATTGTTGCTTATATAAATAACTTTAAAATTAATATTAAAAAATAGTAATGCAGTTGGGTTAAAATTTAAGGCTTCTTAACTATGGATACTTTGGAAAATTAAACTAAATACTTTTTTAAAAATTAAACAAAATTTTTTACAGCTATTAACATTTTACAGAGAGCCGTCACGCGATAGTAGCGATTTTTGTTTTAAAATAGTTATTAGATGAGCTACTAAACGTATTATTTTCTTAATAAATTTGACTTTTAAACATCGATTTTTTTCCCGTAACGGAGAGAGTATATATTACTCCTTCCGCTTCAAAATAAGTGTCGTTTTATTAATTCGCACACAGATTAAGGAAACTTACAAAAAGACTTATATACTCTTATTTAAGTACATTTAATGTAGTTAAGTTGCACTAGTATTTTCTTTTTTCTCTTAACAATTTCCTCTCTAACATCATTTAATTTGAAATTAATAAATAAGGACAGTTTTGACAAAATATAAACAAATGTTTTTTTTGAAATTCTATAATGACACCTATTTTGGAACAAATTTTTTTTTTGCTAAAACGATACTTATTGTCAAACAAAGGGAGTATGTTTAACACTCCCTACGTTCCTAAACAATTGTCTAGCATTTCGTTTTATGTCGGTTCCAATAAAATTATTCCGTTTGTAAATTATTTTTTTAGAAAAAACAATTTAGCCTTATTTTTTCTTCTTACTTTAATTAGGTCATATGCAAAATGTTTTCAAAAGAAACTATATATTATACTCTTAATATTTATAATAATAAAAAAAATAAGGGACAGACTAACGACACCCCAATTTCCTCCTTTCACACCCCACTTAAAAAATTACTCAAATGTCATCTAGTGAAAAAATCGAATAATTCCTTTACTAAATACACAACATAAAATACTCTCTACACCCCACCCAAAATCATATAAGTTCTCACAATCTCCCTCTTCCCTATTCCTCCTCCTTCCTTCTTCAAAAAAATTTAAAAAACTCTCTCAAACTCATCCATAAACCTAATTACATTGTGTAAAAATACTATACAACTATACAAGGAGCTTAAACTAGTCATAGAAACAAATAATGTAAGTTTTCATTCCATTTTCTTTGATTAAAAGTTGGTTGTTTATAAAAATTTATGTTGTTTGAAGATTTTTTGTTTATCGTTCGTTCGATCGGCCTCAGTGTGATGACCACTCTTTTAGACGTTCAGCCAACGCTGACCGAATACATCAAGGTGTGTTCATCCAGGATTAGCTGAACACATCAAGGAATGTTCATCCAACACTGGTCGAACACATTTTAATGTGTTCATCTAGCACTGTTCAAACACATAAGCAGTGTTCATCCAACAATGGCCAAACACACTTTAATGTGTTCATCCAACACTGCCCGAACACACCTTAATGTGTTCATCTAGCACCGGTCGAAACCACTTTAATGTGTTCATCCAGCACCAGTCGAACACACCTTAATGTGTTCATCCAGCTCTAGTTGAACACACCTAAATGTGTTCATCCAGGTCCAGATGAATATTGTTGTATTCAATCGATTAATAAGTTTTGTTCGATGTTAAATGAAGATTCTTCAAAAAAAATGTATAACAAGTAAAAAAGAAGATCGATGGCATCGATTGAGCATCAACAAAAAGCCGAAACATTACATCAAGCAGTAGAAGCACTGGGATGCAACAATGATGACATTTTAGACATTTGTTCATTTATTATTTTTATGTTTTGACTTTTTAAACATTTTGTATTTGTGGTTATGACTTTTTACACTATGTTTATATTATTATTTAGTTCCATTATAGTACCATATACTATATTTGTTATGAAATATATATTAATTCAAATACCGTACACAATTTAAAGCAACATAACCAAAATTTAAATAACCATTGCCCGAAGTTTAATCATATACATGTCTGAAATATAATAAAATACATAAACAAAGTTTAATTCAAATACATGTCCAAAATATAATAAAATGCATAACTGAAGTTTATATGTTGTTTCACTTCAAATGTATACTATCAGAACTACCAACACGTCGAGAATTTCCTACAGTTTCACTATATGAAATGACTCGTTGACTATAGAGTGATTTCCACGTTGATGTAGACTTTACAACTCCTGCTCCTTGTTCATGCTCCACTGCTGATCTTCGACATGTGGCTCAATGTGTTCTCGTGGCTCAATATAGTCTTCAGTTTCTTGTGGTTCTTCTGATGATTGTAACGTGATTGTATTTCTTGTATTTCTCAATTCTCATGCTTGTTGACGCGAAAATTCAATTTCTTTTCTAGCCAATGTTGTCGGTCTTCTTTTCGTCCTTTAATACAATTAGATGTCTCTTCATGTAAAAATCAAACAAATCTTATTAATCAATTAAATACAACACTGTTCATTTGGAGCTGAATGAACGCATTAAGGTGTGTTCAACCAGAGCTAGATGAATATATCAAGGTGTGTTCGACCAAAGTTGGATGAACATAATAAGGTGTGTTCGACCAGTGCTAGATGAACACATTAAGGTATGTTCGGCCAGTATTGGATGGACACTCCTTGATGTGTTTGGCTAGTGCTGTATGAACACACCTTGATATGTTCGGTCAGTGTTGGATGAACACGCTTTAATGTGTTCATCCAACTAGGTCTGAACCGATCTCTTTCTACATATCTCAAACAGCTTGAAGACATGATTATTGATACTTAAATTAGACCTAAAACTAGTATTCAAACACAAATTTTTTTAAGAAATAATGTATTTATAATCTTAAAACTTTAAAATGTAGGAAGAGGATGAAAATTCATTCATATGGTTGAGGTTGAAGACATTGTTATTGATGGGTTGCTTTGAGCTTCAAAATAGAGAGAGAGAGAGAGAGTGCTCAAGGATATTGTTGTTGCTTCAAATTGAGAGAGATCTTAAATTTTGTTGTTGTTGTTTTTTGTTAAACACGAAGGAGGACGAAGGGGGAGCTGTTGTGCAAGCGATGGATGAGGCGATGTTGTCTGTCCTATTTGGTAAGGGGTGGTGGGTTTGTAAATTAATTGGTAGGAAGGGGTTGGTTGGTAATTAAATAGGTTGGTGGGTTATTAATTGGGTAAAATAAGCATTTAGGTGGGGTGTAAAGAGTGACGTAGGAAAGTAGTGTGGTTTAGAGAGTAATGGGGTATGGTTAGACCGTCCCCTTTTTTAATATGTGTGACTAATCAAACAAACAAGATAATTATTTAGGATTGAACTAATGTAATAGAAAATAGTTTTAGTTTAATTTTTCACATGTATCCTAATATCCTATAAGACTTGTTAACACAAAAAATACATTATTTAATTACCAACCTATCCCTTCCCACCAATTATGTTTAATTATTTATGAGTTCCATGTTTAATTATGTTTTCTTTCAACTGAAAGGCTAGTACTGATTGCACCAAAAACCGGTGATTTTGCAATAGGTAAGCAACACTGAAAGGCTAGTACTGATTGCACCAAAAACCGGTGATTTTGCAATATATAGGTAAGTTGCTTAGTTGTTAGGTCTGGCAATTAAGACCTGTAACCTGTTAATCCATTCGGATTGACCTGAAAATTACACGATCTAATTTAACCCTTAACATTTTTTTTGGTCGAAACAGATAACCCATTTCAACCCGAAATATTAGTGGGGTCGATCGGGTTAAAGCGGCTTGCACATGTTACCCATTATAATCCAACTCAATTCATTTTGATTCGTTTGATATTTGAATTCTAATAAATTTTAACACGTTTCAACTTCTGACCTATCTCAATCCAATCCTCCTAATTTTTAAGCCTACGAGTGGCTAACTATGGATGGCATAAGTGGGACGAAATCAGGCTTAATGACCAACCATAACTTGACAAGTATACTTTAAGGGCATATTAAGCGTATATTTTGAGTGGACTTATCATTCCTCTATTTAAAATATGTTTAGTCAAAACTTATAAATTTTTAAAAGAAATAAAAAAAAAAAATTAGTATCAATGGCTTGTTTGCACGTGAAACATCGATAGAAAAGAACATACCTCCATATCTATTTATGTGCGTGCAATGTGCTTTATCTATCCAATGCCGAGAAACGTGGGTGTAGTATATGTGTGTGTAAAGATTCCATCCCCCCTTGAAATTATTCGTTTCTTTGTCTTTCCAATCTAAACATCAGCCTCCATTCTCCTCCTCAAAATCATACTTCACGTGTTCATTTTCACACTATCTACCGTTTTTATTTTAAACTAATTGCATAGCATTCCTTGTATACTTATGAAAAACTTAGGTACAACAATCGTATAGATAGTTTTTGAAAGACGGATTCTTTTTACTTGATTTATTATGTATTGGTAGGATGAGATGTAAGGGAGTGGAACACCGTCTTACGAATTAAGATCTGTAAAATTGTCTTATCAAAAACTTACTCTATTGACTAAGCACTGAGATACACTCATTTTTAGTTTGTCAAAATTACTCTATCCCTTCAACTTGAAACGTCAATTATACTATTTTAAAATATTTTACGTAAATAGTCTATTATTAAAAATGAGATTTATAATTTCATAATTTTTCATCTTTTATCGTTCACTTATATTGTAAATATATTAATTGTTATTAAATATTTTTGTAATTATGATCAATTCAAATAACAATAATATACCTTTTAAATATTAAAATTTTCAAAAGTAAACTCATTGAGTGAAATGGAGAGAGTAAATTTTTATTCTTCAAATAATCTATAGCATAATATTCTAATTTGACAAGATCCGTACGATGGACTATTTTAGAAATTAATGGTTATTCAACCATTTTCTAATTTGTACAATATTGTATTGAGACATGAATCGTAATATGTATATTAGAATTACTAGGTTATTACCCGTGCGATGCACGGTTGACTTAATATTGTTTATGAAACTTAATTGTGTAGATAGAATTTGTAAGTTATTTAAATGAACCAATAACAGCAAGATGTCCACATAATTAATAAATCAAAAAAAAAAGTGAAATCACACTGAATCATCAAACCGAAAATCCATACGAATTTTGTAGATTTAATTTTCAAGCTATTTCGTAATGGTTGTTTGTGGTGTTGGTGGAAAACGTTTAATCAAATTGGATAAAATCTATTTTAAATTGACCAAGTTTTGGTAAAATAATAAAAATTAAAAAACTTCTACCATGAGAATTGAGGAGTCCTAATCAAATTAAACTTGTCTAAATCAAATATGATAAAATCTATCGGGTAGAAACTGATTTTGTAAACAAAAAATGGTAAATAAAAAAACTTTTACCATGAGAATTGATGAAACACGTTAAAATCAAATGTGATAAAATCTATCCGCAAATAAAAAACTTTTACCAAGAAAATTTGGAGTACTAATCAATTGAAACATGTTAAAATCAAATGTTATAAAATCTATCCACAAATAAAAAACTTTTACCATGAAAAAAAAAAGAATTATATAGATATATTTAGTACCATATACATGGTTTTAATAAATTTTGTTTTATTTGTAAAACTTGTTTATAATAAGATGATTTTTTAAAAAAAATTCTCGTAAAACTATATCCTAAATCTGTTTTATCTTATCAAATTAGTTTTAGGAATTTTATCATATCTAATTAGAATTATAATTTTTATCTTAAAATAATCGATTTTGAAAAAAAAGAAAAAAAAAACTTTTATCATTTCAAAAATGACACGTGGCAGCAACAGTGAACATTTAATTAAAGTAAAAAACTTTTACCATTTCAAATTTGATAAAATCTATGCGCAACAATTGTGATAATATCAAATGTAATAAAAACTAACTTTTTATCTCTAAACCTTTGAAATCAATTGTGATAATATCAAACTTATCATAACTACCGTATAAAATTTATCCTAAACTAATTACAAAATCAAATGTGATAAAACTTTTATGAGTAAAATAAAATAAAAAACTACAATTTATAAGAGGGTGGTACGTGGCATCACTTAATTTTTTTTATATTTTTTTATATTTTACAGAAAGCCGTCATATGACTGTAATAGTTTTTGTTTTAATTATAATTAATAGATTTTGAGCTTAATTGGTGACTCGGTGACACATTTTAAATTTTTAAGTGTCTACTTTCAAGGGTTGGTTCGTTGATTTCGTTCCGATTTGTGAAAACAAACATGGAGAGAAGTGGCAAGCAAGAGCTGTACGGCTCCACCTAGCTGCGACAGAACCGTAACAATTGTAGGTAACTAGGTATGCGTACGGACTACGGACTGAGATCGGTGATCAGTCGACAGTCACCACTAATTTATGATAGTTAATTCATTTTAAAAAAATAAATTAAATAGCATTATTTCATTAGTAATTAATAAGCGAAATCAAACGAGTTATGTGTATCAACATAAAATAACAACCCATCTAAAAAAAGTGAAATTAAAAACACTCCCTTAGTCCCACAATTATTGTCTCGATTTCTTTTTTTATTTATCTCAAAATAATTATCTTATTTCAAACTTATTTTTTTCATTAATTTCCAAATGATTGTTTTATTTCTAAACTTTTATTTTAACAAAAATATTTTTATCACATTATCTTTCCAGCTTCTAAACTTATATTTTAACAAAAACACTTTTATCACCTTATCTTTTTTGCTCTTACTTTAAATAAGATCATGTGTACTAGTGGTGGCAAATTTTGCCCACGCCCATATGCTCGCCCAGACCGCCCACTAAAATATGGGCATGGGCACACTTAAATTTTAATATGGACACAAATGAACATGCCCACTTAGACCATTAAATTTTATGGGCATAAATGGGTGCCCATATATTTCACGACTTGCTTCGGTGTGCCACTGTGCTGTAGCGTTTTCTATGTGGTACTGGTAATGTAGCGTTTGTGTGTATGTTAATTGTGTGTGTATTTTTACTGTGTGTGTGAGAGAGGGAGAGAGAGAAGAGAGAGAAAGGTGAGTTTCTTTTTTTTAGAGAGAGAAAGAAATGATATTCCGGAAAGAATTGAAGTCTGGGATTAGGGGGGATTTTGCCCAAAAATATCTCTATCATTTTCAACGATAATCACGCTTTGATAATGTGTGTAATTTTTGATATATATATATATATATATATATATATATATATATATATATATATATATATGGTTAATTATAATTTTTGATAATTTTTTGTAGAAGGAAATTATTTTTTTGTAATTTTTGTATTTATTTGATAAGTGTATATTAATTAGCAAATGGGCGCCCATGCCCATTTAGCGTCCGCCCATATATGTCCATATTATTAAATGGGCACTTACTTGCCCGCCCATTTGAGCCCGCCCATACCCGTCCATACCCGTTCATTTGCCACCTCTAATGTGTACAAAGAATTGAAAAAATACACATATTATACAAATATTTATAATATAGTTCATTATTTTTTTAATATATGTGCTCAATAAAAAAATACAATTAATTAGGAGAAGTGTCTTTTTTGGTTTACCAAATTTTTATTTATATTTAAGGACCCAAAACTAATTCCCACCTTGCGTTTAAATGATAAAAAATGAAGACTTTTCCTATAAAAAAAATTCTAGCCATAAAAAAAGAAGCTTGAAATCAAGCTCTTTTGTTTAACCGACCAAAACTCTTTCTAAATAATACTCCATTGTTCCAAATTAAGTGCAGAATTTACTTTGAAAATTCAGTTAATTAATTTCCTATAAAAACTTGGGCGTAGTTTGTACTTTTGAAAAAATTACTAAGAATGTTATTCCAAGTTTTTTTTTTGGTGTATAAGTAGAAATATGTTAATAATCTATTTTAAAAATAATAAAAATAACCTAAAAAATATCCTTGTTTTGAATGATGGATATAGAAAGAATATATTCATAAAAGACAAAAATTTAGGTCTGACGATTTTATGCATATTTTTTATAAGACGGATCATCTTTACATAACTCACCGTGTATTTGTGGAATGAGCTGTAATGGAGTAAATTATACAAATTTAGATAATTAAATCATTTATGTGAAATTAAATTAAATAAGACAAAAACTTGTGTAAGATAGTCTTATAAATATTTTTTATAAGATTGATCCTATTTACCTGACTCATTGTGTATTAATGAGTCAATTTGTGAAAGAATTGAGCTCAATCGTACTTCCTATGTCCTAAAATATATAACGTTTTGTGAGAGCTTTTTTTTATTTCAAAATAGATTATACTTTACAATTTTTAAGGAAATGTTTTTTATTTTTTTCAATTCTATTCATATTTATTGATTCCATAACTAATATTTGACTTTTGAATAAGAATATTAACTATTAAGACATCTCACAAATGTTTGAATATAAACATATAAATTTTTACAATATGTTTAATTGCATTGTGTAAAAAATCTCAAAACTGTAGAGACCTACTTATTAAATAAAATTAATGTATCCTCCACAGTTCAAAGGTGGGCCTCACTGCCATCACTACTCATAAAATTGGATGGAAACATGAGTGAGCATGGGAGTAAAGCAATTCATCCGATCCAGGTGATTGGTGGGTGGAGAGAGTTGTAGACTGTAGTTGATCACTACTCCTACAAGAGAAGATGTGACTACACTAAACCAATTATTGAGCTCTACTGAGACAGTCGTCAGAAAACTGAGACGTGGAAGGCAAGTTTCCAGAGGATGGGAGGTGTAGCTGTCATTTCCGACTTGACATCCCCTTTGACATTACTCACTCGTAAGTCGTAAGTCGTAAGTCGTAAGCCGTAACGTAACCGCATGTTAGTAGGCCGGAAATTACCCGGGCACGGAGACACCCTTATACAATCAAAAAATTATTCAATCCAACCGTTAACTTTTTCGGATTGAATAAGTAATTCATTTTTATATTATGGGTCGGTTTGGATCAAAGCGGGTCGATTAGTTTAACCCCTTGCTCGGTGTAGTCTTAATAGATTCAATCAGATTTATTTTGATCAGTTTAATATTTGGGGTTTAACAGATTTTAATATATTTCTACCCATTACATGTTCCAATCCGACCCATATCTACCCAATTATCAGGTCTATGTGTTAGATTTGCATTAGTTATTATTTTGTCTTTAAATTACTCACATAGTCCTTTAAACGATTTACTTAGGTCGCTTACCAAAGTCGTTTAAATTAGGTTTAATATATAATTTGATCTTTGGACTTATTATTTTAAATTAATTTGTTTCAATGTTTTTGACATTTCCTATTTTGGTTATTAAACTAAGTTTTTGGCCCTTGTTTAGTCCCTATTGTAATGTTCGTTTATTGTGACGTTAAATTGTCAATATAATATCCAAAATATCCTTAATGAAAGTTGAGTTGAATTGCACAAGTGGCATATAAATAAATTATGTCTTCTTTTTTTTTTTTTTCTTGCGGATAGAGAACGTAATTCTTTTGATTTTTATTTGTGCCGGACAAATTTAGTTTTAAAATTAAATAAACTAATGCAAAAAATAAACCAAAAATATTCCTCTCTCTCTCTCACTCTCAACCCATTTCTCATTCTCTCTTTTTTGACAGACTAGTGTGTCACCCGTGCTCTGTACGGAGTAATTTTTTATTTTTTTTCTTACTAAATTTATTAAATATGATACATACTAATTTTATAATATATATTATATGATATAAATATATTAATTAAAATATAATATGATATTCCAATGTCATTGAATTGCTAAAAACTTACAAATTTATAAAATGAAGTTTAAAAGGTTAGTCAATTAAAAAAAACAATGGATCATATTCACTTTATTATTATTATTACTACTCAAATAAAAAGTAAATGTTTGATATATAAAATTCTTAAGGTTATATGAGTTAGTAGAATTCTTAAAGTTTCCTTTTAAAGTTCTCTTAGAAGTACATATTCAATACCTTAATGAATAAAAATGAATGAAATTGGTTGTCATTTTAATGTCTCATTAATAACACAATTAAAACCAAATTATTATTTCTCTTTCACCCCTCCCCCTCTATCTAAAGACTTTTTGCATTTCCGTTTTCATACGATTCATAATTTTTTTTGCAAGTCATTCCAAGTCAGCTACTTTATCGATCTCAACATGATCAATAAACATTTTCATACTTGTAAAATGGTTGTGTTTGCCTTCAGTTATTTTTCATGTAATAGTTAAAAAGAAAGTAAGGTAAATACATAAAATCCACACATTTGGTAGTAATGCTTGTAAGCAATAGTATTTAAACACATATGTAGAGATTTTAATTTAATAAACATATTTATATGGTTAATACATAGTAAATTAAACTAAAAAAATTTATACCAAAATTAAAATTAAAATAAAAAAACTAAAACAATCAAATACTAAAATCAAGAGCAAAATAAAAAAAACTAATTTATACCAAGTAGCAATTATCAAATTTGAAATTTGAAATCAATACCTAATTGAAGAAATTAACACAAATAAAATCATAACTAAAAAATGAAACATTAATAAAAATAAAATAACAGTTAAAAAAAGCAACAATTAAGATCAAAACCAATATAAAAATTGAAACAAAAATCTTTCTTTTTTTTTTTCAAAATAGAAGCAAAAGCTCAAATTGAAACAAAACTGTTAATCAAGAACCATAAACCAAAATTGAAATATAAAACAAATCTAGGAATCAATAACAATAATAAAACATAAACTATATTTAAAATCCAAAATAAATAACAAATAAAGCTAATATAAAAATAATCGAATGAACAAAATTAAAAAGTAAAACAAATTGTGAGGGTCAACGCCAATAGAACATTAAAAATCATGGTATTATCTAAAAAATGAAAATGAAACCAAAATTAAAACAAATTTTTAATTATCATTCATCAAAATCAAAAGTCAATCACCGAAATCACCTAAATCCTCGTAGATAATATGTAGTGGTGAGAGAATAAAATGTTTCTTTTCGTTTTGCTTTCTAAGAAATAACCATAAATAAAAACTAAAATAATTGTCTAAACAAAAACCAAAACTAAGATAAAAACTTGCAAAAAAAAAATTAAAACCAAAACTAAAATCACTGTCAAAATTTAAAAAGTCTCAATAAGTTGTTATCAATATATTATCATCCAAAAAGAAAATACAAAAACTAAAATCAAAAATCAAAAGCATAATTATAACAAAAAATGTAATCAAGAAACTGAAATGTCTAACCGTAGTAAAAGGAGGAGCAATGCGAGAAAGAATAATTCTCTAGTGATATCCAAAAGAATGGAACTCTTCAAAAAAAGGAATTGACGAAAGTTACCGGTGGCGAAAGAAGGATCGGAGGAGAGATAGACTGGTCGGAGTTATCTCTCTAAATACAAAGCGAGAGAGAGGGTGGAAAAAGCGAGATAAAACATCAACAGAGAGGAAATACGTTTTGGATGCTCTATCTCTATCTTGTTATGTAAAAGGCTTGTGAAAGATGTAGAGAGAGCCGAGAGGTTTGATCTTTGATAGTGAGAGAAAACCTTTTGACCTACCCAAGTCATTTTCCTCCATACTCATTAGCTATAGTTTTTATCAAATGTTGTTGTGAAGAAGTTTTTAGTTAAAACATTTCTCCTAGTATATATACATATATTCTAATGCCCCTTATTATAATAATAATTATTAAGTATTATTGTTAGTTAATGGCTGCAAAACAAAGAGTCTCCATGAATTGAAGAGTCATGTCTTCACAATTGAGATTTAACAAAAGTGGGTGAGGTGGCACAATCATAGCACTCCTCGCCATGTATATATATGGGTAAAACGCACATTTGGGCCACCGTATTTTTCAAAAAAATTGCAAATAGGCTACTGAGACATTAAAAATTTTGGTACGGCCACTATACAAGACTTATCTTGCATGTTAACTCAATTTTCAAATGAACGTTAACTTAGGTTAAATTCCTATTTTACCCTCACCTTCATTTGACTCCGAAAAAATCCCAAATTTAAAAGCAATCACAGAATCATAATAAATCTCATACTAAAGAAAATTTACAAATTTACAAAACCAGGTCATTACAAAAATCCCAGATGGACTATCACGGAAAGGAAGCTTGGATCTTTCCATCTCACTTCATTCTGATTGCCACAAGATAAAAAGTAGTAGGCTAAAGGAGTCGGCTAGCAGTTTAATGAAGTCGGGATACCATTTCATAGCCAATTTCTTATACGTCTTTTTTAACATCCATGAATCCTCCCAACTTCCCCCCTCATATTATCTCCTCCAAGAACCTCCATTATCATTGCAGTCTTGAAGACAACTGCAATTCTTTGTCTATGTCTTCCTCTTCCTCCTCTTTATTGGTAGTTTAAAGGCTCATTTTTGAAACCTAGATCTGGGTTATTTGACCAGAGAGAGAAAACCCAGATTTGGGGAAGCGTTTTAAAATGCACGCACCGGTGGTGGAAAGACGATCAGACGGGCAACCCAATAAGCGTTTTGTAACTTCCCCAACTTTCCAACTATTTTTGCTCGAGATTTTATCTGGGTTTCTTCGTGGTTGCTTTCTTTTGGTAGATATGAATTTCTAGGTCTTTGCCCTTTTTCTCTGGTGATTATTCACTACTAGAAAGCGCGCCTTCAGCAACGGAATTATCAGCGACGGAAATTGAGCATCAGCGACGGAATTGAATTGAAAATGCCTTCAGTGACAGAATTTCCCAGCGACGGAAATTCCGTTGCTAAAGGTCACCTTTAGCGACGGAAACTTCCGTTGCTGAAAATAAATTGAAATTAAATTCTGAAATTTTTAGCGACGAAAAATTCCGTTGCTAAAGGTGACCTTTAGCGACAGAAAATTTCGTCGCTGGAATTAAATATAAATTAAATTCTGAAATATTTAGTGACGGAAAAATTTTGTTGCGAAATGTGACATTTAGCGATGAAAAATTCCGTTGCTGGAATTAAATATAAATTAAATTCTGAAATATTTAGTGATGGAAAATTCCGTTGCTTGAATTAAATATAAATTAAATTCTGAAATATTTAGCGACGGAATTTTGAAATTCTATATATATATATATATATATATATATATATATATATATAGGAAATATTATAATCATTTTTATGAATGCTATTTTATTATTAAATTAATATTTGAAACGTTATTTTAATAATATAATATCAATAATTAAAATGATTAACATCAATATAATTACAAAAATTAAAATATTCACATTACAACTTAACTTAACTTAACTTATCTTAACTTAACTTAACTTAATTTCACTTAACGTAATGTAACGTAACTTAACTTAATTTAACGTAACTTAACTTAACATAACATAACTTAACGTAACGTAACTTGACTTAACTTAACTTATCTTAAGTTAGCTTAACATAACGTAACTTAATTTAACTTAACGTAATGTAACGTAACTTAACTTAATTTAACGTAACGTATCGTAACTTAACTTAACGTCACGTAACGTAACTTAACTTAACGTAACGTAACGTAACGTAACTTAACTTAACTTAACCTTAACAACAACTTATCTTAACAACTTAACAACAACTTAACGTAATGTAACGTAACTTAACTTAATTTAACGTAACGTAACTTAACGTAAGTTAACATGAAAACACGCTACGCCTATTGGCGAAATGGTATAATGGAGTTTGATGGACCATTATAACATGAAAACACGCTACACCTATTGGTGAAATGTTATAATGGAGTACGATGAACCATTATAACATGAAAACACGCTACGCATATTGGCGAAATGTTATAATAGACTACGATGGACCATTATAACATGAAACACGATACGCCTATTGGCGAAATGTTATAATGGATTACGATTGACTATTATAACATGAAAACACGGTATGCCTATTGGCGAAATGTTATAATAGACTACGATGGACCATTATAATATGAAAACACGCTACGCCTATTGGCGAAATGTTATAATGGACTACGATGGACCATTATAACATGAAAACGCGATACGTCTATTGGCGTAATGGTATAATGGACTACGATTGACCATTATAACATGAAAGCACGCTACACCTATTGACGAAATGATATAATGGAGTACGATGGACCATTATAACATGAAAACACGCTACGCCTATTGGCGAAATGTTATAATGGACTACGATTGACCATTATAACATGAAAACACGCTATGCCTATTGGCGAAATGTTATAATGGACTACGATGGACCATTATAATATGAAAACACGATATGCCTATTGGCGAAATGGTATAATGGACTATGATGGACCATTATAACATGAAAATATGCTACGCCTATTGGCGAAATGTTATAATGGAGTACGATAGACCATTATAACATGAAAACACGCTACGCCTATTGACGAAATGTTATAACTTAACGTAACGTAACTTAACGTAACGTAACGTAATGTATAGTAACGTAACTTAACGTAATGTAACTTAACATAACGTAACTTAACGTAACGTAAGTTAACTTAACTTAACGTAACGTAACTTAACATAACGTAACGTAACTTAACTTACGTAACTTAATGTAACGTAAGTTAACTTAACTTAACATAATGTAACTTAACGTAACGTAACTTAACGTAACGTAACGTAATGTAACTTAATGTAACGTAACGTAATGTAACGTAACGTAACTTAACTTAACGTAACTTAACGTAACTCAACATAACTCAAAGTAACTTAATTTAACGTAACGTAACTTAACTTAACTTAACACGCTACGCCTATTGGCGAAATATTATAATGGACTATGATGAACCATTATAACATGAAAACACGCTACGCCTATTGGCGAAATGATATAATAGAGTACGATGGACCATTATAACATGAAAACACGCTACGCCTATTGACGAAATGATATAATGGAGTATGATGGACCATTATAACATGAAAACACGCTACGCCTATTGGCGAAATGTTATAATGGACTACGATGGACCATTATAACATGAAAACACGCTACGTAACGTAATGTAATGTAACGTAACATAACGTAATGTAACGTAACGTAATGTAACGTAACTTAACGTAACGTAACTTAACTTAACGTAACGTAACTTAATTTAACATAATGTAATATAACGTAACGTAACGTAACTTAATGTAACATAACGTAACGTAACTTAACTTACGTAACTTAACGTAACGTAACTTAATGTCACGTAACGTAACTTAACTTACATGAATATGCCATTCTCCAAGACGATGTTGTATAGAATGATGAGCACAACAGATTCTGGTTACATTTTTGTCTCGACCCGATCCGAATAGGTAAAACCCAATCAGATCAAATATTTTTTCAAAATTTCGTTTAGCGGGTTACCCTAATTGGAAAACACCTCAATTTGTTCACGACAATACATCAATTCGTTTACCGGGTTACCCTAATTTTAAATTCTGAAAATATTTAGCGACGAAAAATTCCGTTGCTGGAATTAAATTGAAATTAAATTATGAAAATATTTAGCGACGGAATGTGTTAGAGACATACAACACAGTATGACCACATGCAAATTCAAATTTACTCTATTTATATAATTTTGTTATTATTTTCTTAAATATATAAATTAAGTTGTAATGTGAATATTTTAATTTTTGTAATTATATTGATGCCAATCATTTTAATGAATGATATTATTAAATTAAATTAATATTTCAAATATTAACTTAATAATAAAATATCATTCATTAAAATGATTATAATATTTCCTCTATATATATATATATATATATATATATATATATATATACAAAGGGATTTTACAAAAAACAAATATTTCAAAACATTATTTATTTTAAATTTACAAAGGGATTTTACAAAAAAAAATATTTCAAAACAAATATTAATTTCAGCAACAGAATTTTTCGTCGCTAGAGGTGACCTTTAGCGATGGAATTTTTCAAAATTAAACATCGATTTATATACGTTTATTAGCTGGGTAGCCATGTTGATGCTATGAAATCCATGGTTGTAGTTTAATTGACTTTGAAACCAAAAAAGATAACTGTATGTACGTTGAGGGGTGTTAGTGTAAATGGTAAGAAATAAATGTGTGTTAGTGTAAATTTAGTGTATTAATACTTAAACATCGGTTTATGTACGTTTGTTAGCTAGGTAGCCATGTTGATGCTATGAAATCCATGGTTTTAGTTTAATTGACTTTTAAACCAAAGAAGATAACTGTATGTACGTTAGGCGGGTGTTAGTGTATATTTAGTGTATTAATGTTTAAACATTGATTTATGTACGTTTGTTAGCTGAGTAGCCATGTTGATGCTATAAAATCCATGGTTTTATTTTATTTAACTTCGAAACCAAACAGGGTGTGTTCGTGTAAATGCTATGAAATTATATTGTTTGGTTTAACTAAAGTAATTATAATGATTGTAGGAAAGGGAATATGACGACGTTAGTTTTCTTGATGTGTTTGTTAGTACACATACTAGGCCTGGTGCCTTCGTCTATGACCCTCCGAAGTAGGTTGATGATAGATCATCATCTATATTTGTAAGTAAACTTTAATTGAAAGAGTTTCTTTTGAATATGTAAATTTATATGTGTATATGATAATATTTGTTTGTTTTATTGACAGTCTGGATATAAGACAACGGTATTGGAGGAAGATGCTGATCCTACACAGTCCCCTACGTAACCCTTTCCATTTAATCCTCATGTTTGGAAAGAAATCACACTTGAAGGACGTAAAAAGAGGGGAGATAGAGTGCTCGAAATGGGGGAGATATATTTAATCCTCATTGTTTGATTTTGTATGTATATATTTGGTACTTCGATGTAATAACATTTAGAGTTTGAGGTTTTTAAATTGGTTTTATATTATTGTTTATTTTGTATCTATAGTTTTGTATTAATTTTTATATTATCAAGTACAAAAATTTATAATTATAGTATTTTTGTGTATTTTTTTAAAATATTTTTTCCATTATTAGCGACGGAATTTTCCGTTGCTGAAATTAAATTTTAATTAACTTTTAAAAGTCTTTAGCGGCGGAAAATTCCGTTGCTGAAATTCAACCTTTAGCGACAGAAAATTTCATCACAAAAATTAAATTTTAATTAACTTATAAATACCTTTAGCGACGGAAATTTCCGTCATTAAAATTAAATTTTAATTTACTTTTAAATACCTTTAGCGACAAAAATTTCGTCGTTGATATTAACCTTTAGCGACGAAAAGTGGTCCGTCGCACATCTGCGACACGTGATCACCGACGGCCCACCAACGGAAAAATTCCCTCGCTGGGGAGCCATTAGCGACGGAATTCTGATTTTAACGACGAAAAATTCCGTTACTAAATGTCATTTTTCTAATAGTGATTCTTGCTAGCAACCCTGATGTATCTTTGTAGTTTGAGAAGATTTTCTAGTTTAATTGTTGTTGGGCGTATTTGCATTGATCAATATGGGGCAATGAGCCCACCATGCATTTGTCCAATGATGTTGCATTTGTTCGTACCACCCACCAAATTCAATTGCAATGTTATTCTCCATCACACTTTTTTTAAATTTGTAGCTACATTGCGTTTCATTTGTGGGATGGGTTATTGGCATCGTATGTTTTTTTATGGTTTTAATCCCCATGGTCAGTATTGGTACCCCAAGTGATTGGGTAAAAGGTTGAGATGAATTCGATACTTAAAAAGATTTATGAGTTTTAAAACCCAGATCTGAGTTATTTGGTGTATAGAAGCTGTGATGATGAAGATGAGGGCAAAATATGTATTTAACCTAAGTTAACGTCCAAACTTAACGTCCATCCAAAATTTGGGTTAACATGTAATATAATTTGGTACAGTGATTGCATCGAAAATTTTGACGTCTCAGTGACCTAATTGTAATTTTTTTTGAAAAATACAATGATCCAAAAATGCGTTTTGCCAAGATTGAACTATTTGAACAAATTAATGACAAAGTATCAACTCTTTATATTATTGTCTCTTGTTTCAAATGTCCATTGCATTAATGGTAGTTGAGCCAATTTGCTCTTAGCACAAACACCATCCAACCATGAACCAACCCCTACCACCTACCAACATACTCAACCTTCATTAACACCGCTGTAACCTCCAATTTTTGCCCAATCCACTGTCAAATTAATCTTAGAAACTAAACCAAAAAAAGTGATTGAACAGTATCATAATCAATATTACAATCTTGGAACATAACAAAATTGAAATAGATCGATTTTTTTAAATCTGGAAATTTGAAACTTCAATCTGAAAAAGATTTGAAAATTTTAAACTTCAATCCGCCTGTTCCAAATCCAATCCGAGAGACTTGAAAGCAGATCTACAATCTTTTTACACCAACTAGATGTCAAGAAAAACAACATCGTTTTCATCTTCTCCCAAAACTTGATTCTCACGGCTTTGTCACCAATTGCTATTTCCTTGGAAATTAATGAAGATTTATACTAAGATCCCACCTTTAAACTTGTACAAGAGAGGAAGGGTCATGAAAGAGAGAGAGAGAGAGAAAGCGGAAGGGAGATGGGGTGAGATGAGAGGCAGTTGCGATGGTTGGAAATGGGTAGTGGCCTAGTGGGTGGGGAGGGAGATGTGTTGTGGAGGGTGGGTGGTAATGGGTTAGGTTCCATTTTTATTTTTATTTTTTATTTTTCCTTTTTATTTAACTTAGGGACACATATATCATTTCAGCAGTAATAACCACGTATATCAATACATGGAACTGCATCAACATCACTAAGGGTATAAAAGACTTTTTGTTTTGTTTTTAACGTGAAAATTAACAGGTGTCATGTGAAAGACTAACAGTAGGCCCAAAAATTAATTTTAATGACCAAAATAGGAAGCGTCAAAGAAATTAAACCAAATCAATTTAAAGTATTAAGTCCAACATCAACCAAGTTATTTAAACAATCAAATGAATATTTAAACATCTTATCTTTTATACCTTGATCCTAACAAGGTGTTTTCATTAAAGGTATATTAAACATTTTCACTTTAGTAAATGACAAAGATGCCTTTTCTGTCCAAGAAAAGTTGGATAGAATTTGGCCACACATCTTTACAATTTTGATTAAATACCGTCCATTGCAAAATTTCTTAAATACCCTTTCTATTTCTTCAATAAACTTCTTCTATCATCTTTCTTTACAATATTATCCCGTTTTATTTATACTAGGTTTAAATCTCAATTTGGTCATCCTACTTTCGACCACAAGTCATTAAGCTCATTCTACTTTTTTTTCCTCAATTTAATCACTCTACTTGGCTTCGACATTTAATAAGGTCACTCGAGTCATTTCTACTCGTTATGTTGGATGTAAATCATTAAAAAGACGAAAATGTCCTTATTAAGTTGAAGGGTTTTACTCTCGATGCTAAAAGTTGAGGGTTCAAACTTGAGTTGTTAAGGGCAAGGTTGTTGGGCCTTTCCCATCCAATTTTAGATCTGATCCAATTAGCTGTGAGGATCTGATTTGCGATCAAACTACAAGAGACGATCCAAATAGGGGTGCCGACAATAGTTTTTTTTTTTAGAAGTAAAGGTAAATTATAAACAAACGTCAAAACATGAGGTCAAGTTCATTAAGAGCATGGATAAATGATCGAGCTCAGTGCAGATCAGATGGTGAGCAAGGAGGTCAGGAGGTGTAGAGCCAAGTCAGAGGCCTTTGGGTGATGTTGGCCTTGTTGGTTAGGGAGAAGCGAACGAGGATATCCAAAGAGCCGAGAAGACTAAGAGAATGACGGAAAAGGGAAAGGGAGTAGTGTCGGCTTTGGCATCACCTCTGAAAACCAAACTCGTCGACCACGATAAAGATAAGGAAACTCAATTTGAAGATCAAGGAAAGACGGTCGATCCAGAATCTAGTCAAGAGAATGGGTATTGCACCACTAGTTCTATGGTAGACGATGAAATGAACGAAGATCTGGAAGTTCCTTTGGTATGCACATCGCTTACAGTGATTCAACCTTTAGGGTTCACTGGGGTTGCGGCCATCATAGACAGTGAGAGGGATGATCATATGTCGGTATGAGTGAGAAGAAGAGTTAAAGGGTATTTTGGATTTTCAGAAAAAATTTAAAGTTTTCAACAAAAAATTGGATAGAGTAATGAACTTGATATTTATATTCAAGTACAGTGATTAAATTGAGGAAAAAACAAGCAGAGTGAGTTTAATGGCTTTTGACCGAAAGTAATGTAATCAAATTGAGATTTAAACCTTTATACTACTCATGTTTTCTCTGCTTTTATAATTTCACTCTTTGACACTGTTACTCTCTCTACTAAAAATAACAATTCTTAGTAATTTTCAAACACACTCACTTTCATTACTAAAAATAAGTATGGATGCTAAACTTCACCGTGATTCTTCTCAAATAGATACTCCCTCCGTTCCGGGTAAATAGTCTACTATTCTATTTTGAGATGTTTCACTTAAAAAGTCCACTTTTAAAAGTTAAGACATAAAAGTATCATTTTATTACTAATAGAATACTAAAAGTGTTATTTTTTAAAAAAATTGAATTTCAAATAAAGATTATTTACCCGGAACGGAAGGAGTAACTATTTTACGATAATTTTTTTTAGTCTTTATGTTGCTAGTGTTAATTTTAAGTTTTAATTGATAGGTTACTCTGATTTGGTAAACATATGGACGTGACAACCCTTAATTCGACCGATATATAACTAAAATCTTAACTTGACCAATATATAACTCAAAATCTTACCCCAGTTTTTAAATTACCGTCCTCTTTTTCTTTTTCGTCCGTTTTAAAATAATTATCTTATTTGAAAATTTTTTTCTTTTAGGAAACATTTTTACCACTTTATTCTTATTTCTTCTATCTACTTTAATTATGACCACATGGCCAAAAGTATTAAAGAAAATCACACAATTCATCAATATTTATAATACAGTCAAAAAAAAAAAATTTAACGGTACGCCGTGTCAAAGGGGACAATAATTTAAAAACGGAAGGAGTATCTAACACTAAGGGTGAGTTTGGTCCGGTTTGATCCAATTTTTTTGAAAAAAAGGAGAAAACCAGAACTAGGCCAATAGTCCGATTTTCAAAAAAATTAAAACCAGAACCAATCCAATATGTATGAGAACTAACACTTTTATCCGATCTAGAACCAATCGAACATGTACGAGAACCAAGACCGGACCAATACTAATGTTTTTAACTGTTTAATACAAATAAAATCTTAAATCGAAGGTTCAAAAGCTTAATCGAAGTCAAATCGAGGGTCTTTAAATGTGAAGTTTGAGAAATGGAAGGAGAACTAGAAAAGTAGCGATAAGCAAAGGCGATGGAACTTGGAAGAGAGCCAAAGATTGAGACTCGAAAGAGGGATCAGAGGGAGAGAGAGAGAGAGAGAGAGAGAGAGAGAGACGCGAGTGCTGAGTGTGATTGTGAGAGTGTGAGGGAGAGCCGGAGAAGTAACGAACTAAGCGAAGGGCCTATTCCGGCCAAAAGCGAAGGCTGATTTAGGGTTTGAGAACTTTGAGTCTTTGAGATTGAGAGGACGATGCACAACAACACAAGAGCAAAAGAAAATAACAGTACAAATTTACAAACTAACTATTTATATTTTACAACTAGGGCTTGTATTTTGTAAGTAAAAATAATGTGTGCGTGTGTGTGTGTGTCTATATATATATATATATATATATATATATAGGTCAGGTCCGGTTCCAGAACCGAATTTTAAAACTCAAAACCGAAACCAACCAAAAAATTGGTTCGGTGCAATTCTTATTGGTCTGGTCCCATTTTTTTAAAAAAAAATTTCACCCCTATCTAACACTATCGCTCAACTATAGCCTACCCCTGACATTTAACGATTCAAATATTTATGGTGAAAATATGAAAAATACCCCAAAGTAACTACTCAATCTTATAATGCACCCCAATGTTAAAATTTTCCCAAGTTCATGCATGATATATCAATTTGCACCAGATTGCACCATAGCCGTGACGACTGTTAGAGAAATAACGAAAAGTTACCTTTTAAACTTTATAACGGCATAAATAATATAGAAGAAAAATAATAATTTCGTAGATCGAACTAACATATACAAATAAATCAATTTACATTAAAAAAATTATGGCAGAAAAAATTATACATGTATATTAATAAATTAATATTATGAAATTTATAATTTCTAAACCTAACCCTTGGTATAAATAGTAAATTTAATTTTTTTTGTGCGCTTAATAACACTAATATTAAACTTTTATATATATAGGCCAATTAGTCGCCAGACACTCTAGGCGTTGTCCAACGCTCTAGGCTGTCTAGGCATCTAACTGCTGATTTTATTTATTTTTAAATGTTTTTGCCCAAAATAATGTCATTTTGGGTTTTTAATTTTTTTAATCAATATCAATTCAGAATTATTGAATTATGTATTGTAAATTTGTAATTTGTTAATGGACTTATGAAGTACTATTTAGATATTAACTATTTTTAGTTCTTTTGAACTGTGGAATGATATTAAATTGTTGGTTTTACTTTTAAAAATTTAACCTCATATTGTAATTATTTTTTTTAATAATTGGTGATATTCGCTATTAATAAATTTGAAATTGTAATGTTTGTTAACTATGTTATATTAAGAAAAATATTCAAAACAATGTAATTATGTTTAAATTCTAGGCCCCGTTTAGTCCCCTTCTAGACACCCTAGGCACTAGGCCCTGGTCTAGCGTCTGACGCTCATCTAACAATTTTTAGAACACTAATAATAAGGGCATATGTAAAACTCATATTTACATTTTATTGGATTTATATATATATATATATATATATATATATATATATATATATATATATATATATATATATATATATATATATATATATATATATATAAAGTTTAATATTACTGTTTATTAAGCGCACAAAAAAATTAAGTTTGCTATTTATACTGTGGGTTACGGTTAGAAATTCTAAATTTCATAATATTAATTTATTAATATATATGTATAATTTTTTCTGCCATAATTTTTTAATGTAAATTGTATTATTTGTTTTTATTGGTTCGATCTACTAAATTTTTTTTCTGCAATATTATTTCCACCGTTATATAGTTTGAAAGGTAACTTTTCGTTATATTTTCGTTAAGTTTTCGTTATCTTTCCAACAACCGTCACGGCTAGGGTGCAAACTAGGAAAAATGGATACATCAGACATGAACTTGGAAACATTTTAGCATTGGGGGGCATTATGGGGTTGAGTGGTTACCTTCGGGTGTTTTTCATATTTTGACCAATATTAATCAATATATACACAATAAATTAAATTCAAAACTTATCTTTAATTTTTCTAAAAAAAATTCTAAATATTAATTCATAAGTTTTATTTACAACATACAATTTTTTTTTATTAAATTACTAATTTCTAAAAGAATATTTGGTGACTATCGTGAGTGTGTTTCAAAAGACATCTATCGTGAGTGTGAGTAATAAGTATTGATAATTAGTTTTCTAAAAAAAACGAATTTGTAGATATTATTTTTAAGTTTATTTACAATAATTTTATAAATATTTGGTGAGTATCGTACGCGATTTTTTAAGTTTATTTACACAAATTTCCCTATATGCGGCAATCATGATTTCACCAAATTTGTTTTAACACGTGGCAATTAAACACACAAAAAATAAAAATGGTGAAATGAGTGACGGCAATTACAGGCAACACTAATGATTATGTCCAATTTTTTTTAAATGTAAACTAATCTTAATCAAACAATAATTAATTGTAAAATATTATTAAAAAACATAATTGACTCAATTACAACATTGCTATTATATTATGTGTAGTTTATTTAAATTTTATGAGCAAGTGGTTCATATTTAATAATAAAATAATTTTCCGTTTCTAAATTATTTTTTGTTTAATTGCACAATTAAGAAAAACATAATTGAATATATTAAAAATATTTGTATAATATGTATGTTCTAAAAGACCCATGTGTGATGTGCTCATCATTAAACTAATAATAATAAAAGATAATGATAAATGGTAAAAAAAATTAAAAGAAAAAGTAGAAAATAATTTTTTTTCAAATTAATAAAAATAAAAAAACACAACAATTATTTAAGAACAATAAAATAGGGTTAATGTCACAATTCGTCCATGTAGTTATAGACTTTCTAGCAGAAAAGTGAAAAGTTTGATTCATAATAGGCTTTTGTTGTATGTTATTGGTCCGTCTGTTAACTACTGTTAGCTTTTCAACCGTTAATTGAGTATGTGTATACCACATGTATTTTTAGGAGGGCAAATTAATTATTTTCATAGGTGATCATTTTTTGTTCATCTTTGATCACTCCCAAATATAAGTCACCAACACAGATGCCCACAATTCCTCAATACGCAATACCAATTCCCCCTTAAATCCAATCATAAAAGTCTTTCGAAAATCAAAGTATAACACCCAAATTATAGATGAGAACAACCGACCAAAATCCTCAAAAGATGACCTAGATAATAGGCGATATCACTATATAAAATTTGTCAATAACGGCAATAGTGATATCAAAGCACAAATGAAAGATCTTACTTTTAATTGGGGGCAATTCATGGCAAGAAACAGAGTGAGTTGGGACTCACTAGCATCCAAAAGAAGAAGAAGGCTGAAGATGGGTTTTGACTAGGTCTTACTGGAGCTGGGATCGATTGGTGATGGGGACGAGAGCGATGGGAGAATGAGGGTTGTGAGATGTGCCGATGCAACTAACTTTCTCATGATAAGATATAGTGTAGACACCCCAATTTCGTACCTCTGATATGTAACATGACATGAAATATCAAGACCTGTTAAAACTTAACAAATGTCAAGTTATAGGGTTGAAAATGCAAAAGGACAAAGCAGGATGCGCAAAACAGTGAAATGCAATGGCCAAAGTGCCAAAAAAGGAACTAAAGAAGCAAAGCTGGCGCCACCCATGGAAGAAATGGGGGTGGCACCCAGTTTATGTGTGGGTGGCGCCCAGTTCAAGCTCTGAGGAATCCCAAAGCGCTGGGCTATACGTCGCGTAATGTGCAAATTATTCGGCGTTCTGTACAACTGGTTGAAGTCTGAAGAGAGAAAAAGAAATCCCATCGATGTCCTCTTCCCAGGCTATAAATAGAGTCTTCGGGGTTCACTTTCAGACACACCTTTTCTTCCGCAAAAACTCTCCACGTCGTTGTTACGCTGAAGAAATAGAGAGCGAAGTGAGATAATGAGCGATCCTCCTATAAAGCCTCGAAACCCTGCCAAATCTCCTCCAAACTCAAAACTAACCGGTCAAAGTGATCCCTAACCCTCTAGTTAGGTATCCAACCTATTTTTCGGGTCCAAAAACCTCGGAAAGAGCCGTTGCTCTGCCCGAGTAAAAAGGCCAAAACCACCCAAAATAAGCCGTTGTTCTGCCCAAGTAAAAAAAACCAAAACCACCAAAAATAAGTCGTTACCCTGCCCAAACCACAACAGTAGAAGCCTAAAAAGTCTCCCTCTCTTGAGAAAGACAGAGCGAGCACACCTCGCTCTGAAAGGTAAAACCTTTAAGAGCATTTCTTTCATAAAAGTTATTTTCAAATCCGGTCCAATGTAGAAAATATAAGTCGTTGTGCTGCCCGGATTTAGTTAGGAAATACTATGTAAAAGAGCCGTTATTATGGTCAAATATTTTTAAAATGTATTTGTAATTATTGTAAAAAGACGGTTCCAAGTCCGTAAATAATGTAGCCGCGGATGTATTTGCTTTTATTTCCTGTCTCTTAATGCTTTGTTTATTTGCTAAATAAATATAACAAAAAGCATACTTCAGCCAAAAACCGCTTTTGAGACCGAAAGGGCGAGTTGGGTGCCTAGCACCTTCCCAACTCGTAACTTAGCCTCCGAACTCGTTTTTGGAATCTCTGGTTTTTCTTTTTTTGGTTTTGCTTTATTTATTCCTCAAAATAAAGATGGCGACTCTATAAAATATTTTGGATCCAGTGGGGCCTCGCAACATCTTTTCTTGCACTTTTCTGTTTTCCCCTAAAAAAAAATAGAATGAGAATGAAAAGGTGATGTATTTATATATCCTGGTATCCCCTAAAAAAGGGATAACTTGATATAGAAAATCAAAAGCACCCATAGTGATCTGAAATAGGCCATAAGGCTATTTTCATAAAATCCATAGTGGGGCCTCGCAACACTCCTTTTCTTGCACTTTTTTGTTTTCCCCTAAAAAAGGGAGAATGGAAATGAAATGGTGATGTATTCCTATATCCTGGTATCCCCTAAAAAAAGGGATAACTTGATGTAGAAAACTCAAAACTCCCATATTGGACCAAAAATTCACTGAAAGTTACCAAGGCGTATTCAAACGCGCTATCTTAGACAACACTCTTCTCACACTTTTAATTTCGTCTTCTCCTAAACAAGGGAGGGTGGAATGAGAGCAGTGGTGTCCCGCATCCTCACGTACGCGCACCCTTATCCAAGGGCGCGCGGGGCGCGGGTTCATTTCCCGGGAACCCACACATGGTCTCTTTTATCTTTTCAATTTCCTCATCCTCCTCTACTCCCATGTTCCCATGTTCCCCTCTTACCAATTTCCTTTGTGGTAGCACTCCTTGCTTGATTGATCCCCCCATAGAGGTCTGGCTTCGTTGTTCTCATCTGGTTCTACTTGTATAACGTCTATAGTATCCTAAGATTGTCCGTCGTTTGTAGTCCATTTCTTTCCGTTTTTTAGTGCTTCTCCCCAAATGATCTTTCTCTGCGAATGGATTTAAAAAAGGGATGGTCGGAGCTTGGACGAAGACATGAAATACATCCTTGGGATTGGAAGGAGCTTGGCTGGAATTTGAGAGAGGGCTGGAGATGGCAAATAGAGATGGAGAATAGAAGGCGTGAGACTAGGATGATAGAGATGAAGAAGGAAGCCGGAGATGTTAGAGAGGAAGTAGATTTGGTGGTTGCGAGGCTGGGAATGTGCGATGGCAAGATGAGATAGAAATAAGGGTGCAACAAGAAGGGAGAGGTAATCAAGTTACCAGTTTACCCTTTAAAACCCACGCGTGAACGACACATGAGGGGTTAACGGTTGATAAACTAACGGTAGTTAACGAAAGGACCAATAGCATATAAGAAAAGCCTACTATGGACTCAAATTTTCACTTTTCTAAAACAAAGACTAATGCTAAAAAGTCGATAAGTATAGGAACTAATGGTGACATTAATTACTGAGATTTCATAGCCGTAATTATCCAAGAATGTAAATGGCCGTTATTGTTTTATTAAGATTTTACGGTTATAGTTAAAGTACGTGCCCTAACTAAGATTTACTATTTTATGATTTTACTAGACATTTATTGTTTTACTGAGATCTTATCGTCTTAATTATTCGCTTTCTTTTCCATAATTACTCTAATTATCTCTATTTTACTTTTTTATTTTTGTGCAACCTAGATTTACTGTTCTACAAATATTTAGTTTGTAGTTTCTAAATTGATTGTTATCGTAATAAACTGAAATCTCAATTTAATTTTTGTCCAGTCTAGATTTAGTTTTGTTTTAAAAAAATTGTTCGTAAGTTTTGTAATTTTATATATTTGTATTTTTAATTTCTTTCTTTTTTTTTAAAAAAAATGTGTTGACTTTCCCTTATTAGTCTGAAAACTTTGTGATTTCGATTTCGAATAGTCTTTTGTTAGTTCACTCCGTCTCATTCAATTTATTTTATGGTTTTTGTCTGAGATTTTCATTTTTAAGTTTATTTCAATTAACATGTGTTGGGTTGGTGTGTGTGAGAAAGAAAATGTTTTTTGATGTTTAATCATACTCTTTTGGATGAGTTACAAAATTTTACAATCAATAAAATGTGTTTTTCTTTAGTTTTTGGGATGTCGTTTTTATTTTGTGTAGTTTACATGGATCCAACCCCTACAAAATCTCAAGAATATATTAATTTATTCGTATCATACTCACTTCATACACTGATCATCTCCATATTGATACCATGCCATAGACATGAGCACAAAATCTAGTTTATTTAAAACAAGGAAAAAAAGTAATACTAGAGAGAAGTGCTCTAAAAATCGACTAGGCGTTCTAGGGGGTCTATGCGACCAACTGTTGATTTTTCATATATATATATATATATATATATATATATATATATATATATATAGATAATTGAACTGTTGACTATTTTTGTAATTTTTTGAACCTTAGAAGATATTAAATTTCAAGTTTTACTTTAAAATTTAACATCATAATGTAATCATTATTTTTAAATGGCAAAACACATCATTTTGCCACCCAACTTGTCAAAAACTTGCAAAGCGGCCACCGAAAGTTAAAAACTTGCAATAAGGCCATTGAACTAAATTAATTTTGCAAGCGTGCCCATATTTTGGATGTCCGTTAGCTGCACTGTTAAATACGAGTGAAATCCCTATTTTGCCCAATTTAAATAACAATTATTCTTTTTATGTGATATTAGAAACTCAAAGGGGTCCAATTGAAAAAAAATTATACATGTCATTTATGTAAACAATAGGGGGTCCAAATTATACATGTCATTTATGGGAAACCCTTTTGTCTAAATTTGATGCTTCTCATGGCCAAGAGCAGTCCCAACTCTAGTGGATTTCTGGCGACGTAGAGGGCACTTCGCAAACCCAGATCTGGCTCCTAATTACTTGCCTTTCGCAAACCCAGATCAAAAGCCCCAACCTTTTAACCTGCAGTTTGTTTCAAAACCTCACATATTCAAAAAAGAGCTGGGTGAAGGGCGAACTGGGGCTTGGAGGCAGCGATTGGGCATACTGGGGGAGAAAGCGGCTTGGTGCCGGTTTGAATCGAATCCAAACATAAATCTAAATCTCTCTTTGAAACCCAACGCACCGGCTCCAAACATAAATTTGGCTTAACCCATTACGACTTAACTCTAGGCTCAATCCTGACAATGGCTATCGATTCCGTCATTGGACCAAACCTAGGTACGCAGGTGGGTGCGATGCATTTCTTTTCCCTGAATCCAATTCATTATCGCTGCGTACTACCACACTCGATCAATTCACTTGCAAGCCCACCGCAACGAGGCCAATGAAGAAGGTTGATTTGATGACGATGGAACGAAACGGCAGCGACATCCTAGTTTGGTTCGAGCGTCACCAGTGCAAACGCAAGTAGAACCTTCTCGGTCCAAGGAAGCTCACCGCCCCCATGGTACTATACGCGTCGTACCAGACGTAAGCGGCGTATTTCTTCTTTAGCTTTTCGATGCCTAGCTGATGGGTGGAGTAGGCAGCGGTGGTGGTCAGGTCGTGTTTGAAGAGGGGGCGGTCGTCTTTGTTGGAGCCATCATTGATGCCAAGTTCTGGGTTTTGGGGTGATTGGGATTTTGGAAAGTTTTTGAGCTCGGTCTCCATAAATTGGAACATTAAATTGATTGATTAATTGTTGGCAAAACCCCTTAGTTAGATCTCGTATTGGGTACATAAATGACATTTATAAATTTATTTTTCAGTTAGACCCCTTTGAGTTTCTAATATCACATAAAGGGAATAATTGTTATTTAAAGGGGGTAAAATAGAGATTTCACTCATATTTAACGGTGGAGCTAACAGATATCCAAAATATGGGCACGCTTGCAACATTAATTTAGTTTAGTGGTCTCATTGCAAGTTTTAAACTTTCGGCGGTTGCCTTGCAAGTTTTTGAAAGTTGGGCGGCCAAATGAGGGCTTTTGTCTTTTTAAATTATTAGGTGATATTTAGTATTAGTATATTAAAAAAATTAATGTTTAATAATTAAGTTATAATAAAAAAATATATTAAAAATAGGATATAATGTATTATTTTTAGGTTCCGCCTAAGGGTTTTAGGCGCCTACGACGCCTAACTGCTGCCTAACGCTTTTTAAAATATTTCTAAAAAGTATATAAATACAAGCGAATTGCTCGAGAAACATAATAAATATTTAAAATAAGGAAAGAAAGTACTCCTTCTGTTTTTAAATAATCGGTCTATTTAACCTGACACACTTTTAAAAAAAAGTAATTGATTATATTATAAATATTAATGCAATATGTAGTCTTTTTTAAATATATTTGAGCATGTAATCGTAATTAAAATTTATAGAAAAATTAAAGTTAAATTGTAAAACTATTTTCCTAAAAAAGTAAAGTTTAAAGGTAAGATACATTTTTTAAAGACAAATAATATTACCGGCTAGAGCTTGTGATATTATTACGAGCTTTAGTGTTAGAGTCGTTAGATGATTAAGTTGATGATTATTTGAAATATTCGTGTCATTACTTAAAAAAACATATTTAATATAACGATGTAAAAATATTAAGAAATTTGATCTAACAACACTAACACTAAAACTTGTAATAATATCACAAGTTATATTACTTAATATCGTACCTTTTTTTTAAAACAGATGAAATTTATATAGAAACGAAGTACTAGCGAATTATTCCAAACTATAGGTACTAGACCCATGATTGTTGTAGGTATGGATGGCATGTATATAGTTGAGTCATTGGTAATCATAAGCTGTCCTCCATTTCTCCTCCAAATACAGATCCCCATGCCCTCGTGATCTGCATTCATTACATGAAAGTACCCCATCACAACCCAAACGGGCCAAAGCCAAACCCCACTCCTCACTCCTCACGCCACCCCGTCCTTTATATAGACCACGACGTTTAAAAGTTAATTTGTTTCTAAGAAAATGATAATTTTAATAATTTATTTGTGATAAAATGATCATTTTTAAAATGGACTATTTAAATTAAATATCAACAAAAAAAAGAATTATAAACTCTACATACAAAGTTACAAACTAACTAGCTCAAATGAATTATCTTTGCAAGTAAACCAAAATTCTTGTTCTGTTACGAGCAAAAATTTCAAGTTTAAAAGTTAATTTCTTTTGGAAAAACTGATATCTCAACTAGATGTGGTAAACGGGTGGTTGGGTGGGTATGGGTGGTGCGCATATGAACAATGTGCTTAAATGAGCAGACGAATAAGTGTCTATTTAATAACTTGTGCATATATAAGTGGGCAATAAATGAGCATGTACGTCAATTTACTCATTAAAATAAAATCATTTTGTTTAACAAAAAAATATTTTTTTATAGATTTAATTTTGTGTGATTTTTCATTTTGCTACATTAAAGTTTAATTTTGTGTTCACTTTGATCCAATTTTTTTACTGTTTGTTTTTGGTGAATAATTATGTTACTATTTGGTCTACTAAGTTATTTTATATAAGTATATACGTCATTCGTCAAAAAATTATTATCTTGTTATTTTTTTCGCACTTCATACGTTACCATGTACTACGGAGTATGAAGTATTAAAATTGAATCTTGCTGGGCTTAGGCGAACTATAGTCTATAGGCCAATAGCATGGCATGTTTGACCTTGTTTCCTATCATGAACAACGTGTTCTATTCTTAAACTTAAATATAGCAAAATGACAAATTAAGGTGACGAAGGTATATTAGCCTATAGGTATTTATAGATAGGTATTTATATTTTGTTTATTTTAGTGGGGGGGCATTGACGGATAGGGTAAAGTGTCAAGTAACTATAGTTTGTGAGGGACGGGGAGAGAGGAAAGAAGGCTAAGCTCAAAAATATATATATTTTTTAATGAATGGACAGATTGAAAAGAGCAAAAATCATAATGAAATTAAACAAAATAAGAAAATGAGATTTAGGATGCATGGGTGTTTAAGTAGGTATCCATTTAATTTATCATAATTAATTATTAAGGGTGTAAGTAGTTTGGTTTATGCCAAAACCACAAACCAAATCGTCTCTTAGTAGTTCCAAAAATCTCAAACCGAATCAAACCGAGTAAGACATAGAACCGAACCACTCGGTTTGGTTTGGTTTGGTTCGGTTTTGTGGTTTATATAAATTATTTTTAATGAAAATAACCAACATTGAAAATAATAATAAAAATAAGATTTTAATTTGGAATTAAGATCAAAATTAGGAAATAAGCTACTAACAACAAATTATCATAAACAAAACAATACATATTATAAAATAAACATAAACAATGGAAAAAATAATAATTCTCCAACAATCAAGATTTTGTTTGGTTTAGTACAGTCTCTCTCTCTCTATATATATATATATATATATATATATATATATATATATATATATATATATATATATATAATGAATAAATCAAAGGTTCAAAATAGTTAATATATGTAATATAATATATATTTTATAATAAAAAAATAAAAATAAATAGCATGGTTTGGTTCGATTTGGTTTGGTTTGGTTCGATACCAAAAACTGCGAATCGAACCGAACCGAACCGAACCAGGTGGTTTCCTAATTTTTGAAACTAAAACCGAACCGTCTTCGACCAAAATCGAACCAAATCGACTTATTTAATTTGATTCTGTTAGATTTTGTGATTCGATTGTTTCGATTTATACCTCTATTAATTATCTTAAATGTACATACTTATTTGTATCCACTAAAAAATTTGGGTATAGTAATCACTAGTTAAATAGATACGGACAAAAAATCTCAATCAACCACTTTATTTTAATTACCATAAGGACCATCACTAGTTAAAAGTAAATTTAAATAAACTCCTTTATTTTAATTATTGTTTTTGACGCCCATCACTTCAGTCCATCACTCATATACTTGCAAGTTGCAACAACTGCACAGTAATTTGTTGAAAAGAGATCACCTATATATTTTCATTAATAGCATTGTCGTGTCGTCGAAGTTTTTCATTTTTTACAAGATTCTGTTTTGGGGCAAATAGTTACAGTTTATACTTTTATTTTTTCAGAAAACTCTTTAAGTTAAAAAAAGAAGGGTATAATTGGAAATTTAAAAATAATATTCCATCCGTTTCGGGTAAGGAATTATTTCATTTTGAAATATTTCAATTAAAAAATCTACTTTAAACAATTAAGGTACAAGAATATCATTTTATTATTAATAAGCTACTAAAATTTTTGTTTTCTTAAAAAAATTGATTTTCCAATAGAGACTTTTTGTCCAAAACGGAGGTGGTATAATCTAATTTTTGAAAGTTGACTATTTAAGTGAATTTTTTAAAAGAAATTAGTTGATTTTTTGTTTGAAATTAACCAAAGGAGGAAGAGGTGAAAATAAGTTACTGAATTCCTCATTTCAAAACGCAGCATTTTCAAAACGCAATTTTATTTTTATAAACACATTTAAAAAACTATTTTAAAACGTTATTTGTCATAAACACAGTAATTATAAACGTAACAAATTTATAAAACACTAAAAATTGGAGAGTTTTAAAACGCTTCATATTTTTAAAATGTTACGTTTTAAAACGCTATATTAAAATATTTTTAAAAATAAAATGCTATATTTTTTATTAATATTTTAACCAAAACGCTTAACCAAATTACATGTTCAATAGGCACAAAAATGACCAATAAACTAATCCAAGTTGCTGAATTAAAATTATATTTCCATATTCCTACTAAGAATTTGCAAGAGGATATGAGGGAACATGTCTGTACGAATTCGTGCCATCTTCACCTACGCTCACTGCATTTTAATTTCAGAATATTTAAAACCAATGCTTTCTTTCTCCAAGTACATTAAATTTGTCAACCTAATTGAGTAAGAGCATCTCCAACTTTTAAAACCCCCAATTCTTAACCAACTTCTCGTTAAGAAATTGTTAAAATTTCCTCATTCTACACATTTTTATTTGCTAAATAGGAGAGAGAGAGGCAAAAACACTTCCCAAATAAGAACATGCTATTTACATAGAGAAAGAAGAGAAAGTGAGGGGACAGCCGCCACTTTCTTGGATATGTGTGGTGGTGGTGGATGGAGGGTTTTGTTTTTTATATGATGTATAGTAAGATTATTATATATTCTATCTGTATAAGTATGGTTTTTGTGAGTAATGATATGATAAAAAAGAGAGATATAATGAATGATGTATTAACCAATAATTGGTAAATGTAACTCTCTAAATTAAATTTGACATTTTTATAATTGGTCAATGCTCTCTCAAAATAAATTTGACTTTTTATAATTGTAACTGCATATTGAGATATGATATTTGGTAAATGTGAAATTAATAACTTCATAACAAAATAAACATTTATTTTTCGGGATAATTTTTTTAAAAAAATAAATCCGATTACAAACAAAGGAAAACCTTAATAATTTAAAGCGCTAATATTTCGAAATATTTTTGGTTGTTAGAAATGACTAACAAACGTATTTTTGTTTCTTAACCAAAATAAAAAAGAAATAAAAACAAAGTGAAACAGAAACATGTGAAATAAAAAAAAAGAAATATAAATATTACCAAACACTACCTTAAGAACCATCCTATTCTTTATCAAATTTCTTCAAGTTCATGTCAGAGTCAACTTATATTGTGTTTACTTCACATTAGGTATGTCAATTGAATGAGTTTGGTCGGGTTGAGACGAGTAACATGTCAAAATAAGTCATAACCGAATATCAAATATGTCAGAATGAGTCGGGTTGAATTAGGTCGAATTATAACGGATAACATGCTAAAATGTGTCAACTTTTTTATCCAGATTTTTCTCTAAAAATCCAAACATTTATATAGCAACAAATATCAAGTCAAAACGAGTAATGTGTTCAACCTATTTTAATCTGACCTGATCAAAAAATGTTAACGAGTTGGGTTAGATCGGATAATTTTTAGGTCAGGTCGGATAGATCAACGGATTCCAAGTTGTAATTATCAGGCATACTTTACATTACAAAAAAGGGGAAGACTATTTCCACTATAATTTTTTCTTATCTACCACATTTTAAATTATTTCGTTAAATAAATATATGATCGGATAAAACTACCTTTTAAGTACTTGTCAGTTTTAAATTAACTAATCAAATTACTTCATAATTTCCTTTTAACATTATTTATTTAGTCAAACATCAATGAAAAACATAGTTATTTTAATATATTTTTTACCCTTTTTAATGACTTTATTAATTAATCTTATGACTAAAGTTATATTGTATAATAAAAAATATCATATAGACATTTTTTGTCTAACAAACTTTGAATAAAGGATATAATTGTAAAAAAAAAGATCAAATAGTAAAATCATAGTATGACATAATATCGTAAAATTTTAAATCTTTCCTCTACTTTTAAAATTGAATCACAATTTTAATTTTTGAGTTGCTTGAAACCAATATTCAGTTACCTACCATATTTTTATTATTGAATTGATTTTTTCAAATAATATTTTTTTAAAACTAAATTAAATTATTTTAGTTTTGATATAAAAAAATTATAAAACTGCTAAAATTTTGGTAGAAAATGCATTAATTGTATTATTTTTATGATGATGAAATATGAGACGTGAGTGAATAGTAGAATTAACTAAACATATTTATTACGAAAAAAAAGAATAAGTATCTTACTTGTTGAGAATTAAAATGTAAATATAAAAATAGAATAATTATGTTGTTTATTGATCTTTGGACAAAAAAAAAAAAGAGGAAAGTAACTTGATTAGTTAATTAAAAATGGACAAATATTTAAGAGGTAGTTTTATCCAAGCATGTAATTATTTAATATTATAATTAAAGATATAGTGGATAAGCAAAAATTGATGGGAAAATAATATCTCTCTTACAAAAATTGCCATTAGGCTTCAAATTCTCGGTATTAGTTCTTCATCACAAATGTTATTAAGGGCTTAAGTATGTGGTATTCCTACATGTTTTAGTTTTGATTATTTGAAATTTCCATGTCATTACTTTGAAAATGAGTGTAGAGTTCTAATAACATCACCAATGCTAATGTGAATATGAAAAAAATTAAATATCATTTAAGATTTATATATATATATATATATATATATATATATATATAAACTCTCCAATGCAGCTGTGGATGATGAGTGTATATATAACGTGTCACCATTTTTTCTTCTTCAGATTATGTATAAAAATATCAATTTTTCACATTCTATTTGAGGTGTGGATATATCACCCTAATAAGCATTTCTCTTTTTAAAAAACTATTTCTATTAGTTATTCCATTTTCTTTTGTTTTTTATTTTTTTGTCAAATTTTATTTTACTAGTAGGATGCATGTCTCATAAAATCAAATCAACATGCATACGAAATATTTATTTTAATTAAATGTCAATGAAGAGATATAAATTACCATTTAAGATTGTGAGCTGCCAGACCCAAACAGCCCAAAAAATAGGTCACATGAAAGGAGCATGACCCCATCACCACGAGCATCCACATTAGCCACAACCATAGCACTTGCACGTCATGTGCGGCAAAAAATCATGTCACAACGGGCAGAGATATGTGCTCAACTTCTATGCGAGCATATCTAGTAGATAATCTCCGACACTTTGGCTTGGGAGATAAGTACGTAGCGAGCAGTCTACTACACCACAACGAGCAGGCTAACTCTTGCTCGATAATATTGGTAACAGTTGTTTAGGACGAGGGGGGTTACTCAGTGAAATCGCCCCAGCGTCCGAACGTGACCTAGTTAATGCCCTACAATCTCTGATCAGACAATTTAGACATTTACTCTTGAGGCCGAGGACTAAATAAACCTCTATTCATCTTGGGAAAAAGATACGTCCTATTTTATTAGCCTAAATTCTATCGATTTGCTTTTTATCGTATCAGAATGCATTCACAATGAAAACTCTTACCTAGTATAATTTGGATTGTTTTGACAGGTGTGAAGCCAAAGTATTAGGGGGGTTGTAGGCCGCGGGTTCGATCCTTCCCAGGAGGAAAAAAAAAAAAAGCCAAAAGTATTAAAACCCAAATATTCTACAATTGTAAAAATCCAAAGTATCATTTTTGGATACATCTGATTGAAGATTGAAAGTATTAATTGCCCGACCACGGCCAAATAAATATTACGGAGTATTGACAATAGAGTTCTCATTTTGAATTTAATTTTAAAAACACAGCTCATTTCGGCATTAAATTCATAAAAAAATTCAAATAACACGGCACACATCTCGAGGTTCCCAAAGAGTGGAGGGAGTGCTAGTAATGTTCCCTTTCAGGAATTAAATCCCAGTGTCTTTAGTCATAATTGAGTGCACCCCATTGTACTAACCAGCTGGCACTGTCTCACCAAAGTAAAAAACAAATTCGAAAGCAAAAAAACTTATTAAAGCAAAAGCTTCGGAGCCCCCCCTGTACTCGCAGTTCCCACAATAAGTTACTCTCCCATTTCTAATTTAGTGTACTCTTTTAATCCGCATTTAATGTATTGTTTAGAAAAAATATAAGTAAAATAATAAAAATATTTTTTTTAAAAAAAGAAAATTTTAAAAAAATACAATTACTCATTCCATTTTAATTAAAGAATCAACTATTTCATTTTAAATATTTCACTTAAAGAATCTAATTAAAAAATTAAGGTATATAAATGTCATTTTATTTCAAATAACTATTAAAATCGTCATTTAAAAAAATTACTTTTGAACGAATGGACAAAAAAATGACAATTATATACAATCATAAGAAGTATGATATTACGAGTTTTAACTTGTGGTATTATTATAAATTTTATTATTATTGCCGTTAAATTAAAATTATATAAGTCTCTACCCATTAAATTAAATATTTATATTTTTATAATAATTTAAATATTTTAAATTATTACCAACTTAATCATGTAAAGACTATAATGTCAAGCCAATAATAATAATAATTCAAAAAAACTCTATCGTAATTTTGTCAAATACTATCTGATGGAGAGTAGATCATTTCCATACTCTCACGAGTATTATGGGAACAAAAATGCGTGCGAAGCAAAAGAGGTCTCATTTTAACTGCTACTGCAGTGACAACTGGACAGTACAATGTCCAGCTGTAGAAGGCCTCGTGGGCGAATCCCATTGGCTATTATCTGACATTAATCCTTTTCCAATAGCGACTATTCGGGAATGGGAGCGATTCCGATAGGACCCCCAAGTCTCAACGGCTACGATATTTGATTTTTATGTCCAGTCAGCTTCTTTAGTCCTACTTGGATGCTCACTTGTACTCCGTACTAAAGATTAGTGAGCTGGCACTGAGGTGAGCTGGGCTGGGCTTGTTAAGGAAGCCACACTCAATTGGCTATAAATACACGCATATCTTCCATTGTCCCCTCCACTGAGCATTTTCAGTGCTTGTTACGAAGAAGAAATACCCTCTCTCTCTCTCTCTCTCTCTTTTTCTCTCTCACACACACATACACTCACACGGAGACAAATGGGTTCTGTTACATTGTTCACAGTGGGGTTAGGGGTGCTGTTTGGCATGATCTTGGTGGGTTCAGCTAGCTCGTCAAAGTTTGATGAATTGTTTCAGCCAAGTTGGGCCACGGACCATTTTGTGTATGAGGGTGAAACGTTGAAAATGAAGCTTGATAACTATTCTGGTAATTTTTCACCATTTGATCATCATATAGCCTACTGGGTCTTTTCCGTCTGTAGTCGTTAATTCACGGTTTCTTTCTGTGTTAACTATGTACCGGAACGACCAATTTTACATAACTAACGAGTACTAATAATGCATTTTTTTTCTTATTTCAGGGGCTGGATTTTCATCAAAGAACAAGTATATGTTTGGTAAAGTCACTGTTCAGATCAAACTTGTGGAAGGCGACTCTGCTGGAACCGTCACTGCTTTCTATGTAAATCCCTCCCTCCCCCTCTCCCTCTCTCCCTCTCTTACACAAACGATAGTTTGTGCTTGATAATCTTTCTATTTTGGTGGGTTTTAATTTTCCTGATGTTTTGTGTCTGCAGATGTCATCAGAAGGTGCAAAACACCATGAATTTGACTTTGAGTTCTTGGGTAATACCACAGGGGAGCCTTATATTGTGCAGACCAATGTGTATGTCAATGGTGTTGGCAATAGAGAGCAAAGATTGAACCTTTGGTTTGACCCCACCAAGGATTTCCATTCTTATTCCATTCTCTGGAACCAGCGCCAAGTTGTGTAAGCTCCATCCGGACCAATCCTCTGTGTGTGTAAATTTGTGTGTACATACATGCAAACATCGTATGTCACTTTTTCCTTTTTTATCAGTCGAAATCATGGTTCTGTAAAGGCAATGGTCAGAACGGATAACTTTTTTTTGTTAAAGGTCCAAGTTAAGCACAAGTGTTATTGCACAGAGTACAAGATGTGTTATAGCTGCATCACTTTTAGCATTATCATTCTGGCTATATCTATTTAGTTTGCATTATAGCCTACATAATAAGCCAGTCAACATAATCTTTGACTATGTCTATTTTTCTTTGTTTATGGTATTATTAAAGTGTGTTTTTTCTAATGTTGTTTGTTACTTGGCTAATTTATGTTTTTCTTTTTTCAGATTTTTGGTGGATGAGACACCAATAAGGGTACACTCTAATTTGGAGCACAGGGGCATACCGTATCCCAAGGATCAAGCCATGGGTGTGTACAGCTCAATTTGGAATGCTGATGATTGGGCTACACAAGGGGGTCGAGTCAAGACCGATTGGAGCCATGCACCGTTTATTGCGTCGTACCGTGGATTTGAAATCAGTGGGTGCGAGTGCCCGGCTACGGTGGCGGCTGTTGATAATGCACGGAGGTGCACTAGTGGTGGATGGTGGGATCATCCTACATTGTCGGAGCTAAACCTCCACCAGAGCCACCAATTGTTGTGGGTTAGGGCCAAACACATGATCTATGACTATTGTTCTGATAATGCTAGGTTTCCGGCCATGCCAGAGGAATGCGTCCACCATCGCCACTAGTAATTGGGGTTCGGTTCATTTTCAATCCCAATGTATAAATTTAAAAAAATGAAGGTTGAAAATTGAACTTGACCCTCTAGACATGTGCTCCATGTTTAAGTAGATTTGGTTCTGTGTATTTTGTTCTCCTATGTAAGATAATTATGTTTCAATCAATGATTAATTTGTTTCTTTAGTTCATTCAAAGTCGTTTATTAAAAAACATGTGGAAACTATGGGCAATCTTGGATAACCAGCGTATGTTGTTTCAAAGTGGGGACCATTTGATGTCACGGGCTTGTTCACGGAGAACCGGTAAGAAAAAGAAAGGATTAATAATGGGTAAAATTCAGCCCCGTCTTTTTTTTTTTTTTTTTTCAAGTTTTTAATACCAGACGTGTACTACAATGAGTTTTTTTTATGAAGGTATATGAGGGAGACAATTAAATTAATGAATTATGGTGTAAAATTAATTAAAATTATGCATTATTTCAATAATGGGGAATATTACCTTTTTCGTTCATCGTATAAATTAGGAAAATTTAATTGGATCAACGATATTTTATAACGATTAAATTAATTAACTAATTTTTATTGTGGTTGTAATATTGTAATCTTTGTTTTGTAAAAGATCAAATTAACTAATCAATTTCTGTTAATATTTTTTTAGCTATGGCAATTTCTTGGCCTGATATTAACAAAAATTGGTTGAATAATTTGGTCGTTATAAAATGATGAAGACAACATTGCAATTAAACTATATGTTGGTTGGTTAATTTAATCGTTATGAAACGCTGTTGGTAAAATTGGATTTTCCTAATTTGTATGGTGGTAAAAAAGATGGTATTCCCATTATTAAACAATAAAATTGATTCTTCGCGATTTTTTTTCATAGCGCCTCATGCTCATTAAGAATATTAATCATTTTGCCCTTAAAAATACTCCCTTCGTCCCTAATTTATTGTCTTGGTTGACCCGGCGCACAGATTAAGAAAAAACAATTGACTTGATTATTTATAGTGGTTTAATGTGTAGTTTCCTTTAAAACCCATGTGTATGTGGCCCATAATTAAAGTAAGGTGAAAAAGTAATGGTAAAGTGGTAAAAAAGATATTCTAAAAAGGTAAGTTTCAAAGTGTACAATTATTTTAGGATGAACGAAAAAAGAAAGGAAGACGATAATTTAGGGACGGAAGGAATATTATTTTTCGATTAGAAAAAGAATAAATATTAGATGATTAAAAACTTTAAAAAGTGAACCAATTTTTTAATTAACAATTGGCCCCTTGCTGAAAAAGCCCTTTAGGAAAGTGGGCCCAAAAGATATGACTTGGAGGAGGATGGTTTTATTCTTTGTGGGCTCCATCAATTGAGTACTGACAGTGGGGTGACGGAAGATGGGAAAAAGTTACATGGTTCCAAGTTTGAGGAGCAGATTCCTATGGGTTTGTTTGTGCAAAATGACCCATAAGGCAAGGGGTGTTCGGCTTCTCTGGGCCCAAAAGCATGGTAAATGACGAGAATAGCCTTCAACCATTTCAAATACACATTCCTACTTTTTGCATGGATAATAAATGTGACTGGAAACAATTAATAAAACATGGAGAACCATTTTGAGAGAGAGATGTGCATTCTATTGCTTGTAGGAGCATAACCATTGCTAGAAAAATTTTCTTCTTAAAACGTTTATTAGGGTTTCCCATGATTGCAAGCTAAACTTGCACGCTTATATGATATCGACTTCTCCAAACTTGCACCCGAGCTTATAGCGTTTGAATTTATCTTTGGAGACTACCCACAACTCTCATCGTCAAAACCGCCTTTAACCCTCAACCAATACCTCAGTCCACCTACATAGAGTGGTCCCCTTCACTCACATCAGATTATCCAAGACTCTTGCGCCTCATCTCATACAGAGTTCTTGGTGAAACACTACTCTCCTTTATGGTTAAATTCTGCATTCTATGTTTCATTACCTTTTAAGTAGAATGAAGATGTCAATCCCACCAAAGTCAGTCATCCAGGGATAAATCCTGATCACTACCAACTTGCTCTCACAGAACACACTCAACTTGTTGACCAAAAGATTGTATCGTGAATAAGCTTCTAACTATAAAATCGTCTTGTTTTCGAGGATCAAATTGTAATTTGAATAATGAAAAAAGAGGATGGTCTAATGCTAGGCAGCTAGACGAAGATCAATGTTCATAAAAACTAGTTCGATATTACTAATTTAATGTAGCATGTTTAATTATAATGTAATATTCCTTGGGTTAATCGAATCTAAGAAAAACAATTATGACGGAATCAAACATGCGCTTCTATTCGGTGGACATAAAAGTTAATTTAGCCGAATCAATTGGAAAGCCAGAAAATGTTCACCCACTCCACCCTTTGAACCCACCATAGTTGAAGTCTCTAGTTGGTGGGTGACACTTGTACAATTAAATTTTTTAAATCTACATATTTTTCTCTTTAAAATGTTCTCTAATAAGCTACAAATATTCTAACACCCCTCCCGTCACATTATTTGTCTCATTTTATTTTACTCATATATGTGTGATCGTATACAAAATCCCGATAAAATAACAAAAACATGTTTATGACTAAAATTCACTTAAACAAGCTTCTAATTGTAGTAGCGATTTGTCGGCAACTACCTGTCAACTTGATGCGAAATAAACTACCAAATACCCAAGCTGGCCAAACATAATTTGAACAACCCAACTCTATGAACATAACACAATACGATAGGTTTGCGGACGGGTAATAATGATAGGCTCACCGGTTAGACTTCACTTGTCTAACGTAAAGAAACCTTCATGAATTTCTTCCTAAATTTTAAGAAAGAGAAACACAGTGTTTGAACAAATTTCTTCGTTCTTTTTTATTATGTTTTCTCCAAATTCAATAATAAAAAAAAACAAGTCATAATTCCTACTTATACTACCTAAAAAAATCCGAAACAACTAGGAAAGAAAAACTGAGTTTTATTCCTTAATGACTTGTTTCGGCCACTTTGGTGAGGCAGCATTCTTCCTAGTTCGTGCACTGCCCTTCCCATTTCCATCCTTAACCCTTCTTGTGACATTATCAACCCGTGCTCAAACTGTTGCATGGCTTCTAGTCCTTTGCTGAATAGATGTTAAAAATTGATTCATTAATTAATATGAAAAGGGTCAGGTAGTACAAAAAAATAAAATATACATTAGGTTGTTATTGAACATCCTTTTTTTATTTATGTACTACAAACCTTGATGATGATTTTTTTCAAAAAGAAAATCCAAAAATAAAAAATACACAATAACACTAACATTCTTGAAATCCAACCTAATCCCTTTAATAATCGACGTGCGAAAATGACCAATTTTAGTCACTGATATACATTTACGTTGTACATGAACTATTAATACCAGAAAATTCATAAATGGAAGTGTGGTGCACTTAACCCATTTTTTTTTTTGGCATTTAAAGTATCTCTTAGTGGTGTTAAATTATTATTTTTTGGTCTTTCAACTAATAAGGGCATATAATGAATTTATCTAATTAATAAAGTAAGACAATATTTATTTTGGAACGTCTAGAAATAGAATCAAAGACACTTGTTTTGGATCGAAGTGTGAGTGCCCTGTTTTTAACTAGATCCGTACCATATGAAAGGTGGGGTGGTTTCTACAATTTTTAAAAGCGCGTGGAATACGCTCGGCCTCAATTGTAGACTCAAAATATAAATAACAGTCATTATATTTATTTTAAGGATAAATAAAGAAAAACCAAATATATCAGATTTGTAAAGGATTCGGAGGCTAAGTTACGAGTTGGTAGACACCCAACTCGCCCTTTCAGACTAAAAATAGGTTTTTTTTTTTTTTTTTACTAAATAGGTTCTTTTTATAAAGTTAACAATTTAAATAAACCTTTTAAATATCGATAAATGTATATATAATAAAAGAAATAAACAAACTTACAGCAGCCTCATTTTTAGAGTTGCAAATAAACTTTATAAAAATTAAGCCATAATAACAGCTTATTTTAGTGCTATTTATACCCGAAATTTGAGCATTATAACGACTTATTTCGTGATATACTAATATTTTGAATAAAACTATTTTAATAGAAAAAATAATAAATAATTTAGGGTACCTAGCTCTTGAAGGGTGTGGGTTTTATCCCGGACCAAACTTCTTTTCTAGTAGATTTTAAGGTGTGTTCGCTCTGTCCTTCAGGGAGAGGGAGCCTTTTTTCTGTTGTGGTTATTGTCAGATTTCGGACAGCGTGACTGCTCCTTTTGTTTGTTTTCACCTCGGGATCCAGGCGGCACAACTGCTTGCTTTCGTTGTTGTCGAGTCTAAAATCGGATAGAGAAACTGCTTGCTTCGGCTGGATTTGACGTCTAAATTCGAGTAGGGCAACTGCTCTTTTCGAGATTTTGTAACCGATGAAATAGGGTGGAAACATAGAAGGGTAACTAAGGTTGACTTTGACCGGAGTGTTTTAGTGTTTAGGGGAGATTTTGGTAGCTTAACGGAGCTTCGAGGTTGGATTGGTAACTAACAGCATAACTGCTCTTCGCCTGTTTCCCTCCGTAAAATTCTAACTGCCACTGTATTTATAGGCTGAGATCGGGGATCCTTAACAGCGAAGAAAAAGCTTGATATTTTATTTTGTGCATTAACGTGTTGTAACTTCCGCTGAAGGAATTGTATAAAAAACAAATTGCAACAGTGAACAGGAGGAAGCTGGGTGCTACCTACACCCCTTTTTGGGCGCCGCCCGTTGGGGTTATGGGCGTAGCACCCACTTTGGCCTATGGCTGCTCTCACTTTGTTTTTTCTTCTGTTTTTTGCACTTTCGCCCTCTGCAATTCAATGTTTGTTAATTCTTCTATCATTTTGCATTTTTAACCCTGTAATCTGACATCCGTTAGTCCTTTAGACATGTCTTGATATTTTATGACATGTCATAAATAAAGGTTCGAAATTGAAGTGTCTACACGAAAGGAGTACAATTTTTTTGAATGTCGTTTCTAAAGAATTCAGTAATAGCTTACCACAAATATAAGATTGGACATTATATTTGAATATTCATTTAGTGACTTTAGCAATATTAGAGCATCAGTGATGGGGGAATTCTTGAGGAATTCCCCATTAATAATCCACCTCTCCCCATTGCAAGCAATTCTTCAACAATTCCCATTTGGGAATTCCTCACCAAAATTCCCAATTAATAATCAACCGGGCAAGAGAGAGAGAGAGCCGCGGGAGGAGCAAGTGAGCGCCAGCCAGGCGAGGCGTGAAGCAGGCTGTCGGCAGGTCTGAGATTTCAAAATTTTTTTTGATTTTTTTTAAAAAGTTGAATTTTCAACCATTTGAAAATGTCTTTTACTTTTTTTTGAAAATGTAATGTTTTTTATTTAATTTTAATTATGTAATATTTTTATGTAATTTTAATTATGCAATGTTTGTAGTTAATTTTAATTATTCACGTTTTTATATAATTTTAATTATTAACATTTTTATGCAATATATTAATACTCCCTGCGTTTCGGGCAAAAATTCTATTATTCCATTTAGATATTTTTAAAAAAAATTGCAAAAAAATTGTAATTTTCTTAAAAGTTTGATGATCAAACGGAGACATTTTATGTAACATTTTAATGAAAATAATAAATTAATTCCTTTGTTTTATATAAATGTATTTGTTATGCAATATATTAATAAAAAAATATAAACGGATTAATTTATTTATATATTGCATATTTGAATATGCAATATATAAATAAATATTATAAACGAAATAATTTATTTATATTGCATATTTGAATATTCAATATATTAAAAAAATTATAAACGAATTAATTTTTTTATATAATATATTTGAATATGCAATATATAAATAAATATTATAAACGAAATAATTTATTTATATTGCATATTGGAATATTCAATATATTAATAAAAATTATAAACGAAATAATTTATTTATATTGCATATTTGAATATTCAATTAATTTGAGGAATTATAAACGAAATAATTTATTTATATTGCATATACATATTAATTTATTTATTTGTAAAGTATAAAAATAAAAAGTGGTGTAAATAAAGTGAATGATGTGGTAGTGGGACCCATGTAATAATTGTTTAAGAATCAAAACCATTGTGGGTGAAAATTCTTAAGAGAGAGAAATTATGAAAATGTATAGTTGGCAGTGGGACTCAGCTAAGAATTTGTGGGGGAATGTGGAGCATTATGGATGCCCTTACTCAAGTTGAACTCGTACAATTTTAATATAAGATTGGACATTATATTTTAATATTCATTTAGTGACTTTAGCAATATTACTCAAGTTGAACTCGTGCAAATTGGTTAATTAAATATGTGACTTATTACAAACGCAAAGCTAATGAATTTTGGCAGCAACCACAAATTAATTTTTTTCCATTCCGAAAATTGTATACTAAAAGTAAAGATGAGAGAGAGAGAGAGAGAAAGATGAGGGGTACGTTGAGAAAGAAAATGGATATATGCACACACATACACACACTACTTGATTGAACCTTTGGGAACAATTGATGCTTCTTCCTAAGGTGAGCCTATTATTAAATTACTGTAAAACTTTTTTTTTTCTTTTGTGAGATATGACTTTTCATACCTACTTTACTCTTCAATTTACAAAGTTAAGTTATCTACTTTGAGCATTAATATCTCATTCACACGTTATTGGTTTTGAGATAATAAATATATCAACTTAATCTACTCGAAACATAAATTTCACATTTGCAACTTAATTTCATTTTTTAATATATGAAACCCAATTCAAAACTTGTTCAAACATTGGTCAACACCATTGTTACAATAACCAATTTACAACAATAACTAGGGATTTACTTTTGCTTTTTGTTAATTTTTGAATAAAAGCTATGGATGATTAAGTTCAAATGGTCGAGCCACCTAATGCCCAACTTTGATCAAATACTAATCTTGAATTGACTAAAAACTTTTTCAGTTTTGGAAATTTCTTCCGGTATGTATATATCCTAGTAGCGAGAACAAATATATGTAGTGTTGCTTAAGAACTTCATATGTTAGCTCTTGGCTGACAAACTTTTGCTATGCTTATAATGTCAGTTGATATAGATTGTCAGCTACTGGCTGACCACATTTCTTCATAGTATCAGCTGGTACAATTTGTCAGCTAGAAGAGCATTGACTGACACACTGAAGAATACCCTGCAAAGATTTGACAATCCAAAAATATCTTTCTATGACATAATAAGCATTCCTAATTCTCCTCTTAAGAATTCAAACCTGTCAGATTTTAAGGCTTTTGTAAAAATGTCAGCTAATTGAAATTCAGTAGGAACATATTCTAGCTGAACATTGTCTTTTTCAACATGATCTTTCAAGAAGTGATATCTAATGTCTATGTGTTTGGTTTTAGAATGCATAACATGATTTTTAGAAATTGATATAGCAGAGGTATTATCACAAAAAATAGGACAAGTTCCCATTTGCATTTCATAATCCAATAGTTGCTGTTTCATCCAAAGAATCTGAGAGCAACAAACTTCCAAAGAAGAATATATTCAACCGGTAGTTGAAGTGGAAACTGAAGCTTGCTTTTTGCATGCTCATGATATCAGTCTGTTTCCAAGGAACTGATATGTTCCACTGGTGCTTTTTCTGTTTACTCTGCAAGCTGCAAGGTCAGCATCTGAATATCCGATTAAATTAAAAGAGGAATCTCTGGGATACCAAATACCAAACTTTTCAGTGTCAATCAGATATCTGATAATTCTTTTTGCAGCAATCATATGGGATTCCTTTGGATTAACTTGAAAACGAGCACATATACACACAGCAAACATGATGTCTGGTCTGCTAGCAGTTAAATAGAGATGAGATCCAACTATAACTCTGTACTCAGTTGTATTAACTGGCTTACCCTTTTCATCAGTGACCAAGTGACATTCAACTCCCATTGGAGTGTTTGCTGAATTTGCTTCTTGAAGATTGTATTTCTTGATTAGCTCTCTTGTATATTTGGATTGATGGATAAAAATTCCTTCTTCAGTTTGCTTAATTTGCAAACATAGGAAGTAAGTGAGTTCTCCCATCATGTTCATTTCAAATTTTCCCTTCATAAGATGTTCAAATCTCTTACACAAAATTTCATTAGTAGATCCAAAAATAATGTCATCAACATAAATTTGAACTAGTAATATATTACCTTTGTGCTTCAAAGAGAAAAGAGTAGTATCGATTTTACCTCTTTGAAACCCTTTTTCCATAAGGAATTTGGATAGAGTTTCTCATACCATGCTCTTGGGGCTTGCTTGAGACCATAAAGAGCCTTTCTTAGCTTGTAAACATGGTCCTTCTTTTTGAGATCAAGAAAACCAGGAGGTTGCTCAACAAATACTTGTTCTTGTAGATCCATTCAGAAATGCACTTTTTACATCCATTTGATATACCTTGAAGTCCTTGAAGGTTGAATAAGCAAGAAATAGTCTGATGGCTTCCAGTCTTGCCACATGAGCAAATGTTTGATCATAGTCAATGCCCTCCTCCTGTCTATAGCCTTGGGCTACTAATCTTGCTTTGTTTCTTGTAACATTTCCATCTTCATCCAACTTGTTTCTGAACACCTATTTAGTTCCGATGACTTGTTGATCTGAGGGTCTAGGTACAAGTTCCCAAACTTTACATCTTTCAAACTGATTCAGCTCTTCTTGCATGGCCTCAATCTACTGAGGGTCTTCCAAAGCTTCATCAATCTTTTTGGGTTCAATGGAAGAGACAAAGGCATGTGAATCAAGAGTTTCATTTCTGGAGTTACTTCTGGTTCTTAAGCCAGCAAAGGGATCTCCAATGATGTTTGAAACTGGATGATGTCTAGCTTCCCTAATTTCTTTAGGAAGACTTGCAAGAGGTTCAGTTTGTAAAGGTGGAGAAGGATGAATGTCACCTGACTGATTAGTTTCAGAGTCAGGTGTGTCAGCTGACTGATCAATTGTGGCATGATTAGGATTGTCACCGATCAAGGTTGTCACCGTCAAGTTCATTCTGAATGTCTACGGTTACTGTAGGAGGAGTTGAGAATGAAGGATTATTTTGAGATGTTCCAACACTGTTTCCTGTCTCAAATATCTCAAAATTGTTAGTAACATCAGGAGTCTTAGAAGACTCAAATAAATTGGATTCATCAAAGGTAATATGCATAGATTCAACAATTACTTGAGTTTTTTCTATTATAAACTCTATAAGCTCTACTATGCTTAGCATAACCAACAAAAATACCTTCATCTGCTTTTTCATCAAATTTACCTCTGTAATCACCACCATTGTAGTGAATGAAACATTTGCACCCAAAGATTTTAAAGAAAGCAATGTTAGGGGTTCTACCTCTCCATATTTCATAGGGAGTTTTACCATGAAACTTGTTTATGAGAGATCTATTTTGTGTAAAGCATGCTGTGTTGACAGCTTCTGCCCAAAAATATTTTGGCAATGTTGCTTCTGCTAACATTGTTTTACCTGCTTCAATCAGCGTCATATTCTTTCTTTCAGCTATACCATTTTGCTGAGGTGTTCTAACTGCTGAAAAATTATGATCAATTTCATGATCATCACAGTATGTGTCCATCCCAAAATTCTTGAATTATGTTCCATTATCAGATCTAACACTTATAATCTCACATTCCTTTTGAGTTTGAAGATTTCTAAATAGGGAGGTGAGAATGCTGTATGTTTCATCCTTGGATTGCATCATTTCAACCCATGTATACCTGGAGTAATCATCCACAACGACCAAAGTATACTTGTTTCCTCCTAAACTTGCAGTTGTAACAGGACCAAATAAATCCATATGTAGAAGCTCAAGAATTCTTTTAGTTGAGAGACATGGTTTTGGTTTGAAAGAGGTTTTTGTTATTTTTCCTAAAATACAAGCATCACATTTTTTGTCAGTAGGGAAATTTATTGATGGCAGACCTTTCACCAAATCTCCTTTTGAAAGTTTTGAAAGATATTTAAAGTTCAAGTGTGAAAGTCTTTTGTGCCAAAGCCATGAATTTTTTGAAGTATTATTTGCTACCAAACAAATTTGAGTACGGTTATTTAAAGAGAGTAAGTCAATAGCAAAAACATTCCTTTTTCTGGAACCAGTAAGCAAAATTTCATTTGTGATGCTATTTTTGATAAAACAGTGTGTAGAAGAGAAAGAACAACTCATACCTTTATCACAGAATTGTGAGATGCTTAAAAGATTGTGTTTCAAACCTTGTACCAATGAGACATTTTTCAATTATTATGGATCCTATAATAATCGATCCATACCCTATAGTCTTTCCTTTTGAGTTGTCTCCAAAAATAAAAGAAGGTCCTTTGGCTGCATAAATGTTAGTAAGGAGTTCAGCGGATCCAGTCATGTGTCTGGAGCACCCACTGTCTAAAATCCACATGTCAGTTGATTGTTCATCTGCCATTAAGCATACCTAAAATATGAATATTTAAATCATGGTACCCTTTATACTTTTGGGTCCAAAGGGTTAGTTTTCTTAGGTAGCCAAACCTGCCTGAAATTAGGCATCTTAATTCTGTTAGTAGGTTTAAATCTATACAAGCATTCATGTGACTGATGACCAAAATTAGAACAAATATTACACTTGTGATAACCAGGTTTATCAGTCATTTGAGGTGAATTCTTTGATTCCTTATGACTCAGCTTAGAGGTCTTAGCAACAACAAAATTTATTGGCTTGAACTTGTCAGTTGCCTTTCTTCTGAATCCTCCTCTTTTGTCAGCTAGCTGACATTTGTCAGTTGTTGAGTTAGCTGACTGAGTTTGAGGCTTGTGACCAGAAGACTGACAACTGTCATTGTTCAGTTTATCCTTTTTGTTAATGGACCTCTTGAGCTGATTCATATTTTTGGAATAAGTGAATGGCACAACATTATAGACTGATAACTTGTCCTTTTTCAGCAGAATCTTAGGTTCACTTTTTGACTGTCTGATCTCACAGTCTTCATCATCCTTTGAGTATCCAAGACCATGTTGGTCTTCATGACTTTTCTGTTGACTGATGATGGTTTCTACAGCAGCTTTTGACTTTGAGTAAGTATCAACAACATTGGTCAGTCGAAGATTTCTTTCCACAAGGTCAGCAATCTGGGCATCTTAGATTTTTGCTTCAATCTCATGTTTTTCATTGAGACTTTTAAGTTGCAGCAATTCTTTTTGCTGAACTTTGTAAAGCTCATTGATCTTTTGAAGCTCACAGTTTTCTTCAGAAATTCTTTTAAAATCTTCAGATAAAGAAACATGGATTCTTTTAAGTGTTTCAAACTTGGAATACATTTCTTGCATTTGCTCCAGCAAATCATCAACACTTGAGTCAGTAACCTTCTCCTCTTGCCTTTTTGATTCATTGCTCACTTTGGTGTTAACAGTCCTTGGAGAGGTTGACTTGACTTTTCTTTCTGGCTGACTTATGATTCCTTGTCCATAAAATCAATTTCCTATTTTCTTAACCACAAACTGATCAGGTTTGATGACCTTGGTCAGCTTGGAGTTTGTAATAGGTGAGCTTGGCAGCTCATTTTCAGAATTTTTTTGAATATTTTGGACTAGGAAACTCATTTTCTGAATCATATATGTCTGATTCTGCAACAAGACACATATTTGCTTCTTGCTCAAAATCAGCAGATTCGTCTTCAGAATCTGTTTCAATCCATGTTGCAAGATTTTGATCTTCAGCAACTAAACTCTTTTGTTTTTCAAAATTTCTGGGAGCTCTTTTATAATACTCATTTTTTGTAAATGGACAATTTGAAGCAAAATGACCAGGCTTTCTACAGTTAAAGCACAACAGTTTTTCTTTATCAACCTTGTCTTCATTGATTTTGAAGTAAGGCTTTTGAAAGTTTGAAGTAGATGGTTTTTGGAAGCTTGGGGAAGGTTTTTTAGGATTTGATGAAGACTTTTGAAAGTTTGCTGAAGGTTTTTGAAAGTTCTTTTTAAAAGATTTATACTTTCTAAATTGTCTAGCAAAAGCAGCAAATTCATCTTCATCAAAGTCATCATCTGACATAGATGTAGAAGTTTTGGGTGTCTCTTCTTCAGCTTGAAGAGATATACCCTTAAAATTTTTCTCAATTTCTTGAGTTTTGAGAACTTTTTTTTCATAGATTTTTAGGCTTGCAACAAGACTACGTATATGAGTTTTGTTCAAGTCTCTTGCTTCCTTAATGGCAGTGACCTTAACATGCCATCTATTTCCCAAGCTACTAAGAAAACGCATATTTAAATCTTTCATGCTATAGTTTTTACCAAGAGAAGAACATCTATTACTTACCTCGAGAAATCTGTCGTAGGCATTCTTCAGAGATTCTTTTGGGTCCTTCTTGAAGGCATCAAACTCATGTATGCAATCATATAGTTTGTTGTCCTTGGTGTTTTGATCTCCTTCTACATATTCAACAAGAGCATCCCATATTTCTTTGGCAGTCACACAGTCATAGATTTGTTTGTAGTTTTCATCAGGTACAGCACTTGACAGAATTTGTACAACTCTAGCATCCAGTCCATCAGTGATTTTATCTTCCTCGGTCCATTCTGATTGAGGTTTGAGGACATATTCTTCTTCTATAGGAGCAAGAGGGTTTATGGTATCATCATCTGCAGTTGAAGATTTACCAACTTTAGTATTAATTTTCATAGGTTGCATAGGACCACCTCTTACACATTCCATCAATCGTTTATCTATATTGTTCATATATCTTGTAATTCTTTCCTTCCAAATATCAAAGTGATCTTCATCAAAAATGGGTACTTGAGTGACATTGTTTGATTGAAAAGTTTTTAGAGTTGCCATGATCGAGCTTTCAAGCTGTTAGGCTTGGAAAAACAGTTTTTCAGAAAGCTAGCTTTGATACCAAATGGTATCAGTAGCTGACAATCTATATCAACTGACATTATAAGCATAGCAAAAGTTTGTCAGCCAAGAGCTGACATATGCTCATCTAGCCGACAAATTATACCAGTTGATACTATGAAGAAATGTGGTCAGCCAGTAGCTGACAATCTATATCAACTGACATTATAAGCATAGCAAAAGTTTGTCAGCCAAGAGCTGACATATGAAGTTCTTAAGCAAAAAAAATTCACAACTGACAGATTTCAGCTGACAAAAATGTTCCCTTATTCCTGGTTGGAACCTTACTGAAAATCAAAATCATGTCAGCCGGTAGCTGACATACATTCACAGCTGACATTTCTTAGCTGAAAATTGTTCAGCTGACATAACATTACTCTCTATTTACTACCGACAACACAATTGATTAACAATCCACCGTCTGTAGTCTTCGAGCCTTAAGTCAAAGCTGATCGTATCTCAGCTAAGACTTACTCTAAAATTTATTAAAAATTCTTCATTTATTTCCCGTCTTTTATTTTTTTCTTGGAACTTGCGAAGCTTTTTTGAAAAGCCAAAATGACCTTTCCACTATCCCACCAACTCTGGCGGTTGAAATGACGTGGTTTCACAAAAAACGGCTCATCATTGTGATAATAACTCTCTGTCATAAATTACTATTTTTATCACAAAAACCAAAATTCTGTGTACTTTATCACTACACTCCATATCTTCACTTTTAAAACCCACTAACTCATATAAGCAGCCGTACCTATCTCTTCTCTATTTAAAACCCATTCACTTCATTCTTCACTTATCTTTCTCTCACTAAAATATTTTCTCTCTCAAAGAATCTCTTCTTCTTCAAACTCTCCCTATTTTCAAAACCCTAACCCTAGATTTTCTGGTACTTTCTTTTCCTACTCCTTCGTTCTCTCTCTTTTCATCTGCTTTCTTAACTTATATGTTGTTATTTCAGGAAAATGGCCTCAAACACTGCCATCGGATGTCTTCTGGACATTGTCTCTCTAAACGAAGAACCGTTAGGGCTTGAGCTGATTCATCTTGTCACTGCTTCTGGGTTAATGCCTCTACTTTCCTTCAACATTCGAACCTACAGCTGCCAGCTAACTGAAGAGTTTTTCATGGGTATGGAGGAAAACCCAGCCGATCCTTTTTCTCTTATTGGCACTATCAGAGGCGTCCCTATCATTTTTGACTCAGAAACCATCACTGCTGCCTTTCCAAATCTCTATGACGACGGCTCAACCACCTATACCATTCCTGATGAAACCCAACGAACAGGGTGGATTACTATGAGAGGTGAAGTACCAATAGAACTTGCCTTTGACAGGCACAAGCACCGGTTTGCCCCACTTCATTATGCTTTGGCTACTATCCTGGACAAGTGCCTCATTATTAAATCTGGGGGGCATGACAAGATTACAGAAGCCCAGCTATTTCTCATGGAAGGCATTGTGGAAAATTGTGAGATGAACTGGGGAGCAATCTTAGTTGAATGTGTAAAAGTTAACATTGCCAAGTACAAGGAAAACATGGCTACTGGGAACCCAAGACTCACCCATCATTTGATCATCAATCACTTTCTACGCTCACTTCTTGCTCTTCAACATCAACTCATCAAGATTGGTGACCTAGAACCAGTTAAAGTCAAGAAGTATGTTGCAGCTGACATCAAGAGAGCAAATGTTTCAAGTAGATTTGGTCAAGAAGCTGTCCCAGTCCAGACAAGCAGAAGACCAATAAGAACTAGGACCCAAGCTCTTACAGCTGTTTCCTCTAGTCAGCCAGCTGATGATGGTCAGCAACCAGAAATTGCTCAGCCGAGTGGTCAGCCAACAAGGGGTCAATCAGGTGGTCAGTTAGTCAGTGGTCAGTTGGCAAGAGGTCAGTCAAGAACCGGTCAGCCAGCACGAGGTCAGCCAGTTGAAGATGCACCTCCAACTGAAGCTGGTCAGCCAGCTGATGTGCAGGAAGCTGAAGTCCCTGAAAGGAGGCAAACTAGAAGGAGGAGACTGACATTGACAGCTGACACTGCTGCAAAAAGACAGAGAAGAAATCTTGAACTCAATCCAGGTACCTTTGTTTCTTTCTCCCCTACTCCTGCTATCACTGATCCTGCACCAAACTCTCCCCCCTCCAATCCTAGGTCTCCAAACACTGCTCCAATCAAGTTTTTCCCACTTATTAGGAATCCAACTTTCCATCCTAGGCATTCCTACTACCAGGCCAATCCAGTTCCTATTCCCCCAAACTGGGTATTCCCTATAGACCATCTTCCTTATTTTGTTCAGTTTCTTCTTTCTCCATGAGGAGAAGAAATCTGAAAAACCCCCTGTCAACCCAATCAAGTACATTGACCACAACCTGAAAAGAAGACCTTATGTGTTGTATCCAGTCACCCCCAATCTTAGTCAGGAAGACCTGGTGGCCAACTATGGCAAGTACTTTGATCCTCTCCCTTTGCTCTGGAACAGATTCTATCTCTCAAATGATAGATTTGTTCAGGATGAGCTTATCTTTCTAGTCTGGACTATTTATAACAAAGTGCATGACCTACCAGCTCTTCCCTCAAATGATCCCTTCCTGGTCGGCAGACTTGCCCTGCCTGAGGATGATGAAGTAAACCAGATCTGGACCAACCTACGCCGAGCCCAAATTAGCCCGAATCCAAAGAAGCAAGAAACAAATATGTTCGGATGCTAATGCCGCCTGCCGCCAACCAAGCTTACATAGAACTTCACAGACAAATGGCCTCCATGCCAGGAGGAGCTTCTATGAGTACTACCTTTCCAGATGCTATGTCTAGTCATCCAGCCCCATTGATCACTGAGTCCATTGCTACTATTCCTCATATCACACCTTCTTCTGTACCTTTTGTTGTATCAGCCACAACCTTACCAGCTTCTACCTCAGCTGAACCCACAGCACCTTCCACCTGCACTTTGCAACCCATCTCTCTACCTTCCTTCAGTCCCACTGTTGATGCCTCCACCTCAATCCTTCATGCAACTGCTCCTCTCTCTACACTACCTACACCAAGATCCTCCACCAAAGATCAATCCCCACGACAACACTCTACCAACACCCCTCCGTGTCGGTCACTCCTCTTCTGCTCAAGTTATGTCAGCCATACCCCTACCAAGAACAGAATAGCTTGAGTCACCACTCCATCCTTTCCCATTCCTCTCTTGATCGATACTATTCCTCGACATATCCCCACGTGTCACCAGATCCGCCTCTACCGATCCTTCACCACTGCTATCATTATCTCATCAGCTGACACTGCAGCTGCTTCTCCCCCTCTTCCAAGTAGTTGACATACCTTCTCGTCCAAACCAGGCCTCCCCTCTTTTTCATGCCTGATCTCTCCCTTCATACCTCTCTCATCTTATCTATCAGTCCTCTGTCTACCCATAAGCCTACTCAACCTGAGCCTTCTTCAGAAGATGCTTCCGATTCTTCTTCTTCTGAAAAATCAGTGGATCAATCCTCCTTAGACTCTTCATCTGATTCCTCCAAGTCAACCTCTGAGGATGAGTCCCTTCTCAGCCCTTCCCAGCTAGCCTGTAGAAAAGCCAGAAAACAAAGGCAGATTGTCTCCAAATCTTTGCTTCACCCCACAGGCACCAAAATTGTCTTTCCTAAAGACATGCCTCTCCCTGAACATGTACATGTACCTGAGCCTGAAGCACAAGTCCCAACCTACCCTATGGATGTCTTTTTCCCTCCTGACCCTGAGGATGCTGATATCCATACCTTTCAGCTGTTCTCTAGTGAGCCTAGTACTTCTCACCACCGCCTTTAACCTACACCACCCGCCTCTCTTTCTTTGTCGCCTAAACCGACCTTCAGATGTCCACCATCTCCAAATGAAGTCAGCATTTACTCATCACACCAACCAGCTTGCTACACTTTAACAGCAAGTAGCCTCTCTGCTTCCCAACCTTACCTAGATCATCACAACCGAGGTGCAAGTTGCCATTGCTGCTGGTGCCCCTCGTGAAGCTAATATGGATTAGTGGCGGACCATCTTGCTTTATCAGCAAGAATGGGCCAACAGGGCTTTTAATGCTGAAGCTACAATGCTTCACACCATTCAGGAGGAGAAGAAGCAGAAAGTAAGGGCTGATACTTATCTGGCTGAAAACAAAATACTTAGGCAACGTCTAAAACTTATGCCTGATCAGCCAGTGACTGAAGCTGACAAGGACAAAGAACCAGAAGCTGAACAAGCTGAACAAGAAGGTGAAGCTGGAAAAGAAGCTGAACAAGTCAACGGAAATGAATCTACTGCAACTGACAAAGCACCAAAAGCTGAAGTTGAAGTTGGTCCATCAGTTGAAGCAGGAAAGACAACTGAAGGATCCACTTCAGCCAACTAAATCTCTCATTCTCTCAAACTCTGAACAATTTTAGAACTTTTGTAGCCTACAATTACCTCCCTTTTAAGTTTTTAAGCTACTTTCCTTCATATGATACTTGCTTGTTGTTCTAACATCTCTTTTGCAGGAACTTAAGCATTTTTGGCTTTCTGCTTTCAAGTGAATGATTTTAAGCAAATAGGAGGAGATTGTTGAATCTTGCATAAAATTAAATTTGCTTGAAATCATTCCACTTGATTGTCAGCCAAGAACTTACACAGGATATTCTGAAATTACACAGGATATTCTCAAACTCCGAAATTATTTGTCAGTTATTCACTTCAACTGACCATAACAATTTTAGTGTCAGTTTGCTTTCCTTATTTGATTGATCAATACTTGTACTGACATTTTCTTACTTGTATGTTTTTGGTAGATATTCTGCTAGATATTCTTTCACAGGATCTTTTGTGATCTTGTATCTGCCAAACACATTTTCAAATTCAAAATTTGTTCCTAACGGGTTACTCTTGAAGTTCACCTATAAATACTCACTGGAAGCATTCTTGAAGATATACAGATACATACATAGAAGTCTGAAGCCTCATACTTTCAAGAAATTCACTGCGTTTTAGTCTTCTTAAAAACCATAGCTAGATAATCTTTCTTGTATACATCTTTCTAGTTATTGTTTAGGCAAACACTGAGTGATTACTTCTCATATCTTTTGAAATCAGTCAGTTTGTCTCACGAGTTTGATTGATTCTCAATCATTCTCCATAAACACTGGTCTTTTGTTGACACTGATCCATTAGAGATCAAATAGATTTTTAATAAAATTAGTGCACTTCAAAAATCCAAGCCTGGCCAGCTTGGTAGTGGACGTAGCAGTTTATCTGTGAACCACTTCAATTATTTTGTCAGCAATTATTCACATTCTTACAAACTGACATAACACTTAAGAAGTCTTACGACTTGTTAAGTGTCAGCCAGTTACTAACGATTGTTTGCTGAGTTGTTCTGATAGTTTGTTCTTCAATTTCTTCTTCATAATCAACGATCTTTTTTAAAATCCAATTCTTTTTGTAAACTGTTGTGTCAGCTAGCTGACCAACTTTTATCAGCCTAAGACATTTTTAAAGTGTCAGCCAGCTGACCAATTTTCAGCTGACTGACCAAACCAATTTTCCGCTGCCAACTTTACAAGTTTTATAAATTAACCCTCAAAGTTTTAAAGACTATTCACCCCCCCTCTAGCCTTAATTGTTGCCAACTGGACTTACACTAATGAAGAAGACGATGATGGAGAAAACGTGGGAAAATTTGGTATTTAATATAAATTAACATCTAAACTTAACGTTCATCCAAAAATTGGATTAAAAGACAAGGTAACTTGGGTACAATGGTCACTCCAAAAATTTTATAGTTCAAGTGGTCTAATTGCTTTTTTTTATAAAGTACAGTGGCCATAGATGCGTTTTTGTCTTTTCAAATGAATCCTTGTTATATTATGTTAAAACTAGTTTTTTTAACCTGTGCGTTAAACGCACATCAACTAAATCATACATAAACAAAATAAGGAGAATCAGTTTATTAACAATCACATATAAGTATATCACTAATCATTATTGATTTTAAAAATTTTCTTATACACAACATTTGTAGTCTTATTAATTGGTTTTTCATCTTTACCGCATATCAATATCTTCAAACGAAAATAATTTGTTACTTTAGAAATTACGACATATAACTGTCTATGGTTAAATACTGGTTTTTTCAAAAAGAGACCTACATACAATTATTAAATTTGTCATTTGTTAATTGTCATTGCATATAATACCAGCAATGAAAATTGTCTTCTCTAGAACTTAAAAGACAGTGTTACATAAGATAGAGTTAATGATAATCTTGGGATAAAAATATTTTCTCCAACATTGCTTCCTTTCACAAATTTTGTTTCAACAATGTGATCCCCAAGATTTACGATGATTAGTCTTGTTTCATTGCACAACCCTGCAGCATGGTCAATGTTTCTCAATAGCATTACTAGAACACTAATTTTTAAGTGTCAATTAATGGTCTGACAACCTCGAACACTTTATAGTATTCAAAAACTCTATATAATGAATGTCTTCGAACAAACTTGAATTTTTTCCGCCCTTTAAATCGAATTTGAACTCAAATAAGTTATTTCTTTTGAATGATTACTTTTATTAAATTATATTTGTATTTTATGAATAAATAAATTTTTGAGAAGAAAATAAGCTAAAATCAAAATAACGAAATTATTTTTACAGTTAACTATTATTTTTGTTTTGTAAATTATTTTGATTTTAATAACTTCCATTATATATTTTTTTGTTTTATTGACTTCGTAACTATTATTTTTGTTTTATTTTTAAGAATTAGTTTTATGAAAAAAATTTGTTCCGTAATTTATTATTATTATTTTACTAACCTCAGTTTAAATTGTTTTGTTTTACAATTGACTCTGTAACTATTAGTTTTGTTCCATTAAATATTTTTATTTTATTAATGTATTTTTGTTTTACATAACTATTTTTAAGAATTTGTTATAAAAAAAGTTATCACTTATGGTATATGATTAGGCATAGTAATTGGATGAGTTGAGTTAGGTTTGAGTCAGATTGAGATGGATAATGGGTTAAAACGGATCGAGATTCTTTAGAACCTAAATATCAAATTGATCGAAATATTGGATTAGATCGGGTCAGGATAGAACCAGTAATTGTTCACCCCTATTAACCCAAATTATTTCACTAAGAATCCATAATTTATAGAATAAAAATTAACAGGTCAAAAGGAGTAACGGGTTCGGCCCGCTAACATTTTTGGGTTGATACGAGTTACTCGTTTCGACTAAAAAATGTTAATTGGTTGGATTGGTTAATTTTCAGATCGGATCGAGTTGATTAACGAGTTCTGGGTTATAATTGCCAGGCCTCTACATGGCCATAAAACAAAAAGCAAAAAAATGATGCAAACTTTACTTATTTGTCCTTTTTTTTAATTTGATAAGAAACTTACCAGGTTATTGAAAATAATAAGCTGAAATTCGGGCCAATCCATTTTTTGAAGTTTATAATCCTCCATTGTTTTTTTTTTCAACAAAAAAATATCACTTTTGAGGACAAAATGAATACGATACCCTTAATAACCAAATGAGCGTTCGGATGTCACTTACTCAGTGAACCGCGATTCATTAATTTTATTGCATTAATTTTTGCACCGCGGTTCAATAGTTTAATTGTCTAATCTAATTGCACTACGATTCATTAATTTTATTGCACTAATTTTTACACCGCAGTTCAATAGTTTAATTGTACCGTGGTTCATAAGTTTAATATGATATTTTTGAACCGTAGTTCATAAAATGATCGATATTTAATCAAATCTCTGTTTTGTTACGCATAATCGTGATTTTCGAACTCACTGAAGCTATGAAAGAAGATAATCTGGACATTTTAGTAACAATTTTTAAAAAAAGAGACTTTAGCAATTGATGAAAAAAACACTGAATTAGAGGGATTAAATATTTGAGAAAGGGGACCGACCCGCAATTTCTCAAAAATAATGTTATCCTGGAAGCCCAAAATAAATCACCTAGTTTGAAATATCATGTGATTTAGAATGCATTTTGAAAAAATAATTAAGAAGAAAATTTAAAGCAAGTATTTTGATTGTCACGAAGAGAGTGGCAAACTTTTGTTTTTGTTTATCACCAGAGCTGGGTAGGACCATAAGCAATGGTAGAAGTTCTATCAACGAGTATTTTAACATGGATGTATATGCATATGTTTTTATTCTTTTAAAACATCATATTACCCTGTACATCTTTAAATGTATAAGGCCCGATTTTTGGGCTAAAAGAAGTGTAATAGGGATGACAATAACTGATAAGCACGATAACACTTACCCGTATGACACGTTTATTGAGAGAAATGACACGATGAGATCAATACAACATGAAATTGTTAATTTAGTTAAAATTACATTTATTGTTATATTTATAATCAAACTACATAAATAACATGAAAACATGATAGTAAGACACGAATACGACACGATAACACGAATTGCTACTCCTAAACGTAAATAAAAGAGTAAAGCGTCTTTAGAACTTTTTCATACACCTTACTCTCCTATATATATATTTCTCTTCTTGTTTTTTAAGTTGAAAAGACATATAGAAGGGTAAAATTCAGTTTTGCTTATGGAGGGAATGAACACATCTTTGTATAGATCTATGAATCATATGTCTAAATCACATGGGAGAAGCAAGTAGTGTTCATTCTATGATTCATGTGTCTAAATCACATAAAAGGATATGGTTTCTCATTTTACCCAAGTCTTAGAATATTTTAGAAAGAAGACGACAAATGAAAGCTATCACGAAATGAGTGAAAATCCACTCAACTAAAAAGGATGAAAGATAAGAAGTAGCTCCCCTAAACTCTGACCATACAAAGCTTCAATGGCTTAGGGTACTTTTTAACCCTTTTGAAAACTTTAGAAAGTGGATTGATCAGCATTTATTTTTTAATGTAAATTGATCTTCATAAATAAATGTGATACCAAACTACATTCCACAAACAAATATAAAGTTTTCCCTCCGTATCAAAATTATTGTTAAATTTTATCCAACATATGAATTAAAAAAAATATTTGATTTGATTATTAATATTAGTATAATATATAGTTTTTTTAAAAATTCATGTTCTTGTAACTCAAAATTAAAATAAAAAGAAAAAAATAAGGATATAAGATAATAAAAATATTATACTTTTAAAATTCATGTACATGTGACTCATATAAAAAGTTTTATTGCCCTTGTGGTTCTACCCAACTTGAGATTAGTTTTGTGAGAGTTTTGTCACCCTTGCCCTTCTACTCAACTAGTAATAAAGCCTTTTTTTTTTCTAAGGCATCGAACCCGGGCTTCAGCCCCATGTCTCTCACTGGGCCAACCCTTTAGGGGCAACTAGTAATAAAGCTCGTGTTCCACATAGTTGTCATTTTATTTTGAGCTTAATTGATCTATTTTGGAAGTTTTTTTATAAAAGATTATTATTATTGAATATAGATATTTGTTGACTTAATGTCAGATAAAAGTTAGGTGTTGACAATATACGCAAATTGATGGTTGTTTAATACGGTACTTTCGTTTGAGAATACATATTTTATATTAAATTTTATACAAATATGAGTAAATAGTTGTTTATATATATATATATATATATATATATATTAGTATTTAGTTTCAAAGTATCCTTTCATGATATCAATTTGTTGGGTTTCTTTGTTTTTTTTTGTTGTCATGAACTTAGGTATTGTTTGGTGCAGCGTTTTGGAAAACGCAATGTTTTTAAAACGCAGCATTTTCAAAAAGTAGTTTTTTTTTTTTATAAACATGTTTGGAAAACTATTTCAAAACGCTATTTTTCATAATCAGAGTAGTTGTAAACATAGCATATTTTTAAAACGCTACAAATTTGAGTGTTTTAAAATTCTCCACATTTTTAAAACGATGTGTTTTAAAACGTTGCATCAAAACACTTTTAAAGAGAAAACACATCGTTTTTTATCAGCGTTTTGACCAAAATGCTCCACCAAACAAGCACTTAATAAGAATATTGTAGACGTATATATACTTGAAGTATTTTTACAAAACTGAAATTAAAATAATTTAGTTGGAACATACTGAATAAAGATAAGAGTCATCTTCTTTTGAATAAAATGGAAATTATTTAAGGATATAATATAATTACATTTAAAATAATTTTTGAAGATATATTTTTTAAATTATTTTTTTGATGATCTTTCAATGGTAGAAAAAATTTAGTTGGATGTTGTAAGTCCAGTAGGCAATAAATAAGGTTAGAGGGGGAGGGTGAATAGTCTTTTAAAAGCTAAAGGGTTATTTTGAAAAACTTTAAAACTTGCAGCAGAAAATAGAACTTTGTCAGCTTGCTGATAGATTGTCAGACGGCTGATGAAGTTAAATTGCTCTTGCATCTTGAAAAGAGTTTTGTTTTGATCAGTTTGTAATCATGATTGAATTGAAGAACAATTTAAATAACAACTAAGTAAATGACAGAAGAACTAACTGACTGACACTTAAGTAGATTGAAAATACATAAGTGTTGGAACAGTTGTACAGGATGAAATATTAAAGACAATATTTAGAAATGGTTCACAGTGAAGAATTGCTACGTCCACTACCAAGTTGATCAAACTTGGATTTTTGAAGTGTACTAATATTATCAATAATCTAATGATCACTAAAGGATCGGTGTACAACAAAGACCGGTGTTTTGAAGTATGATTGAAAATCAATCACACTCGTGGGACAATCAAATGATTTCTTAATGAATGGAAAGAAGTGAGAAATAACAGTTCAATGATTGTCTAATACAAAAACTAGAAAATAATAAGAATATAAGACTATCTAGTAGATGTTTTGGTTGTGGCACTTCAAGTGAGAAATCTGCTTGAGAGAGTATGAATGCTTCAATGTCTTCAAACCTTGCTTCAATGTCTTTATATAGAAGTCTTGAGTTTCAATCGGTTAGAAGTAAGTTTGAATTTGAATTGTGCCAATAATTTGGAAGAATATATTTTCACAAGATCACAGGGATCTTGCGTGAGAGATATAAGATTTAAGATTTATTAAAACACAAATAATTAATAAAGCAAGAATACTGACACTATTTTGATCAACAACTTCTAGTTGCTGACAATCATTACATCAACTATGACAATAGCTGATAGAGGATTTTTATAAGCTATTTAAACTATATGCAAGAGGTTTTTATCTTTAAGAATCTAAATAGCAGTCTAATGGTTTTAAGCAAATTAACATATGCTGGTTTCAACAATCCTGGCCCCTCCTATTTACTTAAAGTCATTCATCTAAACAGAAAATAAATATAAACTAAGTTTTGAGATTTGGATTTTTTGAAGGTCCCTGCAAGAGATTGTTAGAGATACCAAGATATACACATACACACACACATATATAGTTTTAGTTTTTAAAACCACATAAGTCTGATAAATAGTAATTGTTTATCAAAGCAGCAATGTATTTGATAATAGTTTTAGTTTTTAGAGATAGAGAGAGATCAGTCTTGAGCTGATGCTGATCCTTCAACTGGTTTATCAGTTTGTCAGCTGGAGCAACAGTTCATGGACCTGCATCAGCAGTTGGTGGTTCAACATGTGTATGTCCCATTCTTTGGCAAAAAAGAATATTTTCAGCATGATAGGCATCAACACGCTCTTTCTGTCTTTTCTCCTCCTGAATGGCTTTAAGAATGAAAGGTTCAGCATTGAAGGCCCTATTTGCCCATTCGGATTGGTAGGCCAGGATGGTGTTCCAATCAAGCATATGGGGTGCACGAGGAGCACCAGAGGCAATGACGCCCTGAACTTCCATAAAGATTACTTGCTGAAGATTTGAAAGAATGGAGTTTACATGATGCTGAATTACCAGAGTCTTTAGGAAAGAAAGTTGACATTGGGTAGGTAGGAGGGGGAGACTCTGTTACATGTTCTTTGGAGAATCATCAAGAAAAATGGTCTTCTTACCTGTAGGTTGAGAGATAGCTTGACTGATGATTGCATGTTGTTGTTTATGTTTTTGATAAGCCAACCGTTGAGAAGGAGAGAGCAAAGCTTCACTGCCAAAAGGAGAGGAATTGGTAGAACTGTCTTTAGAAGGCTCTGCATCTCCTTTAGCTCCTTGCTCAGAAGATAAAAGAGTAATGTCAACATCTCTGGGAGAGTGGGAGGACAGATCAGCATGAATACCCACATCTTATGTTTTGGAGCTCGTTGAGTGATGTTCTGTGGAAGTAAATGAGGCTGGACCAATGGGATAGAGAAAATGAGATGCTTCATTTGATGGGGTGATATGAACAGAAACATCAACTGGTGGTAGCATAGTAGAGACATTAGGGACAACATGAGGATCATCTAGTAGTATAAAATGGAGAGCTTCCGTAGGAGAAACATTTGCAGCGGGATCAGTAGTAGAGGGAAGGATCGTGGTAAGAGGTGTAGCAGAAGCATCTAAAGATTTTTCAATAGAAGCATTAGTGGGAACACTAGTAGCAACAACAATGAGAACCTCAATAGGAGCATCATGTGCATCAGTAGGTATGTCCATAAGGGCAATATTAGATGGTGCATCAGGGAGTGGAACATTAGTAGGTGCAATAGTGGGAACTTCAACAGATAGAGATACATCAATTTGCCAGCTGGAACATGGACTGAAGTGGCAGTTGGGTCTAGAGTAGTAAGAAGGCGAAGATGCAGACTGAAGTGTCACTTATTAGAACAGATGGAGGGGCTGTGAGAGCATCTGGAAAAGCAATGGAAGTAGAGGTGGAGGCTCCTCCTATCTGTGACCCCAAGTTTCTATGAAGTTCAATATAGATCAGGTTGGAGCTGTTGACAACACTATGAATATACTTGATGGCCAAGTTGTGAATTGATAGATGTTTTATACGCATCTATAGAATACTTATTCAGTTTAGAAATAGCGATTCCACGGGTTTTTGACAAATATATATCTAGTCTTTTCGACTAATACATAGAACATTTTATCTTTTGCATTTAATCAGCACGAAACCAAAAAATAGATCATGAAAACACTCACCACCTATGAATTATTTTTACAAAATGCTAGCTTTTACCATTATTTCTATCACTATTGTTATTACTAAGCTAAATGTCTAATGTGTTTTAGTGAAAAACAATTTTACCCTTCACTAAAACTTAATGGTATCAATAGTAATAAAAATAATGATAAACATTGGACTATTGTTATTTTTAATAGTAGTAAATACATAAATACATTCATGATGTACCATAAAAAAAATCGCACTATTATTAGGTGATTTTTAAGTAGTGATAACTAATATACATTTCTCGGTCCTCTCTAGATGACATGAGAGAAAATTTTCATTGGTCACTCGCATTGTACCGTATTGTATATTTACGATTTACGTGATACACCACGATCAATAGCTATATATCAGTGTTAAAATAATACTCTCTCAGTTTTTAAATAATCGTCTTTTATGACCTGTCATATCATTTAAGAAAAAATAATTAATTGTATTATAAATATTGATACAATATATGGTTTCCTTTAATGCTTTTGAGTATGTGACTACAGTTAAAATAGGTAGAAAAATAAAAATAAAAATAAAATAGTAAAATTAGTTTTCCTAAAAACAAAAATTTTGAAAAAAAAACAATTATTAAAAAAAAAAAAACTCCCTCCGTCCCTTAATTATCGTCCTCCTTTCCTTTTTCGTTCGTCCCAAAATAATTGTCCATTTTGAAACTTACTTTTTTAGAACATCACTTTTACCACTTTACCTTTACTTTTTCACCTTATTTTAATTATGAGCTACATACACATGACCTTTAAAGGAAACTACACATTAAACCAATATAAATAATCAAGTCAATTATTTTTTCTTAATCTGTGTGTCGGATCAACCAGAATAATAATTTAGGAACGGAGGAAGTAATAAAGTCAGCCTCACTTTTTAAACCACAAACAAAATAGCCTATGCTGTCATTGATTGTAGTTAGGTACGTCACGTGATACTCTAAAATCATTAAATATTGAGAAAATTACGAATCAGTATATTTTTATGAATTTTTAAACACTTTAGTTTATAATTTTTTTTTCAAATCGGCAAAAAACACTATTATTTATTTAATGTATCACAATGCACAAATCATGAATAATCATAAATAAAGTGCCTTTCGCTGGTTTAAAAAAGTATAACGGAATAAAACGGTTGAAAATCCGTTAAACTGTGGGGGTTCACAATTTTCTCTAAATTATTTTCTCATAGAATGCATGTGATGTGATTGATTAAAACGACGACGTCTCTCGAATGAAATATTTTGAAAAAAATAACGTGTCTTTTCCGTGTTTAAAATGGGCCCGGATGAGTGAGTGAGGAGGAGCATAAGATGCGTTGAGGACCACTCCTCATTATTTTATTTATTTATAACCTACTTTCACCGCGTTGATTTTCTCCTTACCTTTTTCTTTGTTGTCGCCTAAGCCAAAAAAACAAGAAATTGTTCGATTCCTCTTCATCATCTCTGCATTTCTCTTTCGATGGCCGATCAGCTCACTGATGATCAGATCTCCGAATTCAAGGAGGCTTTCAGCTTGTTCGACAAGGATGGAGACGGTCAGTTTCCTCTTTCCTTTTACTTTTCTTCTTGAATCTTATCTATTATATCTGATGATCTTCTACTGTTTCAGATCTAATAGATGATTGTCCATATTTTGCTAGAAATATCGTAGCTGTAACCTTCTTGTAATCTAATTTCAATTGATCCTTAGTTAATGAATGTTGATTGAATTGGGTTGCATCGCACGGGTATAATTCTTGTATGTAGGTATGCATGAGAACAGTTTGGATGATCGATCTATTTGGTAATTAATTGTTGATTTTATGTTGACTGTATGCGAAACATGTGAGTGATTGATGCATGATGTCAGATGAGCATTTAATTGGAGTACTTGTTAGTTTGGGAAAAAAGTGGTCGTGGATTCATTTATTGGAGTATCTTAATTTTTTCATTTAATGAACATCTTGGGGATCTTGATTGCATTGCTTCTCATTAACACTTCTTTTAGTAACTAAAATCATTGTGGGATGGGACATTACTCTTCAGTCTTCAATGTTTTATACCAGATCTACTTAATTGTAAAGCATATTTTCTCGAAAGAAAAATGAGAAGGAAGAAATTATAAAGTATACTACTTGTTGAAGTTTGTGTTTGTACGTATTATTCAAATGTTTGTGGGTCACTGAGCTCTTTCTATTGCCTCATTTGTTTTTGGTAGATTATTGGATTTTACTAGCATTTCCATGTTATAGTAGGTTGTTGTTTGATTTGAAATCTGCTTTTGTTTTCGTCTTGACAAGATCTAAAGCCCACGAGCAATATTTTAGTGTGATGAGTAATACTTCCTTCATTCTGGGCAAAAAGGCCCCGTTTGAAAGTCAAACTTTTTAGGAAAATGACATTTTTACTAACCCATTAGTAGTAAATTGACACTTTAATGTTTTAATTTTTAAAAGTGGATACTTTTAGTGAAACATCCGAAAATAGAATAGTAGACTCTTTGCCCGGAACGAAGTGAATATTAAATATTTCTTATAATTGGCACTAAATGGCAAAAATAATAAAGGATATTTATTAGAAATGTCATGCATTTTGAAAGGATAGAATTTTTCAATTAGTTCCTTTTCATAAAAAAAAGAAAAAAAATCTTTTAAAAAATCTTTTGAATAATAGGGCAATGGTTATAATATTGACATGCCTTTATTTATTTTTACTTTTTTTGACAAACAAAAATAGAAATGGAGACTATTTTCTTTGGGATGGAGGGTGTATTATTGAATGATGAATAGTTGATTTTTAGTATTGGAAGGCTTGTAAGCACCTGTAAGTCTATTATAGCGTTGAATTTTCAGTTCATTCGAGTTCTTTGAAGTTTGAACTTCCCTGTGCTAGCAACTTGATGATCTCTTGACTGTTCTAGGTCTACACATTTGTTTTTGTTCCTTTTGATGATGCATCTATGCAATAATGCTATATTTATTGTTGAGTTAACAACGAGTATCTTTTGTAATGTATTTATTGATCTGCTGCAGGTTGCATCACTACTAAGGAACTTGGGACGGTGATGCGATCTCTTGGACAGAACCCAACAGAGGCTGAGCTTCAGGATATGATCAACGAGGTTGATGCTGATGGGAATGGGACGATTGATTTTCCAGAGTTTCTCAACTTGATGGCTCGAAAGATGAAGGACACCGACTCTGAAGAGGAGCTGAAGGAAGCTTTCCGGGTTTTTGATAAGGACCAGAATGGCTTCATTTCTGCAGCTGAGCTTCGCCATGTTATGACAAATCTCGGTGAGAAGCTGACGGATGAGGAAGTTGATGAGATGATTCGTGAAGCTGATGTGGATGGTGATGGTCAGATCAACTACGAAGAATTCGTCAAGGTCATGATGGCCAAGTGAGGACCTTCAACCCCACCCGAAACTAATACGTACAAACATTAAAAACAAAAAAAATTCAAAGACTTTCTCAGGGCAGATAAGTTGGATGAGATTTCTATTTCTTGTCAGGATCCATTTCATATTTTTGGCATTTGTTGGGTGCTTTCCTGTTTGCATTTGTTTGTAGTGCTGCTCTTAGTTATCTGCTTGTTTGCCCTGTATCTTGTTTTATTAGTCTGGGGTTGTTAGTGTGTTCTTCCTTCTGGTATTACCTTTTAAAATTGGTACTGGTAACTTAGATCAGTTTGGAGCTTTTTTAGGTTCTCCCTTTTTTCTGTTTTTTTAAAATTTGCGAGTGACTAGTTTTATTAATATTCCAATTCATGGGTAAAAACAGTGACCTTTGTTTTTATGTTGCATCTTGCTAGCATTTGTCACTTGATATTACTGCTGTCTAAGTAGCTCCTTCCATGAATTGTTATTCAAGTTCGGAGTTAGAGAAATGGCATGGTTGTAACTGGTAGTAGTAGCCCAAGGGTCCAGGTTCCTAACATGGGAGTTTGCTTCAGATATCTCTGGCTCTTCCTCTCTTGTAGTCAGTGTTCTAGAACTCCCTGCCTAGGCGATAGGCGCCTCTCCACCGTTACGAGTTTCTTAGTTGTTGTCTAATCGGCCAGGTCGGCGCCTACGCCCAACCCCGCCGACCTAAATTTATTTTTGTAGCTTTGATTTTGTGGCTGTGCGGTGATCGGAGAAGGAAGTGGGGGAGAAGGATGGGGGAGTGGTAATGATGAGGAAGAGAGGTAGGTAGAAAGAATAGGGGTTTGATTTTGTAGATATTCGGTGGGTTGAGAGAGGGGATAGATTAAAGGGTTAGATCTAGGAGGATGAAAAAATTTGGAGAGTTCGGTCTGCTGGAGAGAGAGAGAGAAAAAAAAAAGAAAGGAAGAAAAATGAGTTGTCGGTCTGTCAGATAGATAGAGAGAAGAAAGAAGAAGAAAAAAAGATGAAGAAGAAGGGGGTTGTCTCGGGACTCATAATTTAGAATGAGGAGGGACTAGAGAGGATAAGTTAGACTATGTGTTGTAGGGGCAGCAGTAGGTAGGTGGAGTAATATATTTTTTTGTTTTTAGTTTTAAACTTGGCTGGTTTATTGCTTTGGGGTTGTTGGGAATTGAGATTAGTAGTAGGTTTGTATATTTTTGTTCATTTTACAAATATAGACAAGTGTTTGATAAAATGACAAATATTTAAAAAAAAAATTGTAGTCAATGTGTTTGATTTTTGATGTAAATTGTATAAAAAAATGGTAATTATGTCTTAATTCTATACCCTGCCTAAGCCCTGACTAGTACTCTAGGCGCTAGGCGTTATGTGTCGCCTAGCGGCCGCCTAACGATTTTTAGAATCTTGTAGTTAGATTCCAATGTGCCAACAGTAGTTTCTATATGAAAAACTCTGGCTCTTCCTCTCTTGAGTGATTCCAATGTGCCAACAGTAGTTTCTATATGAAAAACTCTGGCTCTTCCTCTCTTGTGCACATTTCCTGGTGTTTAGCTGATTATCAACGACTCTCTCTCTCTCTCTCTCTCTCCCGAGTTGATGTGAGTGTGAATGTTGTATTAAGTGGCTAGTGAATGATCTTAGGTGGATTGAATTGTAGTTGCTAATAGGAGGTTATTCTTCCGCCATTTAGAAGAAGACAACAACTTAGGAAGTATTTTCTATAAGATAGATCTCTTAGATCCGACCAATCGTGTATTGGTGAACAATATGAGAGTGAAGTTCCGTCTCATGATTTAGGACTTGAAGATGCTATTGTCCGTGGTGCCACAGTTTTAAGAATGGCTTGTTTGGTAGGCAAGAGTCGGCATTCCATTTCTTGCATATCCAATGAACACTTGCGAGCCAAATGGGCAACAGTTAGGGTACAGATTTTTTCCTTGCATATCCATTTCTATTTACCTTTTATTTTATTTTATAAAAATATTATGTGATTGAGATATGCCTAAGGAAAATTTACTTAAGTTTCAAATAAAAGGCAAAAATGTACTTTGAACGACCATACTTTTCACAAATGTCACATTGGTCACCTTACTCTCAAATTATTCTAAAATGCTATCAAACCAATTTACCAAATAAACCTTCCCTTCCTCACCTCTTCTGTTTCTTTTCTTCACATCTTTTTCCATTTTTTTTCCTTCCATTATTCTCTCTCTCTCTCTCATGCCCCCATCATTTCCTTCCATCTTCTCTCCTCTCCCTCGCATATAGAGCCGTCAAAATGGGTCAAACCCATTGGGTTGGTTCGCCATGCCATATTAAAAAGGTTGGTTGAGTTTTAAAAATACGACTCAGGTTTTTTGGGTTAGGCCCGTACGGGTCGGGGCGAGTTGGTCTACCAATTTTCTCACACACACACACACACACACACATATATTGTATGCATGTGTAACTTGATTATTAATTTATTATAGGGTTAGTTGCACCATTGATCGCTTGACTTTGAGTCAGTCTCATTCTCAGTATTAGTCTCGTAATAATTTTTTGTCAAAATTGAGTTCTAAAAGTTTCTAATTTTCGTAACCTCGATCCTTTTGATGGATGTTGCTAGAAATATTCTGTTAAGTACCACAAGCATATGCGTAAGGGTTGAATTGAAAGTTTTCACACCTAATTTTTTTTAAAATTTGCAATCGAGTTCATGTGGTATGAGAAAAGACCAAATGACCTTGTTCCCTAAATTCCCTGATTCCCCAAATTCCACTTCCCCTCCTATCACCATCGAACATAAGGACAATACCCATCTGGGGGAGGACACAGAAAGTGTTCCTAATGTTATCGCTATTGAATTCCTTGAAGTTCTCCACACAATCCCCACCTTGCAACACTGCAACAGGAAAACAGTTCCTTGAGCCGCCTGACCCAACCACTCCTGTTTCTGGCCTCCCCTGCAAACATAATTGGTGGGAATGATTTGAGAGTTTTAAGAATGGAATCGAGGTTGGACTTGTATGGGTATTCGAGGAGCTCATTTGGGGTCCAATTCTTATTGGGAAGGGCGAAGATGGAGTGCTATCGATTTTGGTGATGTAGTGGCTGGAAAATAGATGTACCGCTCGCGGTGCTTGACAAGGCCATCGCGTCCTCCTCAGAGCAATCGAAAGAGAGTCGGAGACAGCGGTGCCTAGAGAATGAGTGGGAGTAACACATTAATAGAAGCAGTTTGTATGAGCTTTTTGTTTGTATCAGCTTTTTTGTTTGGACATACGATCGGATCAACACATTAATAGAAGATAAGTATGGATTCTAGAAGGGTTGGAAGGGTTAGAGAGAGGGGGAGGGGGGGGCGAAGAAATTGACATTAATAAGGAGATTTGATTTTGGGGGGATTAATCGGTGTATTGACTTGACTCACAATTCATTACAGAGGCCAAACGCAATTCATCTAAAAGCCCGCAATTTCAGATTTTAGGATTTTATTTGGGTAAATTTCAAGTGGGTATAATTTTAAAAATATTTTTTCATTTAGATCCATTAATTTTTTGGACATTTCGTATGACTATAAATTGGGTACCAAATGACAAAAATGTCATTAATGAAGATAAATCTTATCCGACCTAAAAAAATCAAAAAATGCTGATGTCAAGGCTTGACATCAGGACTGTTTTTAGAGTTTATTCAAACAAAAAAAATTAAAAATGCTGATGTCAAGACTTGGTATCAGGACTGTTTTTACAGTTTATTCAAAGCCCAAAAAAACCAAAAAATATTGATGTCAAGGCTTAACATTAGCACTGTTTCACAGTTTATTCAAGCCCAAAAAAATTCAAAAATACTGATGCCAAGGCTTGAGATCAGGATTGTTTCACAGTTTATTCAAGCCCAAAAAAACCAAAAAATGCTGATGCCAAGGTTTGACATCAAGACTGTTTTCACAGTTTATTCAATAAAAAAAAAATTCAAAAATGATGATGCCAAGACTTGGCATCAGGAAGACAGAAAAAATTCAAAAATGCTGAATCGAGGCATTAGGTTGACAAACCAGGCATCAGGTTGTGTAATGTGAATTTTCACGGTATCAAGATCATTCTTCCCTTCTCCGTTCACAATAAACTTGATCTGCAAATGTTAAAAAGACAGAAAGTACAATTTGAAAACGTGGGTTTTGTCCCTCCTGCCTCTCTCGCTTCTGGTCAGTACACCGACGGTGACTTGGAGTACTTCAGCAAGGGGATCTCGTCAAAATCGAATTCGGATTTAGATATTCAATGAATGAGTTTTACAAACTGGGGCACCCGACTGCTCGAACCGAAGTTCTATATAAGCCTTCCCTCCTTCCCTCCTTCCAAATCTCTATTTTCTTTTTTTTCTCCCCCAACCCCACATTTCTCACACCTATATATACGTACACTGTGGTTGAAAATGGAGGGATTCGCTGGATCTGTTTGAACAGAGGTGAGAGAGAGGAGGACGCCGGCTATGGATGAACGCCAGATCTACGTGGAGAATCCGAGAAAAGAAAGCGGATATGGCAAATGAGATGGCAGGTTTGGTGGAGGCCGGCGATTGGAGACGAGGGGGGTGGATGGAGAGAGATGGTGTTGAAGCGGAGCTTTGTTGATGATGCGGCTGGAACAGAGATAGATGGAAGAGAGAGATACGGGGTTTGCTGGATGCAGGAAGAGAGAGAGAAGGAGTCAGGTTTGGGGGAAAGAGGCAGCAATGGTGGGACAAACTGGTAGGGGGGCCAGAGTTTGTGACAGAAGGCGGAGGTGGAGCTTGTTTGCTTGGGGCCGGAAATTGAACCAGGAGGAGACGCAGAGGGCGCAGGCGGATGGGAGGGAGACGGTGGCGACTGAGCAATTGAAGAATGATAGCCTTAGTGAAGAGCTTCCATTAGAAGTTATGCTCTGCAACTAGAACGTAATATCCACCTCCCGCTCATCAAATACGACATAGAGGGGCAGAGACGTACTTTCGCCCCAAAATTATACCTAAAAGATATGAGCAAAAAATATTTGGATTCATTTGAAAACATATTTTAAAAGATGTACCGGCTTGTAATTATTTTATTTTATTTCAATGGAATGAATGAGAATTTGGGGAAGAAGGCCTTGTGGTTTTTTTCCTAACCTTAGGGGACTCGATTGTAAGTTTTCATGTAGTTTAATTTAGAGAAATTTCATTTTAGCCATTACCCGACACACGTGAGAGACACATGAGGCATTTAACGGAATTTTTCTAGCGACATATATTAAAAGGATTGAGGCTATGGAAATTTGAAACTTTCAGGATCCAATTTTGATAAAAAAAAATTTGTTAAGAGACTAATATTGAGAAATTGAGAATGACCCAAAGTCAAAGGACCAATAATGCGATTAACCCTTCATTATATTACAAAAGTACAAATCTACAATTAATGTATTGAAACCCTATCCTTATTATTGTTCTTCCTGCCGTCATTACCCTCTCTCTCATCCCTCTCCTTATTTCTTCCAACCGTCACCCACTCCACCTCTCCCTAATGCAACCATTTTCATTCTCCATGCCTCTACGACTCTACCTTATCGTCTCTTTCTCTCTCTCTCAAACACACGGCCATACCCATAGTTAGGGTTGGCGATTGGGTGAGTTAGGTTGGGTACGGGTTGAGGTTGAAACATGTAATGGGTCGAAATGGGTCGCGACCAGTTATAATTCAAAATTAAACGGGTCGAAATAGGTTGGGTCGAAACGGGAAATGAGTCTGAACGAGTTGACTCGTTTCGACCCATAAATTTTCATCTAAAAACTTACATTTATATAACAAAAAAACGAGTCGAAATGGGTAATGTGTTCGACCCGCTTTAACCCGACCAGTTAATTTTTTTGGGTCGAAATGACATTTTGACCAAAAAAAAATTAACGAGTCGGGTTGAGTCGGGTAATTTTCAAGTTGGGTTGGGTGGGTTAACGAGTTTTGAGTTGTAATTGTCAAGCCTACCCACAGTTTCCACTTCAGTCTTCCCTGCTCTGTAGCTTCGTTCATCTTTTTCATTAGCACATCTATTGTCCTTGGATTGCTATGAGTGAAGGTCTTCGGTGCCGACCATCATTTGTGATTTTGGATCTGCTCTCTCTTTCACACACACACACACGCATGCCTCACCAACATCCTCTTTCTCTCGTCATCGGTCGATCAATTTCAGAGTTGTTCAGGACGAGCATGACGACGATGGAGGGGAGATTGGTGTAGGTGGTAGTGGGTTAAATCGGTGAGACGAGGACGGTGTAGCGGAGGAGTGAGGTGTGGATTTCCATTTCAACTAATTAATAACTAGGTTTGAAGAGAAATTGAGTGGTAGATTCAAATTACTATTTAATAGCTTGGAATTTTTGGTTGATCACACATGAAAATGGATTTGCGGTTGGTGCTTCTCCACACCATACTGTGCGACAAGCACCAACCGTACATGCATTGTCATGTGCGACCAACCATGGCCGAATACAATGGCCCAATAGTTTTTCAATTTTTAAGTGACGGAAAGAGAATGGGGAAAGAGAAAGTTCATCCAAGGTGATAAACTAGCATGAAGATTAAAAAATATATATATAAAGAAAGTTGATTTTCGATTTGGGTGATGTTGATATTGAAAGTGAGGAGTAGAACATGCAATGGTCGGAAAATGATAAAGGGGAAGAATAATTGAAATTTCGGACGAAAATTGGAAAATTAAAATTTAAAAAGGAAAGTTTTTTTTTTTTGAAAGGAAGGAATTTGAAAGAGAAGTCGGGTGAATGTGGCCCATAAAATGGGCCCCCTAATTGTCCAAAAACAGTTCCCTTTCCACTTTGATGGCTAACCTAGCGGCAAGTCCAATAGTGGTATTTGCTCATAGGTATTAAAACAAAATTTTGATATCTATTGGTTACTAGAAGTATTAAATAGAAAAAAATTACAAGCCGGTACATCTTTTAAAACATGTTTTCAAATGAATCCAGCTATTTTTTGGATATATCTTTTAGGTATATTTTTTGGGCGAAAGTACTGCCCTTTGGAGTCCATATAGCGGCTCCTTCTAATTTACCTTCCTCTTATCAGTCAATTCATTTGTTTTACCCAAAAAAAATCCATGATCCATCCATGCCTTTAAAAGCTCACACACACGACACAGACACACAGTAACTCTTTCTTTCTCTCTCTCTCTTTCTCCCCCCTTCTCTCTCTCTCTCATTTCTCGTACCGATACCAACTTTACAGAATTTGAATTCCAAGGGTATAATTGTTCTTCCGAAATCAGAAACAACCCACCTCAATCCTCTAAACAGAGGTAAACACCCTTTCATTCTCAATCACAAGACTTGCATTTCTTTTGATTTTGTTTTTACAATTTCCACTTTGCTCATTTCAACTCTGCTTGTTTCTACTCAATTGTTGTTGGATCTTTACATTCGCTTGATCCTTTTGGGTTTAATCATCCTTTTGGGTTTAATATCTCCTTTTGGTGTTGGATCTCAGGGAGTTCCCGTCTTTGAGGTCGCTTTTCCTGCTCTAAGGTAGGTATGCAGGAAGAAGAGAGTTTTCGGCTTATTCAAGCCTTTGACTACGAACCTTGAAGAGTGAAATCTCTTTCCTTCTATTCTCATTATGGATTCCTTTTTTTAGGAGCTTCAAAGCGAGGAGTCAGAGATCTATTGCAAGACGGAAATGCCTTTGTCGATCTCTTCCAGCAGCTAAGGCCTAATTCATTTCCTCTAATCGTCGAATCATTTAGCCGAGACCAGAGGAATACCTTTCTCTGAAGAAGGAGGAAGAAAAGGAAATTCTCGCATAGCGAAGGAATGCTCGAAAGACTAAGTGATTTGCATCAATGGTCTGCTTGGGTAGGTTGAAAGTGGTAGGGAGTGGGTCAGTGGGCCGACGCTGCTTAATCTTCCCAATCTGAGATGTTTTCTTCATTTCAAATCCAATCTTAGTAAATCTAATCTGGGTTTTGTTTGTTATATTGGAATTTAGTTTATAAATGCTCGTAAAACAGTATTTAATAATAAGGTAGTATATAGAAGTATTTGGAGTTGAAATTATGTTCAATTTTATGTTACTGTTCTCTTAGAATAATTTGACTGAAATAGTACTGTGATTTTCGTTTTCTCTGTAAGTTTCTCCGTGGGAATGGCGGAAAACGGGGTGCCATTAGAAGAAAGTAGTGTTTCTACTGTTGAGAAAACTGTTATACTGGAATCAACTGTGGTTGTAAAGGTTGAGGAAGAGAATGTTCTAATGCCTAGCCTTGGCATCAACATTTTTTGATTTTTTTTGGGTTTGAAAAAACTGTGAAAATAGTTCTGATACTTGGCATTGACATCAACATTTTTTTGATTTTTTTTGGCTTTGAAAAAACAGTGAAAACAGTCCTGATGCCTAGCCTTGGCATCAACATTTTTATTTTTATTTTTTTGGGCTTGAAAAAATTGTGAAAATAGTCCTGATGCCTAGCATTGGCATCAGTATTTTTTGATTTTTTTTGGACTTGAAAAAACTGTGAAAACAGTCCTGATGCCTAGTCTTGATATCAACAATTTTTTATTTTTTTTGGGCTTGAAAAAACTGTGAAAACAGTTCTGATGCCTAGCCTTGACATCAGCATTTTTTTGATTTTTTTGGGCTTGAAAAAACTGTGAAAACAATCTTGATGCCTAGCATTGGCATCATCATTTTTTTGATTTTTTGTCTTCATTAATGACATTTTTGTCATTTGGCAATCAATTTGTAGTTATATGAAATGTCCAAAAAATTGATGGACCTAGATGAAAACATGTTTTTAAAATTATACCCACTTGAAATTTGCCCTATTGAATAATCATCTCCAACCATATGTATCAAATTTTAATATAAAAAAATTTGAAAAAAAAATATATCCAACACATATCATAATATAAAAACAAAATTAAAATATTAATATATAATAATATACCAACACATATTATGACATAAATATATGGTTAAAATAAAGAGTATTAAAATTAGGTGTGGTACTAGGGGAGGTATCAAATTTGGTACCTTCCCTATTACCATACATAATTTTGATACTTTTTACTTTAACCATTGAGACCTAATATTCTTACATATGTATTAAAATTTGGTTTTGACACCTACCATTAGACTTGCCATAACAAACTATTAGAGAATAATATTTATTTATTTAGGTTTAATATATAATTTGGTCCCAAAACTTAACACTTTAAATTGATTTGGTACAACTTGTTTGACACTTCCTAATTAGGTTATTGAACTCGAATTTTGGCCTTTAATTAGTCTCTCATCTGACGGCAGTTAACTTTTACGTCAAAATTTTAAATTAATGACAAAATTGCCCTTTGTGGATGCTGATTAGGATTGCTTAGTGGCATACTATGTTAAGATGGAAAAAAAGGTTTAAAAGATATTATAATCTTTTACTTTTTACTTTCTCCATTTAAAAAATATTATTTATAAAGTCAACTTGATTTTTGTTTTAAAAAAATTATGATGGATATTTACTTCTTCTTGTTTAAATTGCTAAACATGAGATATTTATCAATTCAATAAAATAATGAATTTAAAAAAAAAATTAAAATATGATATATATATATATATATATATATATATATATATATATATATATATATATTTCTTTGGATTAGATAAATTAGTTAATTTTGAAAAAAATAAGAGTTCAAAATTTCACAAATTAAAACTAAATACAATAAATAAATAAATAATTATCTTTTCTTTTTCTATCTGACTTCGCCCCCCCAACCGTCTTCAAGGGCCATGAGTATGTGAGAGAGAGAGAGAGAGAGAGAGAGAGAGAGAGATTGCCTCTGCGGCGGAGGAGGGAGCGACCTGAAATGACTGTTTCGAATTTTTATTTTATACTTTAATTTATTCTCTAGTTCATTTCAAATTTCAATCAATTTCTTTGTTATCGTTTTCTAGTAAATTTTGTTAAAATTTTTTTTTCATGGTGATACAAATAATTTTGAAGTTAATACAAAAAATAATTTTTTTGAATCACATTGGTCATTAATTATTAAGTTTTGATTTGGTTTACATTTATTTTCTTTTCCTCTTTAAACATTTTCTATTTAAATTAGTTCTTTTTTAAGTTTCTATTTTATAACTGAGCCCAACTGTCAGAGTAGGTGCAAATAAGGCCTACGGATTTTAATTTGTAAGGCAGTCTCCGATCTACATGGCTTAACCCACCAAAATAAATTTACTCAAACAATATCCCTTTACACAACACTCTTTAATTTTAAAATAATAATAAAAAGAATAAATAACAAAAACAAAACTGACGACCTGCTTTAAATTTAAAAAAAAAGAAAAGAAAAATGAACTGAAAGAGCTTTCTCTATTGTACTTATCTTCTTCACAAAAACAATCCAAACAACGTGGGTTGTCTCCCATTGCTAGAAACCTCATAATTTATTTTCTAACCCCCACCCACTAACAGTTTGATGCACTCGATTTGTTCAACCTTTCATCGAAAGCTTGGAATTTTAACCCATTTCTTGTACTCATTAAACCTTAGAAAAATCCTAGAAAGTGATGATGAAATTTTTATGAAGAGCAATCAAATGGAAATCACCAAAAACCAACCGCGACGCCAATCAATCGGAACTATTGGAATTCATTGGAGATAAAGTTGTCAGAATTAACGTCGACCGGTGAGGTGAGGAGGAGGTGGTGGCGACACTGTAGATCTCGCTTTTAAGAGGAATGGTGAGGGGAGAGAGATCAAAGAGAGACGGGAGGAGAAGAAAGCACAATCAGACCCAAACCCAGTACACCCAACACACACCATCTACTGACTCCTCCGCATTGATAGATTTATAAATTGATGTAGGAAATGGAATACATGAGCAAGGAAATCGGGACTGGAGATGAGATGCAAAAGAAATTATTCTAGATTTGTCTTCTCTCTAATCTCTATATTTTCATTTTCTCTCTCATTTGTCTCCCTCTCCCTCCCGAATTCGACGAAGATCCACCAACACCAACCGTTCATATAACTCTCTTCCATGAATACTTTCTTTTGCATCTCATCTCCATTTCAGCATTGTTAGCCACGTCTACCAATACCCATCAACATTACTAAATGATAAACATCATTTTCGTTGGTTTTAAACGGCAAAAAAAAAAAAAAAAGGAACTTTATCAGAGGGACTAACCGTGTGCCAAAAATTGAGTTTAAGTACCAAAATAGGAAGTGTCAAAGTAGTTGAACCAAATCAACCTAAAGTGTTAAGTTCTGGGACCAAATTATATATTAAACCATTTATTTATTTGTAATTAATGTTCAGTGACAATTATCTTGTTTAATTATTTTTTCTTTCTTTATGATTCTTTTCCTATAAAAGACTCTTGTAATATTACTTCTATTGTAACCCAATATATATAGGTGATTCCATCAATGAAAAGACAATGTTGTTATTCATATCAATTGTGAATTTCTACATGGTATCAAAGCTCTACTCCTAAACCCTCTCAACCGCCGTCGCCACCACCTTACAAGCTTTGCTTCCATATCTACCAATCACGCCCCCACCATCCAAAATCTGATCGACCCAACCCAAACCTTTCAAGTCATAAACATCTCCCACCACAATATCACCAAACTCACCTCTACCAACTACATAGCTTGGAAACTCCAAATTGAGACCACCCTCATTGGCTATGACCTCTACAAGTTTGTAGATGGTTTTGTCCGCCTCCCACCATTCTCTCGAAGGATGTCCAAACATCAAACCCAAAATACCAACCATGGCTCCAGCAAGACAAACTTCTATTTGGAGCCCTCGTTAGTTTCCTCTTTGCCCCTCTAGTTCCTCTAATCCAACCCACAACTCGCGATGCATGGAAAACTCTTTCTCATACCTATGCTCGCCCAACTCACAGCCACATTAAGCAGATCAAGGACCAACTTAAACGAGTCTCCAAAGGCGCACAAACGATCTCAGACTATATGCAGTCCGTCAAAAGCTGATGTGATGAGCTTGTTGGTCTTGGTAAACCCCTCAACCACGAGGATCTCATTGAGATCATCTTGGGGGACTTAGATGATGACTACCGCCATATTGTTGACAGGTCGAAGGACCGGACACCCCCAATCTTGTTTGATGAGCTTCAAGAAAAACTCATCAACCGCAAATTGACCTTGAAGCAATCCCAGCCCGCCTCCTTCTCCTAACTTGCTTTGGTCAACCCGCAGCCCTACAAGGCAAAGCAGCTCGCAAGCTCGACATCCATCCTCGCAACCTCAGCAACTTTCCTCGCAGCCCTCGGCCACGGCTCATTGGCAACATCAACTGTATCTTGGAAAATGAATGTTTCCGCCAATAGGTCTCACTGCCCCAATTATCAACTGGTCGCCACTACGGCACAATCTACTCCTTGCAGCTTGGCCAATGGCTCCAAGTGGAAACCGTGGGCACATCTAGCGACCACAGCAGACACCGGGACATCAAACTTGCTTCTTGATAGCGGGGCGTCTCATCATGTCATTGCCGACCTCGGTAACCTTTCCTTACACTCCGCCTACAAGGGCTCAGATGACATGGTCATCAGTGATGGTCTAGGTTAACTATCTCCAAAATGGGTTCCTCTTCCCTTTACAAACCATCACACACCTTTAAGTTACATAATGTTCTCTTTGTTCCTGACATGAAAAGTAAGCTTATCTCCATAATTCAATTATGCCTCTTAAATAACACATCTATTGAGTTCTTACTATCTTATTTTCATATGAAGGATTTACTGACATGAAGCACACGAAGAGCATACTACTAACCAGGCAATCTAAAGATGGTGTGTATGAATGACCGACCACAACCCTTCCTCCTCGCCCTTCCGCCCTTGTGGGTTCTAAAGTCTCTCATAATGACTGACATCATCGGCTTGGTCACCTGTCTGACCCCATCCAACATCAGATTCTCTCTAGTCTTGGTTTAGTGTTAGACACTGCTCTCATTAAACAAATACATTGTAATGATTGTTTATACAATAAAAGTCATAAATTATCGTTTTCTCAATCTACAATTGTTTATACTATGTTGATGGTTTTAAATACTATGTGATATTTGTCGATCACTACACACACTACATATCTACATATGGTTTTATCCTCACAAACATACGTCGGAGGTCGCTACTATCTTTCCCCGTTTCAAGGTCCTTGTTGAAAACTATTTGAAAATGACCATTGTCACTCTTTGGTGGTGAGTACACTAGACTCGCTCGGGACATTGAATTGGCCGCCTACCTGTTAGCTAATGGCATTTCCCATCTCACCTCGCCACCTCATACTTCAGAACACAATGGGTTCTCGTAACGTCATCTCTTCTTATGCCATTTTAGTCGTTTGCATTCCAAATAGTGACTTACCTCATCAATCAACTTCCCACACCTAATCTGAAACAGATCTCTCCCTATCACAAACTGTTTGGGTCTCCTTCTAACTACTCCAAACTTCGTGCCTTTGGTTACCTTTGCTACCCTTGGCTCTGCCCATACTCCGCTCACAAGCTCACTGCTCGCTCAACTCCGTGTGTCTTCCTAATTACTTGCTCACCCACAATGTCTATCTTTGTTATGATCCAAACACAACTAAGTTATCATCTCGCGTCATGCTCGGTTTGTCGAGTATGAGTTTCCTATGTCCAAGATCGACATGCATCTTGCTCGCCCTGATGCTTCCACTCGAGCCACTTGGTTACCCCTACATGAAATTCTCACAGCTTCATACGCACCCTCGTTGCCCACTCTAGTGGCTCCACGGCGATTGGTCCGTACTTTGATCAGAATTTGGTTGACCTTGGTTTCCTTATACACCACCCTCACCTAAATAGTACCTTGTCCACACTTGTACTATGCCCGAGGATGGTGCTATGCCCGCTATTAGCCCTTCCTCAGCACCATGCACCTTGCATGAGGACAATCCCAACCAAGTTGCTCTCACATCCTTGGTACCTTGTTCCATGTCGGCTGACAATACTATGCCCAAGGACAACACTATGCCCGTTGCTCCCTCATCCTCGGCAACATGCCTCATGCCTCTGGACTGTACTATGCCCGCGCCCACCATTTCAACGCCCTCAGCTTCTCGCACCTCGTCTATATTTACCCACTCCTGGAATAACATTCACAAACTCCTCACCAAATACAATCTCTCGGCTCAACTCGCCACTGACAGCGAACCCACTTGTGTCACTTAGGCTCTTAAGGACATCAAGTGGCGCCAGGCAATGTCCGAAGAATATGATGCTCTGGCTCGTAATGGTACTTGGGAACTGGTTTCGTCGGATGGGGTTTGTAACATTATTGGGTGTAAATGGATCTTCATAATCAAACGACATGTTGATGACACTATAGACCGATACAAGGCTCGGCTTGTTTCCAATGGGTTTATCAACGCCCGGGAGTTGATTACAATGAGATTTTTAGCCCGGTGGTTAAGCCTACCATCGTACGCCTTGTTCTCTGCCTAGGTTTTTCCCCCAGATAAAGTAGGGCAGCACCTGCGGAAATTTTATTAATTAAAAAGAAAAAGACAACTCGATGTGAACAATGCTTTCCTCCAAGGTACATGTCTTCATGGCTCAACCTCCGGGCTTCATTGACAAAGACAATTCCCAACATGTCTGTCATATTTACAAGGCTATCTATGGTCTCAAAACAGGCTCCATGTGCCTAGTACACTGAACTGCGTCAGTTTCTTCTTGCTTTTGGGTTCAAAAACTCTGTGGCCGATACATCAATGTTCATTCTAAATAATGGGGAGATTACTATGTACCTCCTTGTGTATGTGGATGATATCATCATCAATTGAAACCAGCCCGGTGCTATTCAGGCTTTCATATCTGTTGTTTCTCATTGTATCTTGATTTGCATTTGTTCATTCATTACATTAGGTTCTATACTTAGTGGCTAAATGAGCTGCGTACTAGTTAGCGTGGCAACTGTGTATAGAACTTTGCCTTAGAATTGTTTTTAGACTTCACAGCTGAAGGCTTCACCAGCAGACTTCTCAAGCAGCCCCCAGGCTCCAGCGGCAGACCTTGTCTGCACTCAAACAGCATGACGTGTCTAGCCCTTCCTAAAATCAAGCTTAGATGGATTATTTAATTCAGCTTTATTTAGTTTGAATTTAAATTAATCCATCTTCAAATCAGCGCTTGACTTCTTAGACACGTCCCTCCAGCTTTTTCGAAAAAGCATGAAGACTTTCGCCTCCTAAATGTAGCAGAGCATGTGCACAGTTTGACACAACCAGACTGTACCAACTACTGTAGGTCTGCAACTCTATTTGTCTCCCTCCTGCCAGTTGCTGCTCATACTCCTCTCCATACCCTAATCAGTCTCAGATTGAAGATGAAGTCAACAAGGCAGCTCCAAGCATTTAAAGCATTTAACCTAATAGAGCTGTTACTCAATTCGTCTTCTCCAACGGTCTCAAGGATGCCGAGCTATAAATACTGCCATTAAAGACTGAAGAAAACAATGCTCTGAAACTATCCAACAACATCAAGCTTTATACTCAGTGCATTCAAGAGATCATTAACTGATCATCGAAGTCCTCAACAACAACAAGAAGATCTGAATCAACTCTTATTGATTTACTTCTTATTGTTGTAATCTTTACTATTCTTCTGCACATTGAATATTCTGTTTCTCGAGATATTCAATTTCCCCACCCCTAAACACAAGTCAAATATTTTGTACACGATCCATTGGATATTTCTGTAATAGAACTAGTGGAAAATATAGTGCACATTTAAATCCAAGGTTGACTACCTTGGTGGTGGACGTAGCACTCTTTATAGTGCGAATCATCTCAAAATACTTGTGTTCCTTACTGTTTTATACTGTCTTCATAGCATTTACTTATTCCCTTGAGCAGCAAACTTAAGTAATCATCTAAGTCTACCGGTAGTGCTTCACCAGCAGACTTAGTCTGTCCTCCTTACAAGTCTTCCGCTACTTCAATCTTTTCAATAGATGGCAAGTGCTTGTTCTAGGAATTATTACGAAAAGTTTTAATTGTTAATAAGCTATTCAGCCCCCTCTTCTAGCTTATTATTGTGCCATTTGGGACTAATAATTGGTATGAGAGCTGAACTCTTCAAAAACTAGCTTTTCCATGATTAACCTCTTGAGAGATAAGATCCAATGGCACAAACACATTATATGCTACATATGTCAAATACAAACCACGTCCCAATATTGGACGAAGGCCATTTCGATGTTTGGAAGGATAAGATAATGTGTTTTATGAATTCTATTGACAACAGGTTAAGGAAGTGCGTGCTAGGAGGACGTCATGTACCAATGAAGCCAATTCTTCTGGCATCCGTTGGTGGAAATCCTCCAAAAGTTCCAAAAGAAGAATCAGAATGGACTGAGGACAAAAGAAAACTAGTAGAGGTGGATAGTAAAGCCATTAACATCATCACAAGCTCACTAGACACCAGTACGTACCAACAAGTGATTCGGTGTACGTCTGCCAAAGAAATGTGGGAAGATCTTGTCGAATACTTGGAAGGAGACCAAGATACAAGAGACAACAGAAAGTACACCTTCATCCAGCAATTCGACTCCTTCAAAAAGGATCCCAAGGAAACCTTGAGGCAAGCATACGATCGCTTCAGCGAGGTAATAAATAGTTGTTTTTCTCTTGGTAAAACTTATGACAAGAAAGAAATGAATATGAGATTTCTAGGTTCTCTAGGTAGTCTGTGGCATGTTAAGACTACCGCCATGAAGGAATCTAAAAACTTAAATGAAATGACTCTTCGCAGTCTTTATGCAAGTGTAAAGGTTTACGAGTTCGAAGTTAGTCAAGCTCTAGAGCAGGATAGATAGTTCAAAACTCTGTCCTTACCAGCCATGGTACAAGAAGTAACTCCAGTTGAAGACAGACCCTCTACTTCCTCCAGTGAAAATGATTTTCTTTCAGATAAACAATTTGCCATGTTTTTTAAACACTTTAAAAAATTTGCAAAATATGGAAGGAAGGACACACCCCAGTAGCCTTTTAGAAGATCTGTTGAAAGCCCATCTAACAATGAGCTCGTGTGTCACAACTGTAGAAAACCTGGTCATTTTGCATCTAAATGTCCGAAGCCAAAGTTTGAAGCATACCGAAAGCCTCCTTATAAAAAATTTCAAAAACAAAAGGGTATGCTGGCTGAAGACATTGAAGAGAAACAGGTTGCTACATGGTTTGAGACGGATTTGGAAGAGGATAAGGACGATTATGAGCAAGCCAACATATGCTTAATAGCTCATGAATCAAGTCCCACCTATGACTCTGAACATGAAGTCGAAATCTCACCTAGTTCCTTCGTAAAAGGTGAGATCAACTGTGAAAGCTTCAGTAAGGAAGAACTGCTCAAGGATAATCAAGAAAAATGCTTGAGGAGTTCAACTCCTTCAGAGTAGCCTATGTAAAACACGTGAAGAACTATGAAAAGCTTTCTGCTGAGAAATCTTTGCTGGCAGCTGAGATTCAAACTCTCAATAGCTGTCATCAGGAGAGTATCAAGCTAAAAGGAGAAAACAAATTCCTTTGTGACAAAATTGATTGCCTGACCGAGCACATCAAAGGGCTAGACCTGGAGAAAATTGCCTTGCAAAAGATAATTGACTCCTGGAACAGCTCTAAGGAAACCTTTGTAGGAATCCTCTCTAGCCAAAAGCCAAATGGAGATAAATCAGGCTTAGGCTATAATGATGAGCCCAGTCTTGCATTCTCTTCTGTCACAGAGAAAGGTGAAACCTCCAAGACTGCTGATGATGCTTCTTTCTCCAAACAGACCTGCGACAATAAGGGTTTCAAGTGTACCATATGTTTAACCCAAGGCTCACAAAGGGAAAGCCAAAGAGACTGCTTCTAATGAGAAGCTTGCTAAAGGAACGACAGAGAAATCGAAGTCTGCTGACAGCAACTCTGCTAAAGCAAAGTCTGCTGGTGGTAAACCAACGAGATCTTTGCTGGTACCTGTCAAGTTTGTCTATGAAATGGCCAAGGCTCCAAAGCTAGCTGACAATAAACTTAAAGGAATTCTGTCAAATCCTCCTAAAACTGTTAACTTCAGACCAACCAAGGCTAAGTCTACTGGTAATAGATCAAGGAAAACACACCAGAAACCCTTTAAGCCTACTGTTGACAAGCAAGCTGAACCCAAGACAGCTGTTTGAAAGAAGGAAAGTAACAAGCACTCAACAGCAAAATTTGATCACAGTCATCCATGGAACTTTCATCTTTATCATTCTTGCAATTGTTTAGGCCATCTGGCCCTAGAATGCCTGCTAAGGTTCATACCAAAATCTGAGAGACTTAGTTCTCTCAAGGTTAGGTAGGTATGGGTCCCAAAAGGTTGCTAATCCTCAGGACCCAAAAGAAAATAAAGGGGAACTTGTTCCTTTGACTTTTTCAGGTCTGCTTCATGGCTATAGATTCAAAAGATAAGGACATTTGGTACCTCGACAGTGGCTGTTCAAGACACATGACAGGGAACAGAAGTCTACTCTCAGATATAGCAGAAGCTAAAGGTCCTATGGTGATTTTTGGCGACAATGCAAGAGGGAAAACAATTGGGTATGACTCAATCACTAGAGGAAATCTCTCCATCAGCAAAGTTTCTCTAGTAAATGGCTTAAAGCATAATCTTCTGAGCATATCCCAATTTTGCGAAAACGGTCTTATCTGCCAATTCTCCTCCAACCAATGCCTCATCAAAGATCGTGAATCTTGCTCAACATTGCTAACCGACAATAGACAAGGAAACATCTATGTCGTAGACTTGAACCTTCTAGGGAGATCTTCCAGCCTTTGCCTAGTTGGTAACAACATTCGTGACAACAGTTGGCTTTGGCACAAGCGTCTCAGTCACCTCAACTTCAAGTACCTCTCCAAGCTCTCCAAAGATGGGCTTGTTAAAGGTCTACCTACGGTGTCTGCCGACCAGGACAGAAGTTTCAAAGCTTGCCAACTAGGAAAACTCTCCAAGTCTTCCTTCAAAAGCAAGTCAGTCATGTCAACGACTAGTCCTCTTCAACTTCTCCACATGGATCTCTTTGGACCAATCACTACCGTTAGTATCTTAGGAAACAAGTATACTCTTGTAGTAGTTGATGACTACTCTCGATTCACCTGGATCGAAACAATGACCTCAAAAGATGAGACCTATGATCTAGTCACCGCCCTTTTTAGAAGACTTCAAACCCAAAAGCTTGAAGACATAAGTGACATCAGATCAGACAACGACACCGAATTCAAAAACAACGGTGTTGAAAGTTATTGTGATGACCACGGGATCAGCCACAACTTCTATGCTGCCGGAACTCCTCAACAAAATGGTGTAGATGAATGGAAGAACAGAATACTCATTGAAGCAGCAAGAACTATGTTGGCAGAAGCTAGACTTCCGAAATACTTCTGGGCAGAAGCTGTCAATTCTGCATGTTTCACCCAGAATCGATCCTTGGTAAGTAAACAAATTCCATAATAAAACTCCATATGTAATATGGAGAGGAAGAGCCCCAAGTATAGGATTTTTCAAAATCTTCGGTTGTAAATGTTTTATTCTATACAATGGAAAATAATATAGAGGTAAATTTGATTCAAAATCAGACAAAGGAATTTTTATGGGCTATTCCAATCATTCAAAAGTATTTCGCATATTTAACAAAACTTCATTGAAAATGTTAGAATATGTGCATGTTACTTTTGATGAATATGATTTATTAGAGCCACGAGTGGCTCCAAATGTTGCTGATGATTCTGATGATGTTGAGACAGGTACAAATAAAGCTTCTACTTCTTCTTCACCTCAGAATCCTCCAACTGCAGACTCTTCAAGTTCTGCTAATGCAGCACCAGGAGACTTTAACTCTGTTGGTACCTCTTATAACCCTTCTATTGACCCTAAACCTATCTCTACCCCAAACACCTTTGCAGATCACTCATCCTTCTTGTTCACCCGAAAATGAAGGTCTCGAAGATCTGATCTTTTCTGAACCTGATTTTGGTGAATCTCCTTCTCTACCCTCTCCAGAATCTTTAAGGGAAGAACTCACCAGAAGTGATCTTCCTCCAGTTGTTATTGAAACAAGAGATCACCCCATCTCTCAAATCATTGGTAATCTCAACTCAGGAGTTTGTACAAGAAGTAGTGTTCAAAATGAGACTATGTTTGCCTTCGCATTCGTGTCTGAAATCGAGCCAAAGAAGATTGATGAAGCTATCAAAGATCATTACTGGATTGAAGCTATGCAAGAGAAGCTGAACCAGTTTAAAAGATACAAAGTGTGGAGCTTAGTTCAAAGACCTACTGGCCATCCATTCATAGGCACGAAATGGGTTTTCGGGAACAAGAGAGATGAAGATGGAAATGTCACCAGAAACAAAGCTATACTAGTTGCCCAGGGCTACCGACAAGAAGAAGGAATTGACTTCGATGAAACATTTGCTCTTGTTGCCAGATTAGAAGCAATCAGACTCTTTCTAGCCTATGCGTCGTTCATGGACTTCAAAGTATATCAGATGGATGTAAATAGTGCCTTTTTAAATGGTGATCTTCAAGAAACGATCTATGTTGAACAACCTCCAAGTTTTGTCATCCAAGACAAACAAAATCATGTATACCGACTCAAGAAAGCACTCTATGGCCTCAAACAAGCTCCCAGAGCATGGTACGAAACTCTATCCAAGTTCTTAATCGAACAAGGCTTCGTGAGAGGAAGAATAGATACAACTCTGTTTATCCTCAAGCACAAAGGTCATTCTCTTCTGGTACAAATCTATGTGGACGACATCATCTTTGGATCTACTAATCAAAGCCTGTGCAAGAGATTTGAGAAGCTGATGCAAAGCAAGTTCGAGATGAGCATGATGGGAGAGCTCAACTACTTTCTAGGACTTCAGATTCAATAGACTTCAAACGGGATCTTCATCAGCCAAAGCATATATGCAAAGGAACTTACCAAGAAATTTTGTCTTGATTCAGCTAAAGGATTCGAGACATCAATGTCTACCGATTGTCATCTTGACAAATATGAGAAGGGAAAGCAAGAGAACATGACCAAGTATCGAGGAATCATAGGATCACTTCTTTACCTTACTGCTAGTAGACCTGATATAATGTTTGCTGTTTGTGTTTGTGCTAGATTTCAGGCAGATCCAAAGGAATCACATTTTCTTGCTGCTAAACGTATCATCAGATATGTTTCAACAACTACAAATCTGGGTATCTGGTATTCGAAAAGGAACAACTTTGATCTAGTTGGGTACTCAGATCCAGACTATGCAGCTTGCAAAGTAAGCAAAAGAGGCACCAATGGGACTTGTCAATTTCTTGGAAATAGACTTGTCTCTTGGTCATGCAAAAAGCAAGGATCAGTTGCAAACTCAATCACAGAGGCAGAATACATTGCTGCTAGCAGCTGTTGCTCTCAGCTACTTTGGATGAAGCAGCAGCTAGTGGACTACAACATCAAGATTGTAAATTGTCCCATTATGTGTGACAACACTTCTGTAATTTCAGTATCAAAGAATCCAGTGATGCACTCAAAGACAAAGCACATTGATATTCGTTATCATTTCCTCAAAGATCATGTGGAAAAAGGTAACATCAGTATGGAATATGTTCCAACTAAACGTCAATTGGCTGATATTCTCACCAAGCCACTGGATGCTACCAGGTTTGCTTATTTAAGGAGAAATATTGGTATGATTGATCCTACAACTTAAATTCTATTTTTAAGTTTACAAGTTTTCTTTCATACCAGCAGACTTAATTGTTACTAACTTTGTTATTGATATAGCTCAACTATGTCAAGACCAGGTTAGTATTTCAGTTATCAGTCTATCAAAGGGTAAAAGATTTTCTAAAAAGGCTAAGGGGTTAAAAGTCACTTTTCGTTGTTACTTTGAAAATATCTTAAGTTAAAAGCCTTTTTGAAAGACACTCGTCACTCATCCACGGTATTTTCGCTAAAATGACTTTTCTCCTTCTTTAAATAGACTTTGAACCGCATTTTCAAAACTTTCACGAACCCTCTCTCTCAGTTATTCTCTCTCTACTCAAACCCTTAGTTCAACTCTGCAACTGCTCCATCTCTTCGATTATTTTTCACTTCTTCTTCCTTATAGCAATAATGGTAAGCTTTACGATACTCATTAGTTTACCCTCTTATGTTTTATGCTTAAAATGTCCTCTTTTGAGTCGTTTTCTTGAGGATTCCGAAAGGACGCTTTGCGTATCCTGACAGTTTCCGCCATTGTTGTTTATTTCAAAAAACCTTGAAACCAACAGTTTTCTTTGTACTTTGAATATTTATTTCTTCGAGAATTATCTGTTGATGTCTCTCTGAATTTAACTCTCCAAACATTTAATGGTTTCAATTTTTTCTGAAAATTTTATTTTTAAAAAATGAAATCTTTGGTTGTTTGTTCTGTCAAGGGAAAAGCCCTAATTTCTGAAAACTGCTTTTGCAGGTGAAATCTTATGCAAAATCAAATACCATGAAAAGGAAGGTGCTTGACCCTGAACAAGTCATTCACCTTGCCCCCTCCATAAATATTCATGGGTTTCCTCTCTACCCTTCTCCACACGATATTAGTCAGGAGCTAGAACCCAAGATGTATCTCTTAGGCATGTGCATTGACTTGAAGACAGTTCACACATTTGCTGTCGGAGCCAAAATGTGTGATGACATGAATGAGTCTGGGATTCTCCCTATTTACTGTCTCCACGACGAAGACTACAGCATCCTCCTCGTTGAAGAATTCTACCAGCGGATGGAAATCAATCCCAAGACGCCATTTGTCATCCGACGATGGATTCGTGGATTTCCCTTCTCTCTCTGCCAAAGTGATATCCCAAGTCATTGGAGTTCACTATGGCGGAGATATTGAACTGTCCATTGCTGAGGCTAACAGAGCCTGGGAAGCAATGAGGGGAACCAATACTCCAAGGGAACTCAAGGCAAAATGCTGAGGAACGTCTTTCCCTTGGACGTCTACTGTTCCAGTCATCTGCTAGACAAGTCGCTGCTGTTCAAAAATGGAGCCTACGATATCTTCACAGCCCAACAGCTCAACCTTTCAAGCGCCATTCACCAGAAGACTCACCTCAACTTTGGCGTTATCATATTCAACGAATTTCGCAACCACATTGCCAATGTAAAGGATAGTCCTTACACCAAAAGGCCCTTTGTCCGGCTAATCAACTCCCTGCTAAGGGATACGCCAGAAATCAAAGCTGCCGTTAAGCCAGATGAGCTCATCAAGATGTCAAAGGACAGACAGCTGACTGCTACCTTCCTCAACAAATATGTTGATCATGAGAACAAGAGGAGGCAGCAAAGAGGGCTCCCCAACGTTGCTGTTGAAAGAATAGCAGAGCCTACCCCTATGATGGTCACACGGTTCAACATGGACGCGTATGATGATACCAGTGCAGCCATCCGTGCAGCCAAGGCAAAATTTGCAAAGGCTACCTCTACCGTTGCCCGTGACAAGCTGCAAAAAGCCCGAGAGCTAGTAGATGAGTTCGAGCACATGTGGAAGCGGCGAAAGGTTGCACATGCCAAAAAGGCAACTGATTTCTTGCCAGATGAGAGTGAGGTTTTGGCTGATGTATTCGCCAAAACCAAGGTTGCTATTGGTGCCAAGGTAAGGAAAGCAGCTGAAGCTGACACAGAAGAACTTCAAGCAGAATGGATACGGAAGGAACTGAAGGCTAATAGACGTTCAAAGTTTGCTGGTAGCTCATCTGCTGCTGCTGGTCAAACCTCTTCTCCTCAATCAGCCAATCATGGACCTACAACCTCCACTACCCAGCCATCCCAAACCCCAAAACGTAAACCATCTTCTGACCAACCCTCACCATCACCCAAGCCTAAACGCAGGCGATTGCGTAAAGGCCTACCAACCAAGCCACCAGCAAACCCCATCATCTCTGCCGATGAAGCATCTGGATCTCCTATCCAGTCGTTGAGGCAGCAAAGGAAGTCTGCTGGCAACCAACCATCCACCCCTTCTCATACCCATCCTACTGAGTCATCTACTCAGATGGAATCACCCCCTCTGGAGGAGTCTATCCCTCAGGAGGAGCCAATCACTCTTGAGGAATCTATCCCTCAGGAGGAGCCTACCAGATCATCCACTCCAACACCTCCCTCTCCCTTCAACTATTCCCCAAACCCTTCTATTCCCCACTCACCCACTCCTACCCAAACCAACTCTACCCTATCAGAACCAGACCAACATATTCCACTCATCCTAACCCCCTGGTTTCCCCCATCCTATCCTCTACTGCCACGAAGTTCATCTTTGAACTTTTGTCGGTAACAGAACTCTTCGCCAAACCTGCTCCCCCTCCACCACAACCTCAACTTGTGAGACCAGAAGCCCTTTTTCTATCCCCCTCATTCCTTCTGGTTCTCAACTGAACTCCTGCCAACCCCTTCCAATATCTGTGATCATCCGGACACAGATATTGAAATCCCCCAATCCCTCCTTCATCCCCACCTCAATCTAATTCCTCTTCTACCCGTATATTTCCAACGCCCGATTCTTCTTCAACCTCCAACTTAGCCATTCCCCTCTCTAGCAGCCCTTCCGCCATGTCAACACTGTCGACGCCGTCTCGTCTGCAGAAATTGAGCATATTCATGTAGATCTCGACCCTTCTCCATCCCAACCGACAGACACATAAATCCTGAGCCGCCTGGACGCTATATACAACAGACTGGGAGAACTTACCAGTATCTCCACAGCTGCTGCAGAGCTTGCAACTGCATCTTCTAGGGCTGCAGACAGGAATGCTGCCATCCTCCGACAATTCCGAGAGGATGTTTGGACCAAGTTTGGAGAAATGAGGCACGAGTCTATCGATCTGAAGATCAACATGGAAGCTCAACACAATGAATGTGTCAGACTCTGCTCCATTCTCTTCTACCAGCTCTTCCATAGCATCACCCTCCACTTGGGTCACTGACACCCTCCTGTTCTAAAATTCAACGATCACGCTCTAAATGCATCACATGATCGAATCAGTTCTGAGCGCGAATGTGATCTGGCCATCACAGAGGAAAGACAACTAAGGTATATGAACCTAACTTTGATGGAGGAGAACAACAGACTACAAGAAGAACTTGACTACCGTTCTCGCTCCACTAGACAACCAACCTCTGCTGATGAAGAGTACACTAGAAGAGTTGAAGAACTCGAACGTCAGTGCCGCGAAAAAGAAGCAGCTGAACGAGCAGACAAAGGAAAGGGAAAAAGGCCTTGGTTGCTCATATCTTTCTATCCCTATCATTTATATCTATCTTTTTTTGAAAACTCTATACAAATTAAACTTCTTGTTTGAAATACAGAAGTTCATTCTTTTAAAAAATGTCTACTGTTTAAATTCTTGTTATTTAAAATTCATACATATGCTTACAATTTAAATATCCAGTTTAAATTTATTTGAACTGTTTATCTCTAATCATTGTGCTTGTTCTATATATATCTCTTCTGTTGTAAACACTTATATTAGTTGTTACATTTGAGGTGTTTTTCTTTTTGATAGAAACATGTCTTCTGTTATAATATTTATAAATATTTTCTGACATGCTATTATATATCCTTAAGCTTTCATAGCCCTCACTTGTAAGTAATGATGACCAGATGTAAATAGGAGAAGATTGTTGTTTCTCATTGTATCTTGATTTGCATTTGTTCATTCATTACATTAGATTCTATACTTAGTGGCTAAATGGGCTGTGTACCAGTTAGCGTGGCAACTGTGTATAGAACTTTGCCTTAGAATTGTTTTTAGAGTTCACAGGTTTAGGCAAAAGACTTCGGTTGAAGGCTTCACCAGCAAACTTCTCAAGCAGCCTCTAGCGGCAGACCTTGTATGCACTCAAACAGCATGACGTGTCCAGCCCTTCCTAAAATCAAGCTTAGATGGATTATTTAATTCAACTTTGTTTAGTTTGAATTTAAATTAATCCATCTTCAAATCAGCGCTTGACTTCTTAGACACGTCCCTCCAGCTTTTCCGAAAAAACATGAAGACTTTCGTCTCCTGAATGTGGCAAAGCAGGTGCACATTCTGATACAACCAGACTGTACCAATTACTGCAGGTCTGCAACTCTGTTTGTCTCCCTCCTGCCAGTTGCTGCAACTACTCCTCTCCATACCCTGATCAATCATAGATTGAAGATGAAGTCAATAAGGCAACTCCAAGCATTTAAAGCATTTAACCTAATAGAGCTATTACTCACTTCGTCTTCTCCAACGGTCTCAAGGATGCCCAGCTATAAATACTTCCATTAAAGACTGAAGAAAACAACGCTCTGAAACTATCCAACAACATCAAGCTTTATACTCAGTGCATTCAAGAGATCATTAACTGATCATCGAAGTCCTCAACAACAACAAGAAGATCTGCATCAACTCTGATTCATTTACTTCTTATTGTTGTAATCTTTACTATTCTTCTGAACATTGAATATTCTGTTTCTCCAGATATTAAATTTCCCCACCCCTAAACACAAGTCTAATATTTTGTACACGATCCATTGGATATTTCTGTAATAGAACTAGTGGAAAATATAGTGCACATTTAAATCCAAGGTTGACTGCCTTGGTGGTAGACGTAGCACTCTTTATAGTGCGAACCATCTCAAAATACTTGTGTTCCTTACTGTGGGTGCCCCGGATGACGCCCGCGCCCCGCACTCCCTTGGTTAGGGGAATGCGGCGTGCGGATGTGGACACCACGCTTTTCATTCCATCCTCCCTTGTCTAGTGGAAGACGAAATTAAAAATGCGGAAAGAGTGCTGTCAAAAGCGCGTTGAATACGTCACTTCATGATTTTTGGTCCGTTATGGGAGCTATGGGTTTTTCAGACGTTATCCCTTTTTAGGGGATAACAAGATGCATGAATACATCACCCTTTCATTCACATTTTCCCTTGTGTAGGGGAAAATGGAAAGTGCAAGAAAGGATGTTGCGGGCCCCACTACAGACTTTATGAAAATTGTCTTAAGGCCTATTTCGGATCACTATGAGTGCTTTGGATTTTCTATATCAAGTTATCTCTTTTTTAGGGGATACCAGGATATAGGAATACATCACCCTTTCATTCCCACTCCCCCTTTTCTAGGGGAAAACGAAAAATAATAAGAAACGATGTTGCGAGGCCTCACTGCGATCCAAAATGTTTTGACATAGTTCCCATCTTTATTTTAAGGAGAAAATAAAGAAAAAACCAAAAAATAAACCAGAGATAAAATAAAACGGGTTCGGAGGCTAAGTTACGAGTTGGGAAGGTGCTAGGAACCCAACTCGCCCTTTCGGTCTCAAAAAACGGTTTTTGGCTAAAGCATGGTTTTTGTTATATTTATCTAGCAAATAAATAAAGCATTAAAAGACAAAAAAGAAAACAAATACATCCATATTTACATTATTTATGGACTTGCAGCCGCCTCCTTCCAATAATTTACAAATACACTTCAAAATATTTGGCCATAATAATGTCTCTTTTTTAATGTTATTTTCTAAATAAATCCGGGCAGCATAACGGCTTATATTTTTACATTGGGCCGGATGGAAAATATTTTTTTAAATAAATAACGCTCTTAAAGGCTCACCTTTTAGAGCGTGGTGTGCTCGCTCTGTCCTTGAGAGAGAGAGAGAGAGAGAGAGAGTCTTTTTTGCTTTGTCGCCGCCGCGGTTCAGTGGTAATCGCTGGTTGTTGTTGGGCACCGTGAAACGGGCGGAGCAACTGCTTGGTTTTTTGCTGTCGTTGCTTGTTGCCGACGGAAATCAGCGTAACAACCGCTTGTTTCTGGGATTTGGCCTTTTTACTCGGCAAAGCAACGCTTTTTTCGAGATTTTTGGACCGGGAAATAGGGTGGATACCTAGTCGGGGCTAAGGATCACTTTAACCGTTGATTTATGCTTGGAGAAGTTTTTGGCGTAGCTTCGAGGCTTTATGGGAGGACGCCACTATCGCCACACACAGAACAACAACGCCGAAAGCTTGGGAATTTTCTGTCCTCGAAACAACCCCGGCCTCTATTTATAGGCTGAGAGAGGGACATCGAGGGAATTTCTTTTTCTCTCTTTATGCTGCATTTGCTTGTACCGCGTGCTGGAAGATTTGCACAATGCGTTAACTGTAGCACTCCTGTAGAACCTTTGGGCTCACTATAGCAGCTTTTGGGCGCCGGCATAACCCCTTTTGGGCGCCACGCCAAGTCCCTTTTATGGCAGCGCCAAGCCCTCAAATTTCAGCCACTTTTTGACGCTTTAGCCCCTGCATTTTACTGTTTTGCGCATCCTGCTATATCTTTTGCATTTTTAAACCCTGTAACTTGACATTTGTTAAGTTTTAATAGGTCTTGATATCACATGCCAAAGTTACATACCAGTGGTACGAAATTGGGGTGTCTACACTTACTGTTTTATATTGTCTTCATAACATTTACTTATTCCCTTGAGCAGCAACCTTAAGTAATCAACTAAGTCTACCGGTAGTGCTTCACCAGCAGACTTAGTCAATCCTCCTTACAAGTCTTCTGCTACTTCAATCTTTTCAATAGATTGCAAGTGCTTGTTCTAGGAATTCTTACGAAAAGTTTTAATTGTTAATAAGTTATTCAACCCCCCCCCCTCTTCTAGCTTATTATTGTGCCCTTTGAGACTAACAATATCGTTGCTTGCAGCTCGTTTCTCACTCAAAGACCCCGGTGACCTTCACTATTTTCTTGTTGCTAAAGTTGTTTCCCGCCCAAGTGGACTCCTGCTCTCCTAGCGCGGCTACATTGCTGATCTCCTTGCTCGCATGGTGGCTACTCCCCTTTCCACCTCGCCAACTCTGACGTTTCAGTCTGGCACTCCCCTCACTGGCCCTACTAAGTTTTGAGCTATGGTCGGGAGTCTTCAGTATCTTTTCCTTACTCGCCCCGATGTCGCTTACGTGGTCAAAAAACTTTTTCAGGTCATGTATAGGCCGACCACCGAGCATTGGAATGCGTCCAAGCGTATTCTTCAATGTATATACGAGACTATTGATACATGTATTCTTCTTCATCGCCAGTCTCCCTGAGCTCTCCATACATTCGTTGATGCCGATTGGGCGGGCAACAAAGATGATTATACTTCCACCAGTGCCTATGTTGTCTACCTTGGCAGCAACCTGATCTCTTGGAGCTCCAAAAAGCAACGCATTGTTGCTCGCTCGTTGATTGAGACTGAATATCGAGCTGTGGCCGCAACAGCTGCCGAGGTCTATTGGATCACGTCCCTTCTCGGAGAGCTTGGTATTGCTTCCTCGTCTCAACCTATCATTTATTGTGACAATGTGGGTGCCACAAGCCTTTGCTCCAACCGGTCTTTCATACTCACATGAAGCATATGGTTCTTGACTTTCATTTCATTTGGCAACAGGCTTAGGACGGGCTTGTCTGGGTTTTGCATGTCTCCTCGGCAGATCCATTGGCTGATGCTGTCACCAAGCTGCTAGCTTGCCAATGCTTCCAATCTTTACTTCACAAGATTGGTCTCTCCTCACGGACCTCCACCTTGCGGAGGCATATTAGAGAATAATATTTATTTATTTGTAATTAATGTTTAGTGGTATATGATCTCGTCGCCTTCTCTTCCTACTCCCTTCAGCAAGCTCTTAAGCCCAGGTGACCTTCACAAACAAGCACGACTACCTTTTGAAAGTCGACTGCTGTGAATTGTGCTATTCTCGAGGGAGAATCATGTCAGCGTAAGGATATGTAGAAAGTCTACAATGCTAAGAAGGAACAGCCGGCATGAGCACGATCATAGGAGTCTGAGAGGGGCATGCTAAATGGTTGTTGAGGTAAATCTTCATACAAGAGGAATCCTCAAAACTAACCAAACAACTTTCGACGGATAGGAGAGGTAATACCAAGTTGTTGAGAGAGAAACTTGATTGAAGACTAAGAATACTCCTAAGTAACATTTTGAAAAGAAGGAATATTGTATCAGTGTCTATCATAGTGTTTGGGAGGTAGTTTGCGAGTGATAGAGATTAGGGATGGAATGTCTCTATAAATACTCGTAAAGGCAAGACGAAGGACCAGTTAATGAGATGAATTCATTAAGTTCTTGGTGTCCTTTCAACCACTCACAATAAAATCGTACAGGGTAGTGTGAGGGATGGTTGTAATTTCTAGATATCCGGTAAAGATTCTTCTTGGAAAGCCAAAAAAAATTGAAAAGAAAAAACAACTTTTAGAGAAGGTAAAAAGTTTTCAATAGCACAAAACAACTTTTTCTGAATGATCTTGTCAAAAATAACTTTTCAGGAAGACGTTTCAGAAAAGAGTTTGATTTCAAAAATACTTTCACTTTTTCAAGATTTTTGTTTTTACCGAAAATCTGAGAATTTGTCTTTCACTTTAGGAAATAGTCAGTTTCGAAAAGTTTAACCTCAACCTTTGTAGAAGTAGCAAGCATACTCTTGTATATTGAATTTTATCTACTTAGGTGAAAACTCCTATAAGTCAACACATATAACTGAGCTTATGAAGTGCTGCAACGCAAGATTGTTCATCAAAGATGAAGGATTGATGTTCACAAATATAGAACAGATCAAAGATAACTTAAATTACTTTGAAGAGAGGACATCAAACCAGTTGAGTAAAGTAAATCATACTAAATAGATAAGATAAGGAACATTAACGCAAAGTATGATAAGCAGTTACTTAAGCATTATATTTGCAGAGATAAGTAGAGAAGAACAGAGCATGCAAATATAAGGCTATGCAGTGATGATATATCCATGATCTTGGTTATCAATGGATCATAGAGATAAAACAGAGATCAATCATATATCAGAACCAAGAGAGAAGAAGATATAACTGAAACAAATGAATAGAATCATGTAAGTCAGTCAAGCGTAATATTTTATGCTGTTAAAGAGAGAATAAAATTTTCTTATTGATCTTGAGAGAATTCGTTTTCCTGAATGAAAATCAAGAAGATTATTAGCAACATTTTATGAGCTTTAGAAAGCTCCAGAAAGATCTGGATACATGAATAAGTTTTTTGAGTAAATCCAGGGAATGCAGGAAGAAGAATTTGGATTTTGAATATCTTATTCTCCCTTAATCTTATGTGCTCAGAGAAGGGAATGGAATGAGTAAGCACTAAACATGGGATGTACCTTAAGCGACTGTCATGTTTAGATCGAGGTAGATGTTCTTCAGAACGAAGCTTTTGGAATATGAGCTAACATGTCTGTAATACTTGATAGATGTTGCCAAAAAAATAGATTTCCTTTGCAGCAACTTACAAAATCTTTAATTCATATTTCTTAGCAATTGATTGCAGATGATTCTTTGAAATATAGACCAAGTTCCCAGAAACTAAATATCATATAACAGAGGGATCAATCAATGTTTCATGATATGGAGTTTTTGACTCTTAACCTTTTTCATAAGAAGAAATAAGAATCATTAAAATTCTTTCACTTTAAGGTTGTAGAATTTTGAACTAAGAAATTTCTCTCGAGAAGGTGTTGGATTGATACCAATCGTTAGCCTTATGTCAAGAGAATTTTGAATCAGAATGTTATACATCTGAGAAAGTTTTATTCATGGTGTCAATTAAAGTGTATTTCTGTCACATGAATAAATTTCTCATATTCAAGCAATGAATCATCATAGGAATTGTCTAACTCAAGAAATTTTTGAAAACAAGATAATTTTTCAAAGTGATTAAGTTTTCAAAAATATTTCTCATGAGATCCTTGTCAAAAGAGTTTTTGAAATAAGAGAGAGTAAAACATTTTCTTTTGACATGCATTTAGAGTGAGCAATCGAGGATCAAACTCTCAGGTGGTTAAACCCGGCATACAGCTTAGAGAGCTAGACTCTGATACCAATTGTTGGTCCACAATGATACTCAAATAGGTTAGAGGGGGGGAGGGTGAATAGCCTATAATGCCAGTTAAAAACTTTTCTTCTTTTACTTGTAAAGTATAACGGCATAGGCAGTTAACACGATGAGCATGTCTGCTGGTAACATTGAACAACATACTTGCTCTTAGCCGAGTAATGAACTCTGCTGGTGAACTTCTAGTAAATCAAAAGCATGTTTAAAAGAGTTTAAGAAGCGAAAATAGTTAGGCTTAGATTTAGAGAAGTCTTAAGTGGCTGTACACGAATATATGAACAGAACAACAACACACTTAATCCTTCTTCCTAATGCTGATTTAGGAAATCATTTGAGAATAGCTTTTCAAAGGATAAATCAATTTATGAAAGCTCATAGAGAGGTGAAGACTGAAAGATAAATTCATTTGAAAAAACATCTGAATTTATTCAAAGATAAATTACAGAATACATCAACCTAGACTCTCTATGTAAGATTTTTGTCCTTGTCATTCCAAGCCTTTATCTTTACTTAATCATTCATAGATGAATTCTTAAGTAAAAAAGGCAACATGAGACGAGAAAGGAAATCGATATGAGAAGACAATTTTCAAGGTCGTTCAGATAAAAGCTATCTGAACGAATGAGTGCATAGCACTCGACCTTCTATGATGATTGATTATTGCATAATCAACATCATTTGTAATGGAATACAAATATGAAGATATGAATGCAATATAAACAGACAACACTTCATTTTCCTTGGGTAACATCTGAAAATCTATCTTCAAATCGATCAAGGAGTTTGACCTCTAACTTTAGGAATGAAGTCCTGAAGCTCTATTAGAAGCTGAGTTCTTCGAAGAAGGATGAAGAACTCAAATCAAGAACTGGGTTCTTTACCAAGATGCCTATCACTGTCTATAGAAGTTTCTGATCTCTTCTTCTTCTTCTTTAATACTTTTCTTCTTAGCAATCCACAGAGAGTATTTTGCTAATGTCTGGGTTTGCTCGCTTCAATCTTTTGTGAAGATCAGAGATACATTGGTGAAGACAATTTCTTTGAAGATCTTACAGTACATGACGAAAAAGTTCTTGTTGCATGTGTCTTTGATTCATGAATAAATTCGTTCATCAATCTCACTTGTATATGTATTGATGTTTTGAAGAGAAGGAAGGATTTCTTTTATAGACCTGGGAGTCTTTGATCGTTGAGATCTGTTGATAGATTTTTGTATCCGTTGAAAGATTTATCTTGAGAATTGATGGATAAAGATGTGGTTCAATAGATCTTTTCTGTTGGATGAAAGATTTCATTCTTTAGATCTCCGAACTATTACCCTGTCAGGCTATATGATAAGTCGTTGAAGGATAAGTCTGATTCATTGATGCACTGTCGGGTGGTTTGTCTGATAAAGTAGATTCTTTTGATTTTTCAAAACCACGTGAGAGAGTGAGAGAGAAAGTCTTGCAGTATCAGGGGTGTCAGGCTTCATAAAGATTTGAATGACTTTGAGGCTTGAACATTTTTGTCTTAACTTTATCTACTGCGGCCTCGTCTCTTTGTAGCATGTGCAGATCTAAGTCTGCTGGTGAGATGTTCAATTCTGAGGAGTAAGTCTTCTGCAAGAGAGGACTGCTGGTTACTGGTTACGATATGAACATTTAAGCCATAACAAGTCTACTGGTGGATAGTCTTCAAGGTATTCTGTTGTGCACATGATAAGTTAGCTGGTGACGAGTCCTTAGAAGACCTTTGACGCTATAGCAAGTCTGCTAGTGGCGAGTCTTCAAAGTATCCTTTGGTGCACATGACAAGTCTGCTGGTGACGAGTTTTCTGAAGATCTTTGACGCTACAACAAGTCTACTGGTGCTAGTGCATATGAATTGCTAGTCTGTTAATCATCATTAAGAAGGTAGGACTAGATTAGGACAACCTATCCTAAGACCTATATGTTGTCAAACAAGCTGCCATACTAACCGGTACACAAACCTTTTAGCCACTTGTTATGACACACGGTAATGGGAACAAACAAATCAAAATATTCAGAATATGCAAGGTGATAAGTTATTTACCAAAGAGCATATTCCTACATCAATCTTCCACTTGAAGTACTTGCCTTTTCAGATGCTTGTGTAGTTGCCTCAGAATCCAGAAGAGTGCGATCCATATCTTCTTTAGGTAACTCCACCTCGACGACTATCTTATCCTTCTCTTTAGCTTCTCATTTTCTTCATATTGAGTAACCTTTTAAAATAGCTTTCTTATTGAAAACTATGTCTCTACTGATCACCACCTTGCTTGACTTGAGATCCCACAATCTAAACCCCTTCACTCCTTTTGCATACCCAAGGAAGATATACTCCTTAGACTTAAGGGTCAAGCTTTGATCTCTCTTTAGCTGTAGTGTGTGCATAAGATGGACACCAAACACTCATGTGTCGGTGAAGTCTACCTCATTACCTATCCATACTTCTTCTGGTACCTTGTAATCTAGAGAAATCCTCGATGATCTGTTAATGAAGAAACATGCCATACTAATCGCATCAGTCCAAAAATTCTTTGCCAAACCCGCATTCAATCGTAGACACCTAGCCTTTTCCATAATAGATTTGTTCATCCGTTCTGCCACCCCATTTTGCTGTGGTGTTCTACCAGCTGTGTAGTGTCTTTTGATCGCATGCACCGCATAAAATTTCTGAAACTCGCCATCTTTGTACTTAGTGCCATTATCACTCCTCAAGCACTTGATTTTTCTGCTTATTTCGTTTTCCACTTCAACCTTCCATACCTTGAATTTTTTCAAAAAACTTCATTTTTGTGCTTCATGAAGTACACCCAAACCTTCTTCGAAAAATCATCAATGAAAGTGATAAAGTGCAAATGTCCATCATGAGATGTTGTCTTAGCTGGTCCCCATACATATGAGTGAATATAATCAAGGATGCCTGATAGTAGGGGTGGCAATTGGGTGTTACCAGTTAATTTGGATATTATCCAATAACACCCATTAAGGTTAATGGGTAGTTTTGGATATTATCCAATAACACCCATTAACCTTAATGGGTGTTATTGGATAATATCCAATATTATCCATTAATAAATGGGTATTATCCGGATAATATCCAATAAGGAATATCATTTATTATTTTGAGTATTACTTGCCTACTTATATTATGATTCACTAAGCATAACATACACACACCAACTCACTCAAACACACACACACATGCCAAAAAAACACACACACATGGCAAAAACACACACATGCATACACATACACACAATGATAAGCTAATACCTTAATATTCATAAATCATACTCCCTCCGTCCCTAAATAATTGTCCTGCTTGACCCGGCGCACAGTTTAAGAAAAAGTAATTGACTTGATTATTTATATTGGTTTAATGTGTAGTTTCCATTAATGTCCATGCATATGTGGCCCATAATTAAAGTAAAGTGAAAAAGTAAGGGTAAAGTGGTAAAAGTGATGTTCTAAAAAGGTAAGTTTCAAAGTGGACAATTATTTTGGGACGGACGAAAAAGGAAAGGAGGACGATAATTTAGGGACGGAGGGAGTAATATTTTCACCAACTTTTCACATTTAATAAAAAATTAATGGGCCCCACGTTCAACAATGACCAAGATATTTTCTTAATTTTGATATTTATCTTTTCTTTCCTTTTTTTTACACCTCAAATAAAAAGTGATATTTGCAATGCGACTGTGAGATTCACTTGAGAGAGGTTCTTTCGATCTTGCGTGAGAAGAAGCTTTACGCTAAGTTCAGTAAGTGTGCTTTCTGGCTGGAACAGGTTGCTTTTCTAGGACACGTGGTGTCTAGTGATGGTATAGCTGTGGATCCATCTAAGGTTGAGGCGATTACTAAGTGGAAGACGCCTAGTACGGTGACCGAAGTCCGTAGTTTCTTGGGCTTGGCAGGTTATTACCGTAGGTTTATCGAGGGGTTTTCGAAGATCGCTACTCCGATGACTAAACTGACACAGAAGAATTCTTCTTTTATATGGAGTGATAAGTGCGAGGCTAGTTTTCAGGAATTGAAGAGAAGGTTGACTACAACTCCTATCTTAGCATTGCCTAATGGTTCGGAGAACTTTGTTATCTATAACGACGCTTCACTAGAAGGCTTGGGTTGCGTGCTTATGCAGAATGGGAGAGTTATTGCCTATGCTTCGAGGAAGTTATCACCACATGAGCAGAATTATCCAACACATGATCTGGAATTAGCCGCCATCATATTTGCACTTCATAAGTGGAAGCATTATCTTTATGGAGCTAAGTTTGAGATATTCACTGATCACAAGAGTCTAAAGTATCTCTTTTCGCAGAAGGAGTTGAACATGCGACAGAGACGATGGATGGAGAAGCTTAAGGATCATGACTGTACTATCTTGTATCATCCGGGAAAGGCTAATGTTGTTGCCGATGCTTTGAGTAGGAAAGTGTACATGTCTTGTTTGATGATGAGGGAGTGGAAGATGCTTGAGGATGTCCGCGAATGGAGTCCAGTTGTGAGAAAGCATAGTGTTATCTTTGCTAGTGTACGTGCTACACCTGCTTTGTTTGGGTTGATCAAGGAAGCTCAGGCTACTGATCCGGAGTTGAGGAAAATTATTGATGGTTTGGGTGATAGTAAGACACCGGAGTTTGCTATGAACACCGATGGGTTTTTGACTTTTCGAGGTAGAGTTTGTGTTCCTGCCACCGATGGAGTTAAGCGTATGGTTCTTGACGAAGCTCACAAGGCCAAGTACACTATACATCCAGGGAGTACTAAAATGTATAGGGACATGAAGAGACAGTTTTGGTGGAATGGAATGAAGAGAGAGATCGCAGAGTATGTATCTAGATGCTTGACATGTCAACAGGTGAAAGCTGAACACCGAGAGACTGCTTAGGTTTATTGCAACCACTTGAGATACCGAGTGGAAATGGGAGCATATCACCATGGATTTCGTGACGGGATTGCCACGTACTCGTCGAGGTTTTGATGCAGTATGGGTTGTTGTGGATAGATTGACTAAATCATCACATTTTATTCCTACTGCGATGACTTATAGTTTGAGTCAGTTGGCAGCATTGTATGTTCAGGATATCGTGAGATTGCATGGTGTTCCGGTGAGCATTGTATCGGATAGAGATCCCAGGTTTACTTCTCGATTTTGGCGTTCTTTACAAGAGGCTTTGGGGACGAAGTTGAATTTCAGTACGACTTTTCACCCACAGTCGGACGGTCAGTCTGAAAGATTGATCCAAGTATTGGACGACTTACTGCGTGCTTGTGCCATGGATTTCAAAGGTAGTTGGGATTCTCATTTGCCATTAGCTGAATTTGCTTATAATAACAGTTACCAGTCCAGTATTGAAATGGCGCCGTATGAAGCTTTGTATGGGCGTAAGTGTCGTTCACCGATTTGCTGGGATGAAGTTGGTGAAGCTAAGCTATGGGGTTCAGAGATGGTACAACAGTCAGCTGAGAGCGTGAAACTGATTAGAGACAGACTACTTACAGCTCAGAGTAGATAGAAAAGCTACGCAGACAACCGGAGACGTGACTTAGAGTTTCAGGTTGGGGATCATGTATTCTTGAAAGTATCGCCCCGGCGCGGTACTAAGCGATTTGGGAAGAAAGGCAAACTTTCACCTAGATTTATTGGACCATTTGAGATCTTAGAAAGGATTGGATCCTTGGCGTATCGGTTAGCATTGCCACCTTCGTTATCGGATGTTCATGATGTATTCCATGTCTCGATGCTACGCAAATACTTGAAAGATGAATCGCATGTCCTTGTTTACGATGAGATCACATTCGAACCTGATCTTTCCTATGACGAGAGACCGGTGAGGATTCTTGATACCAAGGAGCAAATCTTGAGAACGACGCGGATTCCGTTAGTCAAAGTCTTATGGAAGAACCATGACATTGAGGAAGCTACTTGGGAAACCGAGCTCGATATGAAAGGGAGATATCCTTTCCTATTTGATGATTCTGGTATGAATTTAGGGACTAAATTCCTTTAAGTGGGGGAGGATGTGAGAACCCGAAACCTACTTGTATACTTGTCTCCTATACTTGTTTGACATGATTAGAATATGCTTTTAGCATGCTAGTAGTGTCCCTAACATGATTGACTTGATTGCATTCCTTGATCGAACCGTAATTGCCGTATCGAACGCCTATTGCCTTGCATGCTCTAGATTGACTTGTTCTTGCTCGGGCTTTGATCTTTTAGACTTAGCCAATACCTTGAGAGACTTTTATCATTGTTTTTAAGACCCTTGATACTCATTCTAATGCTTCTTTGAGTTGTTTATGCCTTATTCTAATGCTGCTTATACGTGCAAATCTGGGACCTGTTTGACCTAAAGTATGGCCTGAGGAATCGTTCTACTCTGCCAACCGAACATTTTGGGCTTTGTTCGGCCACCATAACCGAACAAAATGATGGAAGTTCGGCCATCACAACCGAACAGAGCGAAATTCCAAAGAAAACGTGATTTTCTGCAACATTTGGCTGATTACGATCTTACCCTTACTAAACCTCTACCATTAGTGACTTAAACCACTTGTATTAGAGTCTTATTAGCCTAATCTAAGCATAATTAAGATTACTAAACCTAATTCCACCACTCATCTAATGACACTACATCCATTAACATTTAATCAAGCTGATCTACACTACATCAGCTCTAGTCTTCATTTCACGATTCATTTCTTCATTCCGTCTTCTCTGGTCTGGAGTGAGTTCGTGCGTGAGAACCTCGGTGAGATTAGTGCGTGAGGGTTTGGTTCCAAGAGATTTCAAGACCCGCTTGCGATTCTAAGACCGCCGTTGCGTAGCCGCCGTCGAGACGAGCGTTCGACACCGATCGGTTTTTCTTGCTTCGTCTTTTGCTTGGCTTGAGGTAAGCTATAAATTTCCCTTAGGTCCATGTTAGAGATAACATGCTACCCCCTCTTGCTTCCCTTCTCTCATGTCTAAATCATGCTCTCCTTGTGTTCTACCATGATATTGATACATTTTAGAGAGTATGAATTTCTGGGAATTATAGACTATGAATGTAAATGTCGTGATTTGGACACTAAGCCTAGAAGTAAAAATGTTCTACTCTATATTAGGAATAATTATTATTCTTGGGTCATAGACTTTCGACCATTATTTGGGGAAAATGTGATTCTAGGGTTCCATGATTTAGGAACTTGAGATTATTCTTGGCTATGATTATTAATCGGATTAATAACCTAGGTTAATCGGTGCGTTAACTTAGAAAAGAGTTGGAAATGCAAATAGTGTTTAGCTCTATTTGGTTTGAATTATAGAAATGACTCAACGGAGTCGACATTAGTGAGTTATTGAACAATACCGGCTCAATGATTGATCCCTACGACGTTATTACATGCGTTCAACTAGAAAACTAATTCTAGACTATTGAAATAGATTGAATGTCATGCTTGTATCTTTATGACATAATAAATGCATACTTGATAATTGATATATTGAGTTCGCTCTTGTCGAGCTCAATCTTGATTGTTTATTGATGAGATTATATACTAATCTTGAACGAGGACGCTCTTGTCGGACTCGTTCCATATTGATTGATTGTTGAGTAAATACTACTTGGCATTGCATAAGTCCATTGGCATACTTGTTATCGCACACACACCTCCACGGCGGGCCACCGTGGGGAAGAGCTCTCCTTGGCCAACCAATACGCGACCATTGAGAATGACTATTGTTTTCCCGAGCATCTCTCGGAGATCGATGTATTATCACAACCATCGATTATCGCACGCTATCGAAAGTGTTTGTTTTGCAGGTCTACGAAGCGGCCCAGCTCTATATCCTCATATTATGTGAACTATGTGCAATAATGTGCATCTTAAATAATTGATCTACATGATTGAAATATTGTCTTGCCTAACGTGTTGCATAATGTCATGTTATGCATGATTGATAGCTTACGAGTCATTATGACTTACCCGTTCCCCTGTATTTTTTTTAGATCCTAGCAGGACAGGACCTTCCCATTGAGGCTCGCAGTGCTCGTATACTTTAGTTCTCTTTTGATCAGGCTTTTGCAGTTGAAGAGGTGATTCTAGAAGTCCTCTTCTCTTCTTTTGTATTTTGCAAGGACGTTGGGTTAAAGCTAGTCAACTAGACTACGCTTGGGAATGTTTATAGAATTGTACTAGTGTATTCCTGTAGCTACTTGTAGTGTTAACTCTTGTAGTAATTATCTTCTCTTGATGCCGGCAATTGTGTTAGCCGTGCCTTGTATATCTTGTTAGCGTTCACTACGTATAGACTTCCACTGAGCACTCTTTTTGCTCTTATTATTTCCTTGTTATATTTATTGCTCAACTGTTTTATCAGGTGAAATGATTTTGAAAATGCCGACCTTTTGTGTCGAGTTCTCTTGCGACTGAAATGCTGCGTCACGTCAGTTTTAAAATTTTTTTTGAGTCCTTGCATGTCCATTCCTTTCCTGTCTTGTCTTCTTTGGCGCTCCGGTCCGCGGTTCCATCTCGGGTCCGGGGTCGGGGTCGCCACAGCGACACTATTTTTATCACCTAATATATATAAAGTTGTCAAAAATTTATAATAGTCTTCATAGTTGTGAGATAAAAAATATACGTGTTTATTGATTTGACAATAATAAATGATTATGTAAAAGTAAGAAAAAATAAAAAAGTCAAATACCTTATTAAAAAATTAAAAATTATATTCATTATAATTATAAATTATAAATAACAAACAAATATTCTTAATCCAAAATAAATAACAAATACGTTCATAATAATCAATAATTTTTATGATTACTTGTTCATATTTATATTAACTTTCAAGTATATATCAAAAAGTGGTCTAGTCTAGTGGTAACAAGCTTTGTTGTAAGGAATTTGGTTCAGGTTCAAATCTTGGTAAGCAATGTATTTAATTGTTATTATATTTAAGTAAAGAAAGTGGCTATGGTGGTGGTGGGGAGGCGTGGTGGGCAAGCGGTTGGAGGCCGGTGGTGGGCAGCCATGGGAGGCGCTGGTGGGAAGGGCGGGCGGAGGTGGAAATGACAATGAGGTGGAGGCAGTGGTGACATTAGTGGATAAATCCGATGAATAACCGGTTAATTATCCATAATTATCCATTTTGTTAATGGGTTTTAACGGATAATATCCATTAACACCCATTAACCTAATTGGGTGTTAATGGATAATAACCAATAAGTCTTTTATAATGGATATAACAGATAACCCAATGGGTTGGATAAATTTTTGCCACCCCTACCTGATAGATGTGTTTTATACGCATCTATTGGGTACTTTTATAGCTTAGAAATAGCAATTCCATGAGGCTTTTGGCTACTAATATGTGTTTTGGAGCTTTATTGTGAGTTTCAGGGTTTTAGGTGGAATTATGGAAATAACAAGGCTTAAAGTGAAGAATTGAAGGAAGGGTGCAAAAGTGCTGAAAGATAGAAAGAAGATGTACCGGAAATAGGAAACCCCTTACGGACGCAAGGTCACAGACCTTTGCCCCCGTAAAGTCTCCAATACGCGAGCCTCAAAAGAAGCAAAGGTTTTGTAGCCACATGACCCAACACCTTGCCCCCACAAGCCCTTCTGTTTTGCAAAGTCGGGAGTTGTACCCTAACTATATCTCTTAACTTGTACACATTAGTATAATACAAACCTTGTAGCCCTAAGCCAGGAGGACGGAAATAATCCGACTTTAGTGTGTAATTTAGAGTTTTTATCGTTTGTAATCATAGTTTAGAAGATCGTTCATGCATTCTTTCGTCTCATTGATCTGTTCATCATCAAGGATGAACTAATAGCCTCATAATTTAGGAATTGGAGGTAACTTGTATCAAATCTTCTACTCTGTTATATATTCTTATTCAATCAAATCTTGTTGATCACCGTGTTTATCAATCTCTTTGTTATTTGGCTTTTTCCTAATGAATGGTATCGGAGGATTCAAAGACCAAGAGGTGCGGATAACTGCACGACCATATGCATATATCGTACACTGGCTCACTATTATGATAAATTAAACCTATCGATGCACGAGAGTGATAATTTAGGGTTAGGTTCATATATATGTTTCTGAGTGACAGACATAAATTCATATGTTCTTGTTCTTAAGGGTATAGATTCAAATGAATTATTTAGGATGGAGACTGAATTATAATTTTGACGATTTATACCAATCTTTCGTGAACAAACCCAAGATTAATTGATTGATACATTAGGAAAAAAAGCATTAGAGTAGATACAAAGTAAATCCATATTCCTAGATTCTCATCCACCATAAGAACTTCACAAACTGTGTTTTCTTCTTTAATAAATTGTTAATTAGATTAATTACTTCTAGTAGAATAATTTAGATAAATAAACTAAAACCCCCCTAGTTTAATTGTTACATGTTTACTTGCTCTAGATACTTTTTGTCTCTGTAGTTCGATCCTTGCTTTCCATACGCTATACTTGCTATTGATTCGTACACTTGCGAGGTTAAAAAATAAGACATAAAGTTTTTGGCGCCGTTGTCGGAGACAAGCTAATTTCTAGCTAATTTATTGATAACGTTTTAAATTCAGTTTTTATAAAAGTAAATTACAAAAATATTTTTAATTTATTTTTAATCTAGTTATTTTTTTTTTAGTTTTGCATTGTATGCACGGTCATAGATCTTTAAATCCCAAGCTAGCAAATTTAAATCAAAACATAAATAATCTTGGTAGAAATCAGGGAAAACCTGATAATTTTGACAATCGACCAGTTAATCAAGGACAAGTAGATATAGAGGATCCTCTGGCTAATCCTCCAATGGATAATAATTAAAATCCCAAAAATTCGGTTCCTCCGGAGAATCAAAGAAGGGAGGAACCAGTTGCTTGAAATATGAAAGTGGTTGTAAATCAAAGAACAATAAATGATTATGGTCGTCCAATGCTGAATGCGACACTATCATGTTTAGTATTACCGGATGCATTAAGAAACTTTGAACTTAAAGACCATTTTTTGTAATATGTTGCCTTCATTCTATGGACTACCTTCCGAAAACCCAGTTGCTTTTGTGAAATAATATGGTTTTATGACTGATAATTTTCCGTTAGGAGGTCTAACGGAAGATCAATTGAAAATGCGATATTTTCATTGTGCATTAAAAGATGCATCGAAAAGATGGTTTATGAATTTGGCGCCAAGGAGTGTTTATACATGGACTCAATTAGATGATTTGTTTATGGGTAAATTTTATCAGCATGCATCTCTATCTGGCTATAGAAGACAAATTATTGCCTTCCAAACTGAACCAGGAGAAACATTCCATGAAGCATGAGATAGATTTAAAAATTTACAAATCATGTGTCCTCATCATAATCTTTCCCAAGATATTTTAGTTACTCAATTTTTTCATGCACTTCCTTCTGCTCTTCAAACTATGGTTGACAGTGCAGTTGGTGGTTCCATTAGAGAAATGACACCAGCTGAATTAGAAGATTTGTTTGAAATGTTATGTGCCAATTCTCAATAGAAAAGCACTAGAGGTAAAAATAAAGGTTTGTATCATATTCAATATAATTTGAATAGTGATGCTAAATTTGAACGGATGCAAGCACAAATTGAAGCCCTACAACATAAATTTGAAAATAAGTCTCAAATTCAAGAAGTGTGTGCTATTTGTGGACTAAATAATCATGCTACTAATTTTTGTCAATCTAGTACTCTGTTTCCTGAACAGGCAAATGCTATGAACTCATATCCTCCAAGGCAAAGGAATGATCCTTATTCCAGCACGTACAATCCGGCTTGGAGAATCATCCCAATTTCTCATGGAGAGGAAATAAGCCATTGCGTCCTCAATAATTTCCTTAACAAGGACAACTTCAAATTGAAGAAGCAAAAAACAACGATGGGCAAGATACTCAGATTGCTTTCAACAAGCACATAATGGCACAAATGGACCAGTTGTCAAATGACTTTCCTCAATTTATGAGAGGTAGAGAAGAAGGGAAGTTCCCTAGTCAAAATGAACAAGCAAAATCTATCACTACTCTGCGTAGTTGAAAAGTCATTGGTGAAGAGGTAAGTGATCCTACTCCTTCTTCTGATATTCCTGATAATGTAAGTAATTCTGGTGAAAAAATTCAAATTGAAGAAAAAAAAAGATTTAGAAAAAGAAATTCAAGAGAAAAATAAAGAAAGGGAGGCAGAACCTCTTGAGGAACCATATGTTGCACCTCCACCATATGTTCTACCAATTCCATTTCCTGGTAGATTAATGAAAAATAAAATAGATAAACAATTTATGGAGATTTATAATATGTTGTCTAAAGTGAATATTAATCTTCCTTTGCTCAACGTTGTTAAAAATATTGCATCATATGCCAAGTGTTTCAAAGATCTCCACTCTAAGAAACCCAAATTTGAAAAGAACGAGAAAATAATTGTTTCAGAAAACGTAAGTGCAGTATTACAACTTGAACTCCCCCTAAATTAAAAGATCCAGGAAGTTTCAATATCCAAGTTTCTTTGGGTAATTCGAAAAAGATGAAAGCAATGCTTGATTTAGATGCGAGTATAAATTTAATGCCCTTCGCTGTTTACAAACAATTAGGATTGAGAGAATTAAAACGCACTACTATGTCCTTACAGTTAGCCGACCGTTCGGTCAAACATCCCTTAGGAATAATAGAGGATATTTTAGTTCAAGTTGATAAGTTGATCATATCGGTTGACTTTGTGGTTCTAGAGATGGAAAGGAAAATATGTACAAATAATGAAGTTCCTATTTTGTTAGGAAGACCTTTTATGGCCACGACCAATACAATGATTAATGCGAGGAATGGTAAGCTGTCAATGTTAGTTATGGGAGGGACTGTAGAAATTTTAGCTTTTGATGCTTTGAATAGACCAAGCGATATGAACGCTTGCTTTTCAATTGATGAAATAGAAATCCTTACAGTCCAAAACTTTGAATCAGATTTAAAGGAAGATGAGTTAGAACGAGTAATGCTTGGAAGAGATTCGAATCATAGAGATTTTCCTGATTTGGTATTCGATATCGAGGAATTAGAGGAAGAGATCCACGTTGAGGATGCTCGAAATGAAAAGGTTGAACTTGAAGTTCCAAGGGATACTCAAGTCGATAAGGAAGAACCTGAAAATCCTAAAGATGTTCAAATTGAAAAAGTGGAGCTTGAAGTTCCTAAGTTCACCCCATCTATTGAATCTCCTCCTAAACTAGAATTAAAGCCCTTACCAACCCACTTCAAATATGCATTTCTTGGGGAAGGTAAAACTTTACCCATTATAATTGCTACTAATTTAATGGAAGAACAAGAAGCAAGTTTGCTAAAAGTTTTATGGATACATAGAGAAGCCATAGGATGGTCCTTAGCAGATTTAAAGGGAATAAGTCCTACTATGTGTATGCATAAAATTCACTTGGAAGAAGGTACCAAACCTTCTAGAGAACGACAAAGGAGACTTAACCTACATATGGAAGAAGCGGTTAAAAAAAAAGTTCTCAAGCTTCTTGATGCAGGTATAATTTACCCAAGGGTGAAGCTAACAACACCCCAATTTCCTATCTTTACACCCCATGTACTGCATTGTACATCATAGAGTACAACATTTCAATGCAATACTTGGGGTGCAAAGATAGGAAATTGGGGTGGGGTTAGCTTCACTCTTTACCCAATTGATAGTAAATGGGTAAGTCATGTCCAAGTAGTTCCTAAGAAATCGGGAATTACAATTGTGAAAAATGAAAAGGATGAGTTAGTTCCTACGAGAACTATAACAGGCTACAGAATGTGCATAGACTTAAGGAAATTAAATGCAGCCGCAAAGAAAGATCACTTTCCTTTTCCCTTTATTGACCAGATTCTTGAAAGATTAGTCGGCCATGATTATTACTGTTTTCTTGATGGTTTTTCTGGTTATAATCAAATTTCACTTGCACCGGAAGATCAAGAAAAGACTACCTTTACTTGTCCTTTTGGTAACTTTGCATTTAGAAGGATGCCCTTTGGACTATGTAATGCCCCTTCCACTTTTCAGAGATGTATGATCTCAATATTTTCAGATTTAGTAGAAAGGTGTGTAGAAGTATTCATGGACGATTTTTCAGTATTTGGAAAATCATTTGACAATTGCTTAGAAAATCTAACATTGGTTCTCAAAAGATGTTGTGAAACCAATTTGACCATAAGTTGGGAGAAAAATCATTTTATGGTTAAACACGAAATTGTGTTAGGTCATATTGTGTCTAATAAAGGAATTGAGGTAGATAAGGCAAAAATTGAAGTTATCTCAAAATTACCTCCCCCAACTACAGTCAAAGGTGTTAGGAGTTTTCTAGGTCATGCAGGTTTCTATAGAAGATTTATTATAAAAGACTTTTCAAAAATCTGTAAACCTCTATGCAATCTATTGACAAAAGATACCGAATTTATATTTGATCAAGAATGCTTAAATGCATTTAATTTGTTAAAAGAACAATTAACAACAATCCCTTTTTTAACCAGCCCTGATTGGTCTCTCCCTTTTGAGATCATGTGTGATGCATCGGATTTTGCGGTTGGGGTTGTGTTAGGCCAAAGGGTAGATAAGAAACCCCATGTGATACATTATGCGAGTAGGACATTAAATGATGCACAACTAAACTACACCACAATCGAAAAAGAATTTTTAGCAGTTGTGTTTGCGTTAGAAAAATTTCGTCCCTATTTGTTAAAAGTAAAAGTTGTTATATTTTCAGACCATGCAGCCTTAAAATATCTGTTGAGCAAAAAGGAAGCTAAGCCTAGACTCATTAGATGGATGTTATTATTACAAGAATTTGACATCACCATCAAGGATAAAAAGGGGTCAGAAAACGTTGTTGCTGAGCATCTGTCTAGATTAGAATTTTTACCTTTACTTGAACGTCATTTTCTTGACAATAAAATCCCTATGAATGAGGACTTCCCTGACGAACAACTTTTCGCAATTAAAGATCATGAACAATGGTATGCTGATTTCGTTAATTTTCATATAGCAAGTATCATAAATCCTGATTTTGATTATCATCAAAGAAAGAAATTTTTGGCAGATGCTAAACACTATTTTTGGGAAGATCCATATTTATTTAAAATGTGTTCAGATTCTTTAATTAGGAGATGTGTTCTAGATCAAGAACAACAAAGAATTTTGGCATTCTGCCATGAATACTCTTGTGGTGGACATTTTAGAAGTAGTGAAACTGTTAGGAAAATTTTACAATCTGGTTTATGCTGGCCTACTATTTTTAGAGATGCTGAAATATTTTGTAAGACATGTGATAAGTGTCAAAGGACTGGCGGAATCAGTAAAAGGAATGAGATGCCCTTGCATTATAATCTTGTAGTAGAAATTTTTGATGTGTGGGGTATTGACTTTATGGGTCCTTTTTCTAGTCTCAAATGGTTGCGAATATATTTTAGTTGCAGTGGACTATGTGTCTAAATGGATAGAAGCTGTTGCTACCCGAAATAACGATGGTAAAACGGTTGTCAAGTTTTTGGATGATGAAATATTTAGTCGGTATGGAATACCGAAAGCGATAATTAGTGACCAAGGAACACACTTCACCAATCGCTTGATGAATGCGTGCCTTAGGAAACATGGTGTGACTCACAAGTTGGCCACTCCATATCATCCTCAGACTTGTGGCCAAGTTGAAGTTAGTAATAGGCAAATCAAAACAGTCCTTGAAAAGACTATGAGACCAAATAGGAAAGATTGGGAATCAAAACTCAAATATGCTCTTTAGGCATACAGAACTGCATATAAGAATCCAATAGGGATGAGTCCTTATAGGATGGTATATGGCAAAGCATGCCATCTTCCAGTGGAAATCGAACATAAAGCCTTTTGGGCTATTAAAACTTTTAATTTTGACTTAGCTTTGGCTGGAGAGGAACGTCCGTTCCAACTAAATGAGTTAGAAGAGCATAGGCTCAATTCGTACGAGAATGCTAAAATGTACAAGGAAAAGACCAAAAGATATCATGATATGGGTATCACCAAAAATATGTTACGTCAAAGTTTGAAAGTTCTTTTTAATTCTAGACTAAGATTATTCCCAAGCAAGTTAAAATCTAAATGGCCTGTTCTTTTTATAATAGTACAAATTTATCCACATGGAGTAGTTGATGTAAGGAACCCTAAGACCAATGAGATCTTTCAGGTGAATGGTCACTGACTCAAACCTTATTTTGAACCCATGTCAGTTGAGAAGACAATCGAAGTTATTCGTCTCTCTAACACTGAACCCCCAAGAGAATAGGTTTGAAGTTAGGTCGTGTGGCGACCCGGCCCGGGCCCGAGGTGGAACCGCGGGTCGGACCGCCCAAATAGGAGGGAAACAAGTAGACAAATAACATGCAAGGACTTAATTTATAAAAACGACGTGACGCAACATTAGAGACGTAGCACGCCTCGGCACCAAAAGGCCGTATTTTTAAAACTTTTCAAACTGATAAAACAGTTAAACAATATAACCAAGTCATCGGCGACACTACATGCCGGAACCCAAGCTAACAGTTTCTGGACAAGAATTAAATAAGAGCTAACAACATGCTCAGCGGAGGACTAATACGTAGTGGAACACTAACAAGGTAACCAATGCTCGGCTTACACAATGCCGGCACAAAGGGATTACAAATACTACAAGTGATATAACTACTAGTAGCTAACAAGAGTAACAAGTTCAAGTTCTATACAAATTCCCAAGCATAGTCTAGTTGACTTGCTTAAACCCGTCGTCCTTACAAAATATAAACAAGAGGAAGAGGACATCCAAACCACCTCTTCAAATAGCAACGGCGGAACAAAAGGGGGACAAAGCACGAACACAGCAATCTCAACGAGCTGGACCTGTCTTGCTAGGATCTAAATCAGTAAAGGGGAAAGGGTAAGTCATAAAGACTTGTAAGCTATCAATCATGCATGTCATGGCAATATGCAACATACAAGGCAAGATATTGTCACATAAGCATAGAGATCATATATCCAAGATGCACATTGTTTCACATAGGTGCGCATAATTAGATCACATAGGATAAGGATATATGGAGAGCGGGCCGCTACGTAGTTCCCCGCATACAAGCGTTATACGGAATGTGCGGGTATCGAATGTGTGTAAGTACATCGATCTTCCGAGGAGATGCAGGGATAGACACCAATGATGCTCTTAATTGATTACAGACAAGGGAGCTACTTCCCACTGTGGGGTGGGCGTGTGTGAACAAAGACGGGATGCCAGCTGGACTCATGCAAATGCCAAGTAATGTTTACTTAACAAAATTCTCAAGTAGAGAACGAGGTCGACAAGAGCGATCTCGTTCATGACAAGTAAATTATTCTCATCAATAACCAAGTAGGATTGAGTTCGACAAGAGCGAACTCACATGTCAATTAGGCATTCTATAATATGACATTCAAGATCAAGCAAGGTAATCAATCCAAGTTCAAGAGTCTAGAATTATTATTCTTAGGGAAACGTGTTTAGAACGTCGTAGGGATTGATCGGTGAGCCGGTATTGTTCAATGGCTCGCTAAACTTGACTCCGTTGAGTCGTCTCTAACAATTCATCCAATAGAGTTTAAATGCTAATTGCATCCTAAACCCTTTTCTAAGTTCTCGTATACGGTAGACTAGGTCATTAATCCTCTTAACAACCATAGTCAAGAATTATCAATAATCCAAATTCAAGGGGACCTTAGAATCATTATTTCAAAGGTTATTAAAATGCAATGGTCCAAGAACATTAATTATTCATAGGAGGACATAGAACACAATTAATTCTAAGCATAGGACCCAATTCAATAGGAAGAACAATTCATGGCATATGAAACCCTAGAAATCATAGCCTCTAAAAGTTGTCAAAATCCATTAGTCCAAGAACAATAGTTGTTCCTAAGGAGGCATAGAACACATTTAATTCTAGGCATAGGACCCAATTCAACAAGATGAACATGTCATTCAAAATCTCAAAAGACCAATTCATCAACAATCATGGCATGGGCATGGTAGGAGCATGGGAATTACAAGAAGAGGGGGACATGGCATTTCTAGCATACATCCTAAGGGGAATCAATAGCTTACCTTACACCCAAGAAAAAGATGGAATGAGCACAAACTATTCGGATGGAAACGTGCTCCTCGACGATAGCTTCACTTCGGTGGTCTCGGTTTGGCAATCGGAGGTCGGGAGCTCAATCTATGGAAGCAACACACACTAGTCTCACCTTTCTCTACACACACAAGACATGGCAAGAGAGAGAAGAAGATGATCTGAATTTTGAAGGTTTAAGTTTGATTACAACAATGGGAGGCTTTTATATTTTGCATGAAGTGGGTGGAATTCCACTTGTCACAAGGAGAAGGGTGGCCAAATCCACTTGTCAAGAGGAGGGAGATTGAGGTTAGGCTTAATCCCACTCAATTAGGGTCTAATAGGATGGTTTAGGGTCAAATAGGATGGGGTATTAAGTGGCAAAAGTCGTACACACCAGAACAGGAAGTAAAAATCCCGTAGATGGCCTCTGATGTTGAGGCGGGCGCCTCACCAAAGCCCAGGCGGGCGCCTCAGATGCTGGGGCTAAGTTCATGACCATTTTTTGATAAGTTACTGGACAGTCAATTTTGTAAAATCGACCATAAATCGCTCACAACTCCAAATGAGGTGATTCTTGATTTTTCTGAAACTAGACTCATTAAACTATATTTTAGAATTTTAAATTACTCCATTTGGACTTATATTGATCAAGATATGGTTACTACAAGTTCAAGTACAGAAGTTGTTTTCCTGAAAACTGAATTCTGGCACAGCCGTAAGTCAAGACCTAATTGAGGTACTTAGACACCTTGAAAAATTACCAAATTTTACAGAGAGTATCATAACATATGTAGGTATAACATACTAAATTTTTAGAAAATTCTATTCAGTGGATTAGTACCAGAATTTTCCCGAAGTTTGCCCAAAAACATGACTGGTCTGTGAAGGAATAAATTGGTCATCTCATAACCAAAGGTAACAAGTCTATGAACAATGATTGTGCAAGCATGATAAATACTAGTACACTTGGTCTATAACTCAAATGAACTTCTCACAAGTTGAAAACACAAAGAATACAAGCAACGAAGGAAATCCCGAGAAACCCTAAGGCTCAAACGAAGCAACAATGCTTCTAAACTCTCAACCAAGCCTACTATGATCAAGATGAATGTTATAAGTCATTTATGCAAGGTAATAGCACTCCAACAAGACTTGGTTAAGTTCTAACATGCTAAGGTGAACACTCAAAGCACAAACGGCAAGGTATGCAACACATAGAAGACATTCAAGCGACTATGAACGTAACAACTCTAATGCAAGCATGACGTGAACAAAATGAAGTCTCTAACATGTTAAAGCATCGTTAAGCATGTTTTAAAGGTACTAAGGCTCTAGTAGGACTTAGTTAAGTACTAAGATGATACACGGCGCTTATAACAAAGCATGCAATGTATAGAAGCATACAGGCAGCTACGATCATGGTTGACCTAATACGAGCATGGTATGAACAATATGGACTCTAAAACATGTTAAGGCACATAATGAACATATTAATCAAGTACAGAAGGCATGTTACACAAGTAGGGTTTGGGTTCTCACAGGTCGAGCCAAAGATGTTAAACAAGTACGCTAGGTGGGAGGCAACCCACTTTGATAAATTTTAATTGCTTTCATAGTGTAAAGTAAATATGTTTTTCTCCATCTTATTTGATTATGAGCATTTAAATTAAATGTTTTCCAGACATGACATAATTTAAGTTTGGGGGTGAAAAGCATCATAGTGTTGTATTTATATACCATCTAATATTTTTGTTTTGTTTTGTTTTGTTTTGTAGAATTTTTCCGAGTGCAGGAAAGAAACGGCCCTAACAGAACGTAACAGAAGGACGAAAACGAAGACAGTACAAAAATGTGCAACAGCCTCCTAAGGGGCACAGTTTCTGTGAACCTTGCGGACGCAAGGCTATCTGCCCTTGCCTCCGCAAGACCTCATTAAATTTGAACGGATCAAGATCCTTGTGGCTGCAAGCCCTCAACCCTTGCCCCCGCAAGCCCTACATCAGCGTCTGCGCCCAATAACTGTGACCCTTGCGGACGTAAGGTATCCACACCTTGCGGCTGCAAGGCCCTCTTTATAAGTGAAGAAGCGGCTGTTCACGAACAGTTCACCAAACTCAAAAGAACTGTTCAAAGCTTCATCTTTCCAGCGATCTGCCCATTGGAACCTTGAGTTTCTATCCCCATTGTTTCCGATAAGCAGCTTTGTCAGTCCAGCAGAACCCTCCAATACAGTTGAAACAGTGCACTCCACGTAATTTCTATCCTTCTTATTTTTGTAACTTTTGATTTGTCAAAATTTTTCATGCTAGAGTGTTAGTTACGCACCTAATTCGTATACGTGCATGCTTTTCGTGCTTTGTTGGGTTTTCTGATTTTTATTTTTTTAGAGATATATTTTTTTTAGCTGTCCCCCATGGCCCCGAAACGTAGGTATACCAGGCCATATTCTTCCTGCTCCCAAATGGAGCAAGATTATGATGACTTTAGGTTCATCTCTTTCGAGCGTCGGAGAGCTACACGAGGAAGCTCTCCAAAAGCATAGTCCCCGAGATGGGATTTAAATTTCAAAACTTTGACCTCCCTGCCCACTTCGCCCAGTGAAGATGGACAGCTCTCTATACGACTTTGGGAGTGCCTATCGTGGCCATTGTTTGTGAATTCTACGCCAAAGGGCATGTCTCCATAACTGGTGTGATATCTAACACCAGTAATGTCCAAAACAAGGATGTGAACTTTTCGTCCTTTAGCATTAACCGTTATTTCGGCACCCCTAGTTTCAAGGAGGGCACTGACCACTACAGTGTTCACCTTGCTCATCACATCTCTCTTCAAGAGGTTAATGCGGTGATCGCAACTCCTGGCATGGCTTGGACCTATCATCAAGGTCCACCGTTTGGCCCCCGCACCATGGACGAGTCCTATTTGACGAACGCGGTCAAGGCCATGTTCAAATTTATCTATGCACGCCTTATGCCCTCCAGCCACCAGCACACGGTGCCGTGGTATATGGTTGTTTTGATCTACACCCTCCTGACAAGTGGGTCTGTTGATATTGGGCACCTGATCAATGCCCAGATTCAGACCCTCATTAGAGGTAGGACGGACTCGAGTTCATTTTCCCAAGTTTAATCACAGGATTGTATGGAAGGGATAGAGCCGTTTGGACTCTAGATTCTGAGAGAGTTCAAGCAGTACCCGAGATTACTGCTGCACTACTTTTTGATCACCCGCGCCAGCCACGTGAGGAGCCTTAAGAGGAGGCTAATATTGAGGAGGAGGTGGATCCTTTGAAGGCCATCTCTAATAGATTAGAAGAGCTCGGGCTTGACCAACATATGGTCCAACAGCAGTTGGCGCAGATGCGCGCTGACTAGAATGATTTCTTTGGTTGCGCAAACCAGGTGGCAAGAAATGTGGCCGCTTTCCATGGCTACCCACTTGGTACTATTCCTAAGTTCTTTCCTACTTCGTTATTTCGTCCCGACTCACCATGAGTTGAAGCACAAGTTTCTTCCTCCTTCGTTAGGCGGACCAGCTATGTCCTTTTGATACTTCCCCTCCTTCTACCCCCTTACGAGATAAACCTCAATTTTGAGGACAAAATAAAATTCAAGTTGGGGGGGGGGGGGGATTCTAAGTCCAGGGTCTTTACAGGACCCAGCCTAAAAAGGAGGGGAGTTGTGCTATAATTTTTAGGGTTCGGGACAATTTTTGCCCCTCTATCGTCTTTTCTCCTATCTCTATTTTGTTGCTTTTTATTTTTATTTATTTTCAAAGATGTTGCCTTGACCAGAATACACTAATATTTGTTTCTTTCGGGAACCCATCATCAATTGGGTCATCAACTATCTTCATTTTTTTTTAATAAAAATTCAAAATTTTCATCCTCGAGTCCTAGTGTGGTCACTTCAACTGATGATGATTTAGTGCAATGAATCACATAACTTTTTCATAGATCACTCTGGAATTCACTCGAGTCGGAAAAAATATTAGCATTCTCCAAACCCCTTGTGCACTTTTCCTAGTCATGATTATGGACTAATTTGAATATTTTTACTAAGTTTATAGTGCACATTTAATTCTAGAAAAAATAGTTTGATGCACAAGAATATGATGAATAGCCATCTTGACATGATTGTTACATTGAATTGTAACTTAGGGTCAATTGCATGATATTTAGATCTCTTGGATTTTTCTTGCTAATATATCTCAAGGACACTTTTGAACTGTGACTGCTTGTTAGCCTTGATTATCCCTACCTCTTTTCTAGCGAATGCTTATGTGAAATCCAGTGATGCTAAATCTTCAACTCCACAATTTTCATAACGGATGTCATATTTTATGTGTGTTTACGTTCTTAAAAACTAGCATGAGTAATTCTAGCATTAGGATGTGATTTAAGCCATCTTTGGATCGTTTGGGCCTAAATATTTCCCAACCTTATTAAAAACATCACTAGTGTCCCTTTTGTGCTGAATTAAAGAATGGTGTATGCTAAGCATACAACAAACCCCATTCGACTTCGTTTCTTTAACCCACATTAACTTAACCCCTAAAGCTTATAAACTTTAGCCTACCTTTGAGAGAGTAGGATGTGGGTGGAGAATTAATTTTATGGGACCATTACTAATTAGATGATTTCCTGATGACTTCTTCTTCCTCGTCGTTAAAAAAAGTGATGGAGAAGAAAAATAAAAAAAAAATATTGGTTCAACGAAAAAGAAAAGGAAGAAGAAGAGTACAAGAAGATTCAAATGAAAGTATAGCTTTCAAGATACAGATATATTAGGAAAGTTCATCTGAAGAAAGGATCACTAGTTATTTTTAGCATAATGTATTGAATAAAACAAGTTCGGGGGAAAATCCCCACTTGTGGTCTTTGCAGGTCCTAGCCTAATGGGAAATACTTTTACATGTTTATAAATAAATTGGGAAAAAGGTAGTCTTGCTCTCTCACTTTGTATTCTATTCCCTTTCCATCGTATCCCCCAACACCAATGCCTTACATTACAAGCTTAATAAATTCCTATTGATTTTTTTTCCAGTTACTTGTGTTGGTTGATTTGATTGTAATACATGTAAATTGATCCCCACTTCATATATTCATACTATTCGCCAAAGCTCACTGAGTTAGCATAATCTTAGCTATTGTAAGTAACTAGGATATGAAAGCATTGTATAACATACATAGGAAGTGTATGTGATGGCTGTATAAGTACTTGAAATCCATGGTGTTCTCTCTTTCTATGATAGACCGGGTTCAGATGGTAGATTACATACTCTTTGTTGCATATGTGTTTATGGAAAATTTGATTTTTAGAATGATTTGAGGGTGAGTCTGCACATATGTGGTGAGCATCTTCCTGAGGTAAACATGAATATTCCATGCTATAGTGACTTGAGAATGATTCCAAAAAAAATTATTTGTATTTATTATTTTTAGAGTAATTTTAATTATCTGCTTTTGTATTTAATAGTTTTTTGTATTTATCCGCATAGTCGAGTCACTCGTAAGAGTCTCCTTGAGTTTGTGGGTTTATAGAGAGGTGTAAATAGTGCCACCCTCCAAAAAGATTTTCTTAATTTTTGTTCTTTAATTGCTTTGTATTTATTAGTATTGTTTACTCGTGGATGAGCAAAGTCTAAGTTTGGAGGTATTTGATAGATTTGTTTTATACACATCTATTTTGTATTTTTATAGCTTAGAAATAGCAATTCCACGAGGCTTTTGGCTACTAGTATGTGTTTTGGAGCTTTATTGTGAGTTTCAAGGTTTTAGGTGGAATTATGGAAATAACAAGGCTTAGAGTGAAGAATTGAAGGAAGGGTGCAAAGTGCAGAAAGATAGAAAGAAGATGTACCAGAAATAGGAAACCCCTTGCGGACGCAAGGTCGCAGACCTTTGCCCCCGCAAGGTCTCCAGTATGCGAGTCTCAAAAGAAGCAAAGGCCTTGCGGCCGCATGACCCAACACCTTGCCCCCGCAAGCCCTTCCGTTTTGCAAAGCCGAGCGTTGTACCCTAACTGTATCTCTTACCTTGTACACATTAGTATGAATACAAGCCTTGTAGCCCTAAGCCAGGAGGACAAAAATAATCCGACTTTAGTGTGTAATTTAGAGTTTTTATCGTTTGTAATCATAGTTTAGAAGATCGTTCATGTACTCTTTCATCCCATTGATCTGTTCATCGTCAAGGATGAACTAACCGCTCCATAATCTAGGAATTTGAGGTAACTTGTATCAAATCTGCTGCTCTGTTATATATTCTTATCCAATCAAATCTTGTTGATCACAATATTTATCAATCTCTTTGTTATTTGGCTTTTTCCTAATGAATGGTATCACTTGATTCAAAGACGAAGAGGTGCGGATAACTGCACGACCATATGCATATGTCGTACACTGGCTCACCATTGTGATAAATTAAACCTATCGATGCACAAGAGTGATAAGTTAAGGTTAGGTTCATATATATGTTTCTGAGTGACATACATAAATTCATATGTTCATGTTCTTAAGGGTATAGATTCAGATGAATTATTTAGGAGGGAGACATAATTATAATTTGACGATCTATACCAATCTTTCGTGAACGAACCTAAGATTAATTGATTGATACATTAGGCAAAAGAGCATTAGAGTAGATACAAGTGAATCCATATTCCTAGATTCTCCTCCACCATAAGATCTTCACAAACTGTGTTTGTTGCTTTAATTATCTATTAATTAGATTAATTGCTTCTAGTAGAATAATTTAGATAAATAAACCAAAACCCCCCCCCCCTTAGTTTAATTGTTACCTGTTTACTTGCTCTAGATACTTCTTGTCTCTGTGGTTCGACCCTTGCTTTCCGTACGCTATACTTGCTATTGATTCGTACACTTGCGAGGTTAAAAAAATAAGACATCAATGCCCTCCATTGAGTGTTTACCCACTTTTTTTTTTTTAAAGGTTGGAGGGGACATAGACCGTACCACAACCCTTATTTTTTTTTAATGTCTTGAAAGACTACAATTATATTTATATGATGCCTTTGGAATGGCTCGAACAATTGGTGCCTCTGGGGAGGATTTGAACACCCGACCTCTCGGTTGAGAGTAGTTAAGTCCCAGGGTGCCTCTGGTAGGGCTTGGGGCCTTTGAATAAGGCTTTAACAACAACGATGCCTCTAAAGAGGCTTGAACACCCGACCTCTCTACTGAGAGTTGTAAAGTCCAGGGTATCTCTAGTGAGACTCGAACACCCAACCTCTCCGTTAGGAGAAGTGAGCAGTACCAGTTGAGCTAGAGCTCTTTGGTGTTTACCCACTTTGAACTGTACCTTATGATGTTTTCCAAGAGCACAATACTTGCAAAAATCGTGCTTGCAAGTTTTAATACCCTCAATAACTTTCGTTTATGAAGTTCGTGCATCCCCCTCTCACTCATGTAACCCACATATGCCATAGAATAGTTTTGGTATCTATCTCAGATTCCACATATGTGACTCCACCTACAACAGTGCTCCATAACAACCGACAGATAGTTTTCAAGCCTTTTTCTCACTTCATAACAACTAATGCAACCTTTATTACTTTCATTACTGCACCTTGAGCTTTATAGGTAAAACCATTAAAGTCCAAGGTACTCATTGACATCGGGTATTTAGAAACTTCTAGCACATGTCTGACATTATACAACGTTTTAACCACACCATCAAACATCTTAATTCTTATAGTTCATATGCCAACAATTTTACATGTAGCACCACTACCTATAGTAACTATGCCAGAATTAACTGACCTTTTAGTGTCAAATGGATCACGATTGGACGTCACACAAAAAGAACATGTAGAATCTAGAATACAAAAATCTGCAGAATGTTCCGTTGTTTCTGAAGTTGAGAACAACATGTCACCATCTTCCACTGAGCCTTCTTCAACCACATTAACAGACTTTAAAGAATTACTGTTCCCTTTCTATGGACAATTTTACCTCTTGTGTCCATTCTTCCCACACTTAGAATAATTGTGTTCGAATATGCATGTGCATTATATCTGCTATACTACTTGCATATTCTCAACACATTGATTTTCTTGATACCATTATAATACCTTGCTTCAAAAGTGGCTCAACGGGCTACGTACTGATTAGTGTGGCAACTCCTTGAACTTGTTATATGTCATAGATTGAGTCGTTGTCCTTGTACATATACCAGTCTTTATCCTACCGAGTGTTGACACCAATACTCAATAGCGGATTAGTGTGACTAGTGCCATGTTCAACATAAATCAACTCCAGTAGCTTCAAAAGAAGCAAATATTTCCTATATCTATCGTGCTTCAAATCTACTGCTCCAAAGATGTACTGAACATCGAGGAACCAACAAATCTTCATGCCAGCTCAAAAGATTCTCATTGTTGTATGTGCCTTCACTATTATCCATAAGACATTTCCTCTTCTGTGAAAGAACACGGACTTTAAGACTTATCTCAACGGGATCTTTCATATAGCACTTATAACATGTTCACACATGTACTTCATGTCTCATCAAACAGTCTGAATCTTGGATACACTCAAGACAAAAGATTTTCATACAATCTTTTGACCAACGCTTCAAGTAATGCATCTGAATGAATCTGCCTCTCCAAGGGGCAAAAGATTATCCAAAATCTCAACGGATCTTTTTCTTCATCAGTCCATAAAAGAAACCTCTCATCACTTCTTCAAAAAGAACGTGTGTACGGACATACAACAAAGCTTGTGCAAACAAACATAAGAAGACAAGTGTTCGGACCTTCATTCAGAATCTATTGATTGTGTAAGAGAGAGCAATCAGAATTCTCAAAGACAAAAGAAGTTGTGCTTAGTCAAGAACTCCCTTCTTGATTTGAGTCTTTTATTCCTTTGAAAGACTAAGTCTATTATGTGCAAAGACTCCCTATCTATTGCAAGAGATTAAGGCAAGCCATAGTGATGTTGATGACAAGCTGTTTGAAGATATCCAAGAAAAGCTCCCAATCACATTCATACCTTCGAACTTATACTGCATTGCAAGTGTTGTTGGTTGTGTGATGTTGAATAGTCACACGAGGTCGAGTGCTTTAGTTGATCAGTTACTAGCTGATTGATCAATCTCTAATATTCTCTTCTCATTAGGCCTCAATCATTTTTTCCTCATACTTCTCCCTTTAGTATTTTGAATGACTTTGTTGAAAGGTCTCTTGGTATATGTCTCCCTTTTCCCTTCCAGCTTCTCTTCCACGAAACCCTACAGGGAAGCTTAGGTTAGAAAGTCTAGGTTGATGTACTAAGAATGTTCATCATTTGATGAACACATGCTGAATTTCAAATACAAAATAAGTTTCCAATATTCAGTCTTTACTTCTCTTACATGTTCGTTCAAGCTTTATCTTGCTCAGCTCTCTGTTCATGGAACTGTAAGTTTGCATCTTAAGAAGTAAAAGTTATTAGTCGCTTTGTAACTAGATCATTCTACTTACTATAACTTTTATATTCAACATTATATATATTTGCTTATTTCGTTCCGCTTCCCATACTCTTTCGAGCAAATTATATAATAGTGGTTTCCAGCAGATACTGATATCCGCCTTAGTAGCTTTGCAGTAGCATATCTGCTGAGTTTATCTTAATATATTGTTATGATAAGGAAATCATATTTTCCTGACAAACTCTATCCACTATCTCTATTGATTTATCAAAAGGAAGATTAAATTTTAATGATGACAACATAGGCTATTCACCCCCTTCTAACCTATATACTAAGTATGCTATAAGAGGCCTAACAAGTTGCCCTTATAATTCTTCTTTGACTGCGACCGAGAATTATGCCTTTGTGAATTATTACCATGTAACTGAGTTCGCACACGTTCCTGATTCTCCTTCACATACATCCCTTCTCCTACGGGTTCATCAACTTTTTTATTTCATTGGTGAAACGTTAGGAAAGCCTTTGTAACAGGCCCCAACTCAAGAGTATCATTCCCCATGTCAAAGTAGTCACAAGGTTTTCATATGTTGAAAACGACGACAATGAGTTTAACAGAATCAATGCCTTGTCTTCTTCCTCAAACATCACATTCACCCTTAGCAAATCATTGATAATATGAGTAAATACGTGTATGTGAGCGTTGACTTCAGCGCCTTTCGTCATCTTAAACACTTACAATCTTTCCTTTAGATGCAACTTATTTGACAAGGACTTCGATAGATATTCGGCCTCCAAAATTTTCATGTTTTAGTAGCTGACTCCTCATCAATAACATGATAGACCAATTTGTTTACAAGGCACAAACTAATTGTAGAGATAACCCTTTCTTGAAGCTCCTTCCAATCTTACATCTTCGGGTCTTGTCTTGTTTCGAAGAACCTTCCACGAGCCATCATATACCAGAATATCCTTAACCCTCTTCCGCCACAATGCGAAGTTCCCAGTTCCATTGAACTTTTGAACATCGTCTTTGGAATATAAGAGGTACTTGCTCTAGAAACATAGTTGATATGCACAACAGAAGCAAATAACAAACAATCACAAAGTATAGCAAGATCAATCAAGTAGAATAGAGAGAGATTAAGATCAACAGACGATTGAAATTTTATTATGGCCAACCTTGTACACATTTTAGAGTTACAATTATATATAGGGATACAATACCAAACCCTAAACTGACTTAAACAAGGAAATCAAAAAGCAGCTTACAACACCAAAGTGGTCGCTTCTCTTGTCCAGACGTGGCCGCTTTTGAACCGATGTGGTCACTTCTCCCAATGAGACGCAACCACTTCTTCTCCATAGAACTCGTCCAACCAAGATGCGATCACTTCTCCAAGCCATGCAACCACTTCCCGACGCGGTTGCTTTGCCTAGGCCTGACACGACCGCTTCTTTGCATTAAACCTAAAAGTGTGCACCGTGGAGGGTTGCTTCCCCTGTACCCCCCCCCCCCTTTGAGGCATAATCAACTTTTACAACAAGCGAGGTCAGTCCTCTTCCGTTCCAGAGAAGTTGGCATGAATCAAGTCATTCCATTATCAACAATACCTATGTTATATGTATAGTAAATTTGGTGAGAAGGCCTCAAGGTGTGCCATCTATCCAACTTTTGATTTCTCTTGATTCTCATGCTTTTGGATTTTCATTTTTTAGATGGTTCCATTAGATAAGAACATTAGCTAATTACTATAATTAGGATATAGGGTATTACTACTATATATTAACTATTACTATGTAAATAGTAAATAATATATAGCTGATTACTCACTCCGTTCCACTCAAAAGAGTCCTCCATTTGAAAAGTCAAATTATTAAAGGGATATATTAATGTCCTTGGAGTAAGTCATAATTACAAAAATAATTAAGCACAACCAATGCGCTTACAACACAAGTGGAGGGTAAAGATAAAATGTCATAAAAATTGTAAGCATATTTTTTGAAAGTAGACTCTTAAAGTGAAGTATCTTAAAATAGTATGATGAACTCTTTGCCGGGAATAGGGGGAGTACTATAATTAGGATATAAGGTATAACTACCACTATTGACTATTACTAATTATAGTAAACAATATATATTAAGGTACATAACATATAGTATTAGATAATCTATAATAGTTGCTATTAGACTATTCTATTACTATTAGTTAATATCGAGGCAGGTCTTGACATTTTGAGAGGCTTGCCTCAAATTATAAATTAGGCCCTAAATTGATCAAATATAAAAATAAATTACAAATGCTACCAAATTACTTATTGTCAAAACAATTAAATCAAAACCCAAACAAAGAATGACAAAACGACAAATCGAAATGTCACATTGTCACCCAAAATATCAAAATTGGAATGAGTATTTTTAAACTTTTTGGTGAAAAGTACATCAAAGTAATTTTTTGTTTTTTATTTTTATTTTGAATGGATATTTTTTTGGGGATGAAGGGAATATAATACCAAGTGTTGGTCCACATTGATGCTCAAATAGGCTAGTGGGGGGGGTGAATAGCCTATGATGCCTATTAAAAACTTTTCATCTTGTTTTCATAAAGTGCAAGTTTTAAATGCATAAGCAGTTTGCACAATGAGCATGTCTGCTAGTAATACTAAACAACAGACTTGCTCTTAGCGGAGTAATGAATCCTGCTGGTGAACTGCGAGTAAATCAAAAGTCTGTTTAAAGAGTTTAAAAGCAGCGGAAATGGTAAGACTTAGATTTAGAGAGAAGTATTAATGGTTATATACGAATATATATTCAGAACAACATCAAACTTAGTTTTTCTTCCAAATACAGGTTTAGGAAGTCATGAGAGATTAGCTTTTCAAAGAATTAATCAATTTATAAAAGCTCATAGAGAAGTAAAGACTGAATATTAAAACATAAACCATTTGAAAGAAATTCTGAATTTATTCAAGGACAAATTACAGAATACATCAACCTAGTCTCTCTATGCAAAGTTTCTGTCCTCATCGTTCCAAGCCTTAATCTTTACTTAATTATTCATGGACAAATTCTTAAGTAAAGAGAGTAGGAGGAGACGACAACGAGGAACAGATATGAGAAGACAACTTTAAGGGTTGTTCAGATAAAAATTATCTGAACAACTGAGTATAGAGAACTCGACTTTGTATGATGATTTGTTATTGCACAATCAACAACTGTATAAGAATTCAAATCTGAAGATATGAAGGCAATATTTACAGCCAGCTCTTCATCTTCCTTGGGCACCATCTGAAATCTATATTCAAATCGATCCAAGAGCTTGACTTCTGACTTTAGGAATAAAATTCTGAAGCTCTGTCAGAGGCTGAGTTCTTCGAAGAAGGATGAAGAACTCAAATCAAGAACTGGGTTCTTGACCAAGACACCAATCTATGTCTATAGAAATTTTTGATTTCTCTCTTCTTCTCCAATCCTTTTCTTCTTAGCAAACCACAAAGAGTGTTTTGCTAAGGTCTGGTTTTTCTCACTGCAATCTTCTATGGAGATCTAAGATGCGTTGGTGAAGACGATCTCTGTTAGATCTGACAGCTTTGTCGAACTGGTTCTTGTTCAGATGGTCGTATTTCTACGACTTTCTTCTGTGTTGTTTCATTGTCTTAAAAAAGAATAGGGATTTCTTTTATAGACCGGGGTCCATTTGATTGTTGAGAGATGATGATAGATTTTTTATCCGTTTGAAATAATGTTGTTGTTGAGGACTGTTGGATAGGGATGTTGTTCGTCGGATCTTTGTCTGTTGGATAAAAGCTTTGTCTTGCAGATCCTGGAACTGGTTTGCCCGTCACACTGTATGATAAGTCTCTAAAAAGTAGGTTTGAATCATAATGCACTGTCAGGTGGTCTGTCCAATAAAGTAGATTCTTTTGACTTTTCCAAACCACGTGAGTGAGAGAGAAGATCTTGCAACATCATAGAGATATCAGGCTTCATAAAGATTTGAGTGACTTTTGAGGCTTGAACATTTTGTCTCTTCTTGATCTACTACAGTCTTGTCTCTTTGTAGCACGTGCAGATCCAAGTCTGCAGGTGAGATGTTCAGTCCAGAAAAGTGAGTCTTTTGCAAGAGAGGACTGCTAGTATGAACAATCAAATCATAGCATGTCTGCTGGTGGTGAGTCTTCAAGATATTCTCTTGCGTCCATGACAAGTATGCTGGTGACGAGTCTTCTGAAGATCTTTGACGCCTTAGCATGTCTGCTGGTGCTGGTGCATATGAATTGCTAGTCTGTTGATCATCATTACGAAGTTAGGACTTGTTCACGACAAACCTAATCTAAGACCTATGTGATGTCAAACAAGTTGCCACACTAATTGGTACGCAGACCTTTTAGTCTCTTGTTATGATTCACGGTAATGGGAACAAACAAATCAAAATATTAAGAATATGCAAGAAGATAAATTACTTATCAACAAGCATATTCCAACACCATGTTACCAACAAAGAGTCAATAAATATTCATAAATCAAATTTGAAGAGATTTATAAGAAACTTAACAACATTACTAGTTACTACCTAGCAAAATCCGGTCAGAGTAGGCAAAATTTGAATTAATAGCTGAACAAAGTTTTAGAGGGAATATATTTACATTAAAATCAAACTAATTATGGATACAAATAGTTGAGAAGACTAGCCATATATACTCCTAGTCTAGAGGTCTCGGTGCACCGCTGCCCAAGTTAAACAGTCAAATCTGCGAATAGACTAAATTTTCGAGATTATGGATGTCGAGACTCTCGTATGGTGACCATATTTTATTTTCTAAAATACTAATTGAACCAAGTTCAAATGAGTTTTATATGTATAATTTTAAGATTTAAAAGTCATTTATGAAAAATATAAATAATATGCATAAGGATGACAGTTGGTCGAAATGTTGCCATGTTGTGTGTTGTGTTTTCGTGCCTTGTGGTGTTGTGGTGTTGTGCCTTGTGCCTTGTGTTGTTGTGTGTTGGATGGTTGTTGGGTTAAGAAATAAGGGAAGTCGAAGGGCTCTATTTATAGGAGAATACGATCAATTAAACGACAACGTATCTCTTCACTTTAGTGCATGGTGAGCCAGGTGGAGGTCTAGGATGAAGATAGCGCAAAACGTACGAGGCGGTTGAAGGAAATGTCAACGTTTGCCTGGGAGGAAATGAGCATGGAGCGGCTCCCATGCATAGGGTGCGGCTCCCTAGCATCGGGAACGGTTCCATGTGTGTATTTTTTGCCAAGTCTAGTTTCTTCCAGGGCCCTTCCAGTTTGTTTTGTTTTGTTTTGTTTTGATTTGTTTGTATATTTAACATCTGTTAAGTCTAGTTAACCGAAACACTAACGGAAAGTCATTTTTATAAGTCCAATATTTTTATGAAATATATATTATTATTAAGTCTAGATAGTCTAAAAATAATAAAATCCTGCTAAAATTTGTTTTCCTAAAATAGAAAGCTATGTATATACAAGGTTCTAAAAATCGTTAGGCGGCATACCAACGCCTAGCGCCCAGGGGACTAGTCGGGACCTAGGCGAGGCCTAAAATTAAGCTATAATTTCAATTTTTTTAAAAAAATTTACATCAAAGATAAAACACATTGACTACAAATTTAAATTTTATTTATGTTTGTCATTTCATCAAACACTTGTTTATATTTATAAAATGAACAAAAATATACAAACCTACCACTAATCCCAATTCCCAACAACCCCAAACAATAGACCAACCAAGTTTAGAACTAAAAAATAAAAATAAAATATTACCAAATCAATTTACAAACTTTTCAATTTCTACATCACAATTATCATTAAATTATTAATCAAACTCCTACTCCACGTACCTACCTAGCTACTACCCCTGCAAGCCTACAAGCCTACAACCCACAAAGTCCAACCTAGAAAATCTCCTCAATAGTCCTAATCTTGAGTCCCAAGACAAACCATTCATCTTCCTCTCTCTTTTTTCTTCTCTCTCTCTCTAGCAGACCGGCAAGTGCAACCCCTTCTTCTTCCTTTTTTTTCTTTTCTCTCTCTCTCTTTGGGAGACCAACAACTCCTTCTTCCTCTTTTTTTTTTCTCTTTCTCTCTTCAGTAGACCGACTCTCTCGTTTTTTTCATCCTCCTTAAATCTCATTCCTCCTAGATCTAACCCTTTAATCTATCCACTCTCTCAACGCACCGAATACTAACAAAATCAACCCCTTCCTTTCTACCTCCCTCTCTTCCTCACAATTACCAATCCCCCTTCCTTCTCTAGTTCGCCCCCCTTCTTTCTCTATTTCACCGCACGCCACAAGCCAAAAAATCAAAGCTAAAAAAATAAATTGAGGTCGGCAAGGTTAGGCGTAGGCGTCGACTTGGCCGATTAGGCGATGACTATGATGAAAAGGCGGCGATTTTTTTTTAGGGTATTTTTCCGACGATTTGAAGAAACTCGTTGCGGTGGAGAGGCGTCTAGCGCCTAGGCGGCAAGTTTTAGAACATTGTTTATATTTAATAAGTGATGAGTCATGTATTGATAACATAAATTTGATTATACATTCATTGACTACATGTGTCCTATATAATCAATCAAATAATGTCTTGGAATATGAAAATCAAATATTGCCTTCAAATATGATAATCAAATACTACATTAGAACATGAAAATCAAATACCGCCTTGGAATATGAACAAGTTTATAATGATTTGAAAACATAGTTAACAAAATATTTCAACACCATCAAACTCTTAATTTTATTGTCCATTTTACATGTTGATAAATTAAGATCGAATATTTTTATAATATTTTATACGTTAAAAATTTGTGGTCCTATAGAAGATAAAAGATAACGAACTTAAACAAACAACTTCAGTCAACATGTATTCTAAAAATCTTATACTTTTACTTTTATGTAAAAGCAATCCCTACAAAAGTGTTTATTAAAATATTAGAAACAGAAAAAAAAAAATAACACTTCATTATTTATAATTTCAAAGAAAACCTGAGCATGTAGATAAACAAAAAATCCTTGAACATTAACCAACGAACCAAGTTTTAGCAAATCCGAACTAAATTTTTTGTTAGAATATTGCTATTTGTTCGGATTTTATGCTTAATCCCTCAAATCTAATCATTTTTGTATTTTAAAAAAGGCCAAACAATAAAATTCTCCCCAAAGTTGCCACTCAACCCCATAGTACCACCCAAACTACATTTTGTACGAAAACCATACCTAACGTTACCATTTTTCCAGATTTCCCCTGGCCTTGACGGGCATTAGATTTTTAACGAAAAGTTAACATGTGCATCTCATGAGGAGGGCATTTTAGTCATTTGGATCGGGTGTGGTGAAATTTGGTAAAATAGGGTGATTATTTGTAAATATTTAGAAGTGAGGATGTTTTAATTGAGATTTCTTGAACAAACCCAACGAATAAATTTTTAAAAAACCCAGATGAACAAATTTCTCTCTTTCCCGATCATTCCCCATTGTATTCTACCATAAGTGTTTAAGAAAGAATTAAAGACTTCATCTCCTTCAATTTCTTTCTCTCAATGCAGATTTTCATTCAAATACCCACCAACTTGCAAACTTTTTTTTTTCAAGTGTGCTTGGGAGCAAATTTCCCCAACCTGATTTCTTCCTTCCAATTTGCAACAAATTTCTTCCTCGACCACCACAATATCCTTCGGCCATGAAATTTGTAAAGTTTAGAAACAAAACTTTCTATTGATATGATCTTAAGAACTTGATTACAGCCATAATCCCTAACACAACCTATTTAAAAGGGAAAACTATAACGGCTAATCTAAGCAACATATAACTAAACAATTACAAAGTGACCCCTCCAAGTATATAACTATTAATTCCAAGTACACCAATTTCCAGTGTTATGGCATTAATAAACTTCTTCCATTTAGTGTTGCACTCTCCATATTTAACATTGACCTGGGCTTGAGGACTTGACCTGTACCTTGAATTGGCTGAACAATTAGCACTTAGTTTAATACCCCCTCCCTACAAGTTGAGGATGTAAGAATACTAACAATCCCCAACTTGGAAAGAAAACTCCAATTCAAACTCTTTCCCAGAAATTTTGTGAAGATATCAGCAAGCTGGTGCTTAGTAGAGATGTGTTGTAAGAATATGAGCTCATTCCTGATCTTCTCACGTATAAAATGACAGTCTAGCTCTATATGTTTAGTCCTTGCATGGTATATAGGATTATTTGCCACTGCTATGGCTGATGAACTATCACAATATATAAGAATAGGTGTAGAAACTTCAACTTGGAGATCCTTTAGTAGACTGTGAAGCCATATAACTTCACAACTAGTTGTTGCCAATGCCCTATATTCTGATTCTGTGGAAGACCTTGAGACAACTGATTGCTTCTTGGAATGCGAGGATGTGAGTGACTTTCCCAGCAGCATACAAAATCCTGTGATAGACTTTCTGTCATTGGGATTTCCAGCCCAATCACTGTCACAATAGCCCTGTAATTGAAGTTGATTGGTGGAAGGCAAATAAATGCCCTGTTCTGGTGAAGCTTTCACATATATGAGGACCCTATGAAGGGCTTTTAGATGAGGTTGTCTAAGAACATGGACAAACTGACTTAAGCATTGTGCTGCAAAAGCCAAGTCAGGTCTAGTGACTATTAGGTAAATCAATTTACCAACCAACTGCTTGTAGAATGAAGGATCTGCCAGTAGACTTCCTTCTGTGAGTAGCAATTTCCCATTAGGATCATAGGGTATTGTCAATGGATTTGTATCCATGAGTTAAGCTGCTTCCACCAACTCCAATGCAAATTTCTTTTGATTCAAATGGAAACCATCAACAGACCTCAATACTTCAATACAAAGATAGTATTTAATTGTTCCTAGATCTTTAATGTTGAATTTATTATCCAGGAGCTGTTTTAGATAGCTGATGGTCTTCAGATAATTACCTGCAACAAGAATGTCATCCACGTATACCAGAACTACAATGAATTTTGGTCCCTCCTTTATGGTGAAAAGGGAATAGTCTGCTAGAGATTGTTTGTAACCAAGCCCAAGTAAGACTTCAGTCAACTTGGAAAACCATTGTCTTGATGCCTGTTTTAGTCCATACAGGGATTTCTTTAATTTGTAAACATTCTTGGGATTATGTAAAGGTCTATAACCTAAGGGTAATTTCATATAAACTTCTTCTTCCAAATCCCCATGTAGGAATGCATTATTAACATCTAGTTGATGCACATCCCAGTTCTAGACAGCAGCTATGGCAAGGATTGTTCTGACTGTGACGATTTTGGCCACAAGGGCAAAGGTTTCTAAATAGTCTATCCCTTCCTTTTGGTTATACCCCTTTGCCACTAGTCTGGCCTTAAGCCTCTCAACACTGCCATTAAAGTTATGTTTAACTTTATAAACTGATGTAGCGGAAGGTAATTAAAAGTAACGATAACTATCAAAGCTGTTGAGATCGCACACGACTACCAGCGTTGATCTTCCAAACCTTGTTGAGGTTCACAAACCTACCACGATCTGGGCATCAATTCACGTTGATTCAATGAATACCGGAATTGGGAAAAGTGTATTATTCATAAAACGGCAAAAACTCCTCTCAAACAACCCTAAAAGTGTTTAAATATGCTCAAAACCCTAAAAGCAATAAATTTTTGAAATTACAAAAAAAACCCGAAACTAATAAAAAAACTTCAATGGCCCTTAACCCTATTTAAATGACTTTTTTGGCCTTAAAAATAGCTTATAACCCAGTTTAACTCAGTAAATTTCTTCCGTCTTTCCGAGAGCTTCGATTTGATATGCGACGGGCCCCGTAACTCCACCAGAGTCAAAAGTTATGCCATTTTCCGCGCACCCGATCCAAACGGTCGAGATAATCAAGTGCGAGACTGCCTGCATCATAAACCCACTTACACCCTATAACTTTCTTTTCTTTAGGCATATCTACCACTTCCCAGGTTTCATTCATTTCAAGAGCAATGATTTCCTTGTTCATTGCTTCAATCCATTCTTTATGTTGTATAGCTTGGTTGTAGGACAAATGTTCCTGTATTTGTGACATGAAATTGACGGAAGGTTGCTGAATATTGTTAGGGTAGGAAGAACTAGTAGTTTTGTCAGCAAGTGAAGGAACCACATAATCCTTTAGTTTGACAGAAGGATATTTAATCCTTGTAGACTTTTTAGGAATAGTGTTGGTGAGTGCATCTTGTATCTCCTGAGTATGTTCAGTTTCATTTTGGTGACTAGGGTTATGTGAATTGTTTCTTACAACATCATCATCATCATGTGACATGTTTATGTCAACTGATGGTTCATCATAAGGTGTCTGTTTTGTTTCAAGGAAAAGAAAGACAGTCTCATGGAAGACTACATGTCTACTAGTGAAAACCTTCTTGTTCTCAAGATCAAATAGGATGTATCCCTTTTGGCCTGTAGGGTAACTAAGGTGTATGCTTTTAATGGCTCTAGGAGCAAACTTGTCATTATAGTGGATTGAAGCAAAACATAGACAACCAATGGTTCTTAAATGGTCATAAACAGGTGGTGTTTTGAAGAGAAGTTCATGTGGAGTCTTAAATTTGGTGGCTGCAGTTGGTAATCTATTTATGATATGGGTGGCAGCCTGAAGACAGTAGCCCCAGAATTCAATAGGGAGCCCTGAATGAAACCTTACGGCTCTAGACATGTCCAGAAAATGTTGGTGTTTTCTCTCCACAACACCATTCTGCTAGGGTGTTTTAACACAAGAACTTTGATGTGTAATGCCTAGATCAGTAAGGAATGGTATGACTTCAGAGTTATAAAACTCAGTACCATGGTATGTACCTGCATAACTTAATTCTAGTTTTGAAGTGATTCTGAACATAGGCATTAAATTGTTTTAAGAAACTAAACACATGAGTCTTAGTGGACATTAAAAATGTCCAGACCCCTCTGGAATAGTCATCAACTATGGTCAGGAAGTACCTACAACCATTCATAGTAGGCTTCCTATAGGGTCCCCATAAATCACAATGGATGAGATCAAAATATTCTTTGCTTTTGATGCTACTAAGATTGAAAAGAAGTTTGTTTTGTTTAGCTAAAGGACATATATCACACATAACAATTGATTGAATATCAGTGTTTTCATCTTTACAAAGTGAAGATAAGGAAGAAGTCTTTCTAAGAGTAGTTAATGAACAATGTCCTAATCTGTGATGCCAACAAACAATGTCTTTGCTTCTTGAGGCATTGGAGTAGGTATGAGGGCTGATGCTGGGAAGTTCTGCCTTAAGGAGGTAAAGGCCCTCATATAATTCACCAATAGCTATAATTTTGGTCTTCTTCTAGTCCTGGAAAATACATTGTCCCCCAATGAAATGAGTTTGGCAATCAGTTTTTGTAGTGAGTTTAGAAATTGAGAGAAGATTATACTGGAACTTAGGTATGTAGAAAACTCTCTCAAATATCATGCAGGGGTTTATATAAACTTTTCCTATGTGAGTAACTTTCATAATGGAACCATTGGGCAAAGAAAGTGTGACAGGATGACTAGGATTCTGGATATCATGCATAATAGTTAAAGATGTGCAAATGTGATCAGTGGCTCCTGAATCAATGATCCAGGTGTGTAGGGAATGGATAGATTTAGGTATGTGGTTTGTGATAGGTGTACCTGCTAGATGAGTCATTCCAAGGAATTTTTGTCCACTTTACTTAACAACTCCATTGTGATCTTCAGGGCTATCTCTAGTCCTGAGCATGTTTAAAGCTTGATTCATCTGCATTTGTAGTTGTTCTAGGCCAGGTTGTCCATTGTCAGTCCTTTTGTTGTCTTCTATATTGTTGGCTAGAGTAGATTGAATTTGCATAGCCTTTGAGTTCCCTCATTGCAATTGATTCCCATAGCTCTCTTGGTTCTTGCCTCCAGTCCCTGGTTGATCTTTATTGAACCTTGCTTTATGTAGTGGGTGATTGGGGTTTCTAGGATGCCCTACAGGAAATCTTTTAAGCCCGTAACAGTCTTCTCTAACATGTCCTTCTCTATTACAATGATTGCAGAAAATTCCTTTCTAGAAAGGACTCATGTTAGATCCAAATTTGCTTTGATTAGGACCAGAACCAAACTTATTGGAATTTGATTGGCTGGACTGGGCAAGATTGGCAGCAAGAAACCTAGTTTCAGGCATATAGCCCTGTCTTTGTGTCTCTTCCTGCCTAAGCATGTAATAGGCTTCGGCAATGGTTGGTAGAGGCTTCATTCTCAGTATTTATCCTCTAATGTTCATGTAGTTGTCATGAAGCCCCATTAAAAATTGCATAAGATGTCTTCTCTGCTCCCTTAGTTCTTGATTCTTGGAAGACCTACAAGTGCAAAAACAAGTACAGGCTGTAATGGGATCAAGGGCTGAACTTTCATCCCAGTAACCCTTAATCTTGTGGTAGTACAATTCCATCGACCCTACCCCTTGCTCAATCCTGTGGATCTCTTTTTCCAATTGGAATACCCTATGCCCATCTATGTTGGAAAACCTTTCCTTCAACTCTTTCCAAACTGAGTGGGCATTAATAATGTATTTGAGACTATTACTTATCTCATCGGTGACCACGTTGAACATCCATGATATTGCCATGTCGTTTGCCCTAGCCCATAAAGGGAAAATGGGATCGTCTTTCTCTAAGGTTGGGAAGCTTCCATTGACGATTCCAAGCTTGTTCTTGACTGAAAATGCGATTTCAAGCGATCTCTTCCAAGAATTGTAATTCTCACTTCCCGTTGATTTGGTCGAAATCAAAATGAGACCAGGGTGATCATTGTTGTGAAGAAAAAGGGGGTTCATGTTGGAATCGATTGCGATTTCCATGGTGGATGCCTTATTCTTTGGATTTGGGTGGTTGTTTTTAGGGTTTGATGTTTCCTCAGTCATTGTAGAAGAAGAAGCAACTGGTAATAGTCAAGAACGAAGGTTATTGGCTCTGATACCATGTAAAGTTTAGATACAAAACTTTCTATTGATATGATCTTAAGCACTTGATTACAACCATAATCCCTAACACAACCTATTTAAAAGGGACAACTATAACGGCTAATCTAAGCAACAGATAACTAAACATATAACTAAACAATTACAAAGTGACCCCTCCAAGTATATAACTATTAATTCCAAGTACACCAATTTCCAGTGTTATGGCATTGATAAACTTCTTCCATTTAGTGTTGCACTCTCCATATTTAACATTGGCATGGGCTTGATGACTTGACCTGTACCTTGAGTTGGCTGAACAATTAGCACTTAGTTTAATAAAATTCCATGAAATAATCTATCAATTTCAACCATTTTTGTGCCCTAGATTTGAAAAGAAAATGAAAAAGTAAACATCTAACAATCCCATATCTAAAATTGTAAATCGACAACACCGTCGAGTGTTCGAGATCGAGCAACAGTGGCAATCAAAGATGCGGCGCAAAGAAAGATGAAATCGAAGACGACAGGGGGTTGACGATATTGATGTTAACGATGGGTGGCAAAATTGACGGCAACAGTGTAGGCACGACAGTGTAGACGAGAGTGAGCAAGATGCATGAGAGATCTTATGGTTTTGAATTTCTTTTTCACAGTGATGGTGGAGGCACGAAAATGGTAAGAGATTCAGGTGAAAAAGATTATTCTTTCTCCTCCTAGGCGTGATCAAGTGATGCAGCATAGATCCCCAACCATTAGCGTTGGGTAAAACATAATTAGAAGCAGCAAGAGTATTGTATAAATTCCGTTTCATTGCAGATGAACTAGGCCGGTGATATTGTATGTGTTCATAGCAACTCCATTGTTAAATATTATTATGCATCTTTTTAATTGGGTCTCACTGCCACATACACATTTTTCTCTTCTTATTTAATTTAAGAATATATCTTCCTATTGTATAACTTCTTAATATCTTCTTAACTGGGTCCCACTGCCACATCATTAACTTTACACTTCAATTTTATTTTTATATTTCTCAAACAAATAAATTTATTTAACTTTATTTAATATATTTCATATTTAAATATTCTGTATAAATAAATTAATTTATAAATAAAGACATTAATGAATTTATAAATAATATTCATAGGGAAGAAGGGAAAAAAGAAAAAAAAAACTTAATTAATTTATATTAAAAAAAGCACCAATCATTTGCTTTTAGTTAAAAAAAAATATTGCAAACCCCCCCCCCCAAAAGTAGGAAGCAATGGCTGGAAGTTTCAAAAAAAAAAAGAAATCAACAAAGTAGTAAAAAACAACCGACACTGGGACCCACCGCTGCTCTGCCTCTCACGCTCCTGTCCCGAGAGTGTGGTGCACGCGCCCCATTTAAGGAAGCGATGCACCACACGCTGCTCCCTCTCCCCATTCTTCTTCCCTCCTTGTTTTCTTCCTATTTCGGAAGCCCTCACTCTCTCTCTCTCCTATGTGGCCAATTTAGGAAGGAGGATAAGAAGATCCACCATTGTTGGATTTGAATTTCTTAATAAGAAGAAAGCTAAGAATTGAACAATGGTGTTGCTCTCATAGAGAGAGAGAGAGAGGGGGGGGGAAGATGAAGGATTGGAAGGTGGATGGGTCATGTGTTTATTGTGTAGAGGAGAGGGATATGAAAAACATGAATTAATGAAAATAAAATAACGAAAATACCCTTCAAATTGAAATGAAGCTTAAAAAATAACCCACGGACGTGATTCGTGCAAGTCAAATGACTAAAATGCCATGCTCGTGAGATGCACGTGTTGACTTTTCGTTAAATATCTAGTGTCCGTTACGGCTAGGGGCAATCTGGAAAAAATGATATACAAAACGTAGTTTGGGTGATACTATGGGATTGGGTGGCAACTTTGGAGGGAATTTTATTATTTGGCCTTTAAAAATCAACTGATATTTTATTGTAATTTTTTTTTACCAACTAACCAGTAAAAGTTTGGACATCACTTTGTAGAAGCTAAAATCTTAAATGTAAGCAATTTTGGAGACAATGTATTTATCAAAAAAATATCATGGTCTACATCACTAAAAACGAAACGAAAAAAAGTAATACTTGATCACAAAAATATAATTCATATTAGAATGCTACTTAACGAACCTAAATCTTCATCACAATTGTAGAGGCAACTTATTGACATATTTGAAACTAAATTACATATCTAATGAAATTGACAAAAAGTAAAATCAGTGCATTGAGAAATCTATAAAAATATAAAGAAACATAAATAGAGAGATATTTTTTTCATTTCCTTCAGACTCGAATTTAATTAATAAAATAAAATATTTCAACACCGTCAAGATCTTAATTTTATTGTCCATTATACATGTTAATAAATCGAGATTAAATTTTTTTTTATAATATTTTATATGTTAAAAATATGTGGTCTTATAAAGGATAAAATATGATGAACTTAAACATCCGGTTTCAGTCAACATGTATTCTCGAAATCTTATATTTTTACTTTTATGTAAAAGTAAGATAGTCACTACAAAAGTGTGTTTATTAATATATTTGAAACTGAAAAAAATAACAAAACATTACTTATAATTTAAACCCGAGAATGTAGGTCAAACAAAAATTAAGCTCAATCATTGGTAGTATGATATGCAATGACGATTAACAAAAGTTAATGTCAATTATTGTCGCACGTGTGACACTTCCTAAAGTATAGTTCATAGCAGATCACGATTTTTAGGTCAACAAATTGTTCTGGTTTAAAGATTATGATATGAGATAAAGAGGAAGAGCCAACAAAATAACACAACAAATGTTTGCAATTCATTCTTTTAACTTTATATTGCCTTTATTTTGCTTAAATAAAATAAAATTTAATTTAAAAATATATATGTCCGTGCGTTTAACGCATAGGTGTAAAACTACTTACTATTAAAAGTAGAGAATAATTGTGAGTCGGTCTCTTTTTCTGAAATTGTAAGTCAAATTTCTCGACAATAAAATTGAGAAAAACTAGCATAATGATCTTCAGGGTATGCTTGGATACCCCAATATAGTTTGGAATTGGAATCGGGGACTCGAAAACCAATTCTGTCGTTTGGTAACATATTTAAAATTTGGAATTAAAATTGAGTTGGAATTCCAAATCTCAATTCCATAAAACTAATTCTATACAAAATTCTAAGAATTTAAATTCTAAATTTTGGTCAATTATTATAAACAATAACAATTCACCTTCCTTTTACCACCACTACAACTCCCGACCACCGCCACCAGCCGCCACCTCCGACCACTGCCACGAGTCACCTCCGGCTGCCATCACCCACCTCCTGCAACAACCATCAGCCACCACCGACCTCCGCCTCCGTCGCAGTCATCTCGAGCCTTCGCCTTCGACCACCACCTCCTTCATCCAACCACCTCTATATGCTATTTATTAATAAAAAAATAAATTCTCACAATTTTGTTGTTAGAAAGGTTCGAAAATTTGTCACTCGTTATCACTAACACTCATTACCACTAGGATAAAATAGATACACTTGATATACAAATGAAATTTTATTTTAACTATAATGAAAAATTACAATTAAATTCCACACATTATCCAAATTATGAAATTGCTGTGATTTTGAAAGCAAATTGCAAGTTATTTAAATTTCATAAAATTCTAATATGAGTGGCCCTAAATGCAACACAAAAAACATTAAATACCACCTTCACTTAAGAGCTTAATTACTAATTAATCCTTTTATATAAAGGAGTTACAATTAACTCTAAACTCTAATTATTAATTAATCCTTTTATATAAAGGAGTTACAATTAATAATAATTATCCTCGTATAAATATATGTCAAACTCTTCGTTACAATTAATCATAAACCCTAAACTTGTTCATTTCCAACAATTATTCAATGAATTCCGATCCGAATAACAACGTTTATGATGATTCTTCAGATTTTTCTTTTACAGTAAGTTGTTATCTACATTATACTCAATATTTTTTTTCGATATTAAAAACCATGTTTAAAGAAGAAGAAAAACCGAAGAAAGAAGAAAACAATGAAGTCTTGAACTTGGCGACGACGATTTTTTTTAACCCCACAGTTTTTTCACTTTTTTTAAAACAACTTGGCGATTTTTTCAATTTTTTTAAAAACAACCTGGCATTTTTTTCAATTTTTTTCAGTTTTTTTTTAAACTGGCGATTCTTTTTGGCGATTTTCCGGTTTTTTAATTTTTTTTAAACTTTTGTGTTCGGTGTTTCTTTTTCACAAATTGTGATTTTTTAGCGATTTTTTTTGAAAAAATTGGGATTTGTTTGGCGATTATTTTTCAAATATTTTGATATTTTTTGGCGATTCTTTTAAAAAAATCTGATATGTTTAGGCGACTTTTTTTCTTTTTTTCGAAACTAATATTTTTTATTGCATTGAAAAAATATGTAAAAATAAAAAATAGATAGTTGGATGTATAACAGCACAAAACAAATGTTTTTGTTAAATATGAATTTTGTATTAATAATTTGTATTTGTTTTCAAGATCATCAATTTGAAAAGGAGCAACACATATTACCGCACGTTTCTCTTTTTTTTTTTCATAACTAATGATTTTTTTCCTAATCGAGCGGAGGCAAAAGCTTGGGTTAGAGCCACCAGACGCGATGATAATATGTTTTTTTTTTTGTTAAAAGAGTTAATATTTTCAAGAATAGATCGCGTAAAGTGTGGCTTGGTTGTGAGCATGGCGTGAAGTATATGTTCGATGCTAAAAAGGATGTGGCAAATATAAAGAAAAAAAGTTCGAAAAAACTTAATTGTAAGTTTGAAGTGTACTTGGTGCAACACATAGATGTTGGGTGGAGAGTCAAGGTTAGTGAGTCGGACACTAAACACAACCATCCAATTGCAAAAGAAACGGAGTGGCATACTTCAGCGGCCAAGTTGTCCGTAAAGGAGATTGAAAAGGTTGATCAGCTATACAGTGCTAACATCAAGCCGAAACACATATTAAATGAATTGAAGAAGGAAGATCCTAGAAACAAAAGCACGAAACAAAAATGCAGTATTTTTTCAATCAGATGAGGCAACGTGGATATATTTCATGGTACAGGTGTGAGGAAAATACAAAAATAATGACAGACATTATGTTTGCTCATCCGAAGTCCCTGAAGTTGGTGGTGTTGTGAGAACCCGAAACCTACTTGTATAACTTGTCTTCCATACATGTTTAACATGATTAGAATATGTTTTAACATGCTAGAAGTATCCCTAACATGATTGACTCGATTGCATTCCTTGATCGAACCGTTGTTGTCGTATCGAACGCCTATTGCCTTGCATGCTCTAGATTGACTTGTTCTTGCTCGGGCTTTGATATTTGGACTTAGCCAAGACCTTGAGAGACATTTATCATTGTTTTTAGGACCCTTGATACTCATTCTAATGCTTCTTGGAGTTGTACATGCCTTATACGCGTTATACGTGCAAATCTGACTCGTTTGACCAACGTATGGCACGAGGAATCGTTCTACCGCCAACCGAACACTTTGGGCTTTGTTCGGCCATGACAACCGAACATTATGAAGGAAGTTCGGCCATCACAACCGAACAGTGAAGAAATCCAAAGAAAAAGGATTTTCCATTTGGTGATTCCCGACACGCTTGTGCCCTTACTAAACCTCTGCCATTAGTGACTTAAACCACTTGTATTAGAGTCTAATTAGCCTAATCTAATCCTAATTAAGATTACTAAACCTAATTCATCCACTCACCTAATGACATGTGGATTCCATTAACACCATAAGTGAGCTGATTGCTCTACATCAGCAGGAGACTTGCCATTTCACGCTCATTTCTTCCGCCTCCTCTTCTCCAGCCTTGAGCGAACTTGTGCGTGAGAGTCTTGGTGAGATTAGTGCGTGAGGGGTTGGCTTCCAAGAGATTCAAGACCCGTTTGCGATTCCAAGGCAGCCGTTGCGTCACCGCCGTCGGGTAGTGCGATTGTCACCGATCGGTTTTTCTTGCTTCGTCTATTGCTTGGCTTGAGGTAAGCTATCAATTTCCCTTAGGTCCATGTTAGAGATAACATACTACCTCTTTCTTGCTTCCTCTCATGCCCAAATCATTGTTCTCCTTGTGTTCTACCATGATATTGATACATTTTAGAGAGTATGAATTTTTGGGAATTATTGACCATGAATGTAAATGCTTTGATTTGGACACTAAGCCTAGAAGTAAAAGTGTTCTACTCTATATTAGGAATAATTATTATTCTTGGGTCATAGACTTTCGACCAATATTTGGGGAAAACGTGATCTAGGGTTCCATAATTTAGGAACTTGAGTTTATTGTTAGCTATGATTATAAATTGGATTAATGTCCTAGGTTAATCAATGCGATAACTTAGAAAAGAGTTGGAAATGAAAATAATACTTTAACTCTACAAGCTTGGAATTATAGAATCGACTCAAGCAGTCGACAATAGTGAGCTATTGAACAATACCGGCTCAAAGATCGATCCCTACGACGTTATTACATGCGTTACACTAGAAAACTAATTCTAGACTCTTGAAATGGATTGACTATCATGCTTGTATCTTATGACATAATAAATGCATACTTGATATATTGAGTTCGCTCTTGTCGAGCTCATTCTTGCTTGTTTATTGATGAGATTATATACTTGTCTCGAGCGAGGGCGCTCTTGTCGGACTCGTTCCATACTAACCATTGTTGTAAAATATTGCTTGGCATCGCATGAGTCCAAATGCGTACTTTTGATCGCAAACACACACCTCCACCGCCGGCCACAAGGGAAGAGCCTCTTGGCCAACCAATACGCCAACCATTAAGATTGAGTTCATGTTTATCCCGAGAATATCCCTGAAGATCGATGTATTATCACACCCATCGATTCATGCACGCCATGAAGGTGTCTGCTTTTGTGTGCTCACGGTTGCCCAAATTTATATCCTCATATTATGTGACTATGTGCAATAATGTGCAATTCATATACTTGATCTACATGCTTGTAAATATTGTCTTGCCTAACGTGTTGCATATTGCCATGTCATGCATGATTGGTAGCCTTTAGTCATTATGACTTACCCGCCTCAGCATTTCTTTTTTAGATCCTAGCAGTCGTGACCTTCCCGCTGAGGATCGCAGCGTCGATACTCTAGTTTTCCTTTGATCAAGCTTTTGCGCTGAAGAGGTGGTTCTTAGAAGTCCTCTTCTTTGTATTTTGCAAGGACGATGGGTATAAGCTAGTCATCTAGACTATGCTTGGGATTGTATAGACTTGTACTGTATCTTGTTAGCTACTTATATTAACCCTTGTAGTATTATTCTTGATGCAGCAATTATGTTAGCGTGCCTTGTATATCGTGTGCTATTGTTCACTACGCATAGACTCCGCCGAGCATCCTATTAGCTCTTATTTATTTCCTTGTCGTATTAATCGCTTAGCTTGGGTTCCTACCGTAGTGTCGCCGAAGACTTGATTAAATGTTTAACCTTTTTATCGTGAAATGATTTTGAAATTTACCGACCTTTTGTGTCGAAGTTCTCTTGCGATCGAAATGTTAATGCCACGCCGCTTTTAAAAATAAAATTTTTGAGTCCTTGCATGTTCTTCCCTTCTGTATTGTCTTGTTCTTGGCCCATGGTTCCATCTCGGTCCTGGCTCGTCACAGCTTGGTATCGTAGCCTGCTAGCTTTTGTTATTGGTTACCGCAGCTATTGGCCCGATAGGTTCCATGGCCTAGGTGGGTTGTTTTCTTGGTGATATTCTAACGCCGAGTGAATTCTTATAGGTGCTTGATGGTGAATCCTAGAGCGTATCGTGTAGGCCGAG